>JALJCO010004250.1:0-41435 GCA_023101725.1 Atherinomorus stipes
AAGGACCAAAATGTTAGGTTAATTCTTTATAAACCCAAAAGGAATGAGAGAGACAAGAAAGAGTCAACACCAAGTTAGAGTTTTAACTTGCAAGGGGAGACAGTCTCATACCATCTCCGAGGTTTTTCTGAGCCTTGCAGCTTTTTATTCACACAGGTCATGTTAGACAAAACAACTCCTTGTATGGAAACGGGTTGACAGATACAGTAGCAGAAGATAGGAGCACTTCTCCATAGCAGTAATTTTCCACTGAGAGCATGTCACACTGAAGCAGATCATGCATGTCACACACTTATCATTGATAATATAGAATTATTCTAACACCTTGGTTGGATCTACGCACCTTGAAGTGCAAGAGGACTAATTCAGGCAGAAATACAACTAGTTACTTCACACAGTTCACCATCTTCACCTGCTAGAAGTCTGTCCAACAGTCTTCTCTCCTCGTGCTCACTGCTGCTCACAAGTTTCATTTCTGCATCCTGACATCATGTGCTCAGTAGCAGCTGCACAATTCTGCCACAAGGGGCCGCTCACGCCTCATCAACAGCCCTTCCAACATGGCCGACCTCATACTGATAAAGAATCCTTTAAAACATTCCTGGATCCACAAGCTGATCCGGATCACCACCAACATTTAATGGGTTTATCCTTGGACTGAGACACACGGCTGGTGGACATTTCAGGTCAATCCGTCCAGAACTTTTTCCGTAAAGTTGCTGACAGACAGACGGACAGTTCCGGATAAATTGGACAAACCAACGCTACCGAACACATTACTTCCTTGGCGGGGGTAAAAGTGACAGTACGATACCCAACATATCACACAATATAGGGACAGAAAAACATGATACAGTAAGTTGCAGATTAAAAAAGCACCTAATTAAGAATCTGCTTAAAATTTCAGATATAAAACGGCTATCAGGGTTGAACGTGGTGGTACATTGCTGGTGGATCTTGCTAAAGTCTGGCCTTAATTATCCGTTTCTCTGACAGTTATAGGTGATGTATATGTGTGCTTCTGAATGTCGGGACCATTTCACAGAATTTAGTTCTTCGTTTGGGGATGGAACTGCTGCTTCTCTTGTCTCTTGTTGCAAACACCATCATGAAGATTTACACGTTCCAGCTGAGACTCCCAGTAACTATGAAGCAGGTTAACTGGTTAACTGGTGAGTCGTCTGATCCCCAAAATACATCCCACCTTTATTCTCAGAGGGGAAACTTCTGGGATTCAACCTGACGGGACCCTCACTTGTTGTTGCACGCAGTCCACACACACACGTTTGTACTTCTATCTTTGTGAGGACAATCATTGACATAATGCATTCCCTGGCCCAGGGGTCTGCAACCTTTACAATGTAAAGAGCCGTTTTTCAACTCAACCCAGCTATTAAAGTTGTTTAGAGCCGTAAATGTTTCATGGCCTTTAGAAAAAGGCAACTTATCATTTTCAGTAAATATCAGGCCTTCTAAAAAAGATTTGCTTTCATTTTAAAGGAATCAGTTTTATTTCTACTTTTAGGTTTTGAAATAAAAATAAAATTTCAACCGTATGGAAAAGTTAAATTAAAAAAAAAAGATATTTGTGGGAAATTGAGTGGAAAAAGCTCCTAGTTTCCAAGTTAATGATGAGAAATGGATTTTAAAAATTACTGGTACTTTTAAGTGTCATTATGTTGAAGAAATTCAATGCGGTTATTCCATTAAAAAAAAACTTTAAAAAAAACCTACAAATGTTATGTATATATATGTACATATATATATATATATATATATATATATATATATATATATATATATACACTGCCCGGCCCCAAAAAAAAGTCGCCAACAAAAAAAAAAGGTCAAACATTTAACATTTGGTTGGAGCCTTTAGCTTTGATTGCGGCAGCATTCGCTGTGTTTCCAGAAGCTTCTGCAATGTCACCAGATTTATTTGCATCCTGTTGCATCAATTTTTCACCAAGATCTTGATGATGATTGTAGAGTCTGACCACAGCACATCCCAAAGATTCTCAATGGGGTTCAGGTCTGGACTCTGTGGGGGCCAATCCATGTGTGAAAATGATGTCTGATGATCCCTGAACCATCTTTCACAATCTGAGCCCGATAAATTCTGGCACGGTCATCTTGGAATATGGCCGTGCCATCAGGAAAGAAACATCCATTGATGGAATAACCTGCTCATTCAGTATATTCAGGTATCAGCTGACCTCATTATCTGAGCTCATACTGTTGCTGAACCTGGACCTGAGCAACTGCAGCAACCCCAGATCATCACACTGCCCCCACAGGCTCATACAGTAGCACTAGGCATGATGCTGCATCACTTCATCTGCCTTTCCGGACACATTTCTTCCTGGAAGACGATGGTCCACTGTCCTTCCAGTTTTTCATAATGCGTTGGACTGTTCTGAACCCAGTTTTAGTAGTTTCTGCATCTCCTTAGATGTTTTCACCTCTTGATGCCAATGATCTGACCCTTCTCAGACAGACTAACATCTTTTCCAAG
Source organism: Atherinomorus stipes (assembly GCA_023101725.1). Classification (NCBI taxonomy): domain Eukaryota; kingdom Metazoa; phylum Chordata; class Actinopteri; order Atheriniformes; family Atherinidae; genus Atherinomorus; species Atherinomorus stipes. The sequence continues at coordinate 2,516 of JALJCO010004250.1, forward strand.
ACCACGGATGTGTCTTTCCACATGGTTGTTTAGGAAATGAGAAGCAACTCATTGCACCAGTTGGGGTTAAATAACTTGTTGCAGCTGAAAGATAATCACCCATGCAGTAATTATCCAATAGGAGGCTCGTACCTATTTGCTTAGTTAAATCCAGGTGGCGACTTTTTTTTGGCCAGGCAGTGTATATGTGTATATAAAACATTAATTGTTTCTTTTTTTTCCTTTTTTATTAAGTTATTGAGAGCCTTTGTGGAAAGCCTAAAGAACCATCACAACTGATTGCCTAAAACTAACCCAACCCTAACCAAAACCTAATTCATGGTTTCCACTCTTTTCTTCAGGTTATTTTCCAGGACTTTTCCAGGACATTTTCAGGACTTTTCCAGCTGCTACAGTACGATTCAATTTATCACAACATAGAATAATAAATTCCACCCCAAGTGTTCAAGAATTGCAGCTTATATTTTTCACAGCAACGAAGCAGCAACTAAACGGAGACGAAGAAGCAACGAAGTGGCGATGGAGCAGCGACGAGACCGAGATGAAGCGGTGAGGAAGCAGGAAAAATTGTTTTCCTGGACAACTCAAGCTTTTTCAGGGCATTTTACTCTTTTTCTCATTTTCCATGTGTTTTCCATGACTGGCAAAACGTTCAGTCATTTTCCAGGTTTTCCAGGACACCTGGGAACCCTGCTAATTGTAATCTAAACTCTAAAACCAGATCTTGACCATCAGAAAGGGGTCTTTCTTAGTGAGGACCGACCAAAATGTCCTCACTTTGTTGGTTAAAAGCACAAAACGGTCCTCACAATGTAGCAAGTACAGGAACACACACACACACTGTGATGCTGGAGTTTACAGAGGATGTTTGTGGTGTTACGGCTCCATCTACTGGTCATGTATGATAAAAGTTCAAACTGAAGAAGACATGAGGATATTCCTGAACTCAGGACGAAGTCTGGTCCACATCTTCTGGGTATTGATCTGCAGGAATGTGCATATTTGCTTATTACAAGCAAAAAATATATTTTTTTTTTTTACTAATTCTAAGAGTGGCCAAGATTTCTTTGCTTGTTTTCTTGCTGGACAACATGGTGTAATTAAGAGTTTAATATTGACAAACAAAGGGCTGCAGACGTGGTGCTGCTCCAGAAACATTTCAGTAGCCGACACAGCACAGCGCAGTTCTAGAGATTTTTTTCTTTAACATCTTGTGGCAGTAAATTAATTAAAAGTCGCATGAAGGAATAGTACACCCACAGAATGAAGTAACTTTATTTTCCACTTACCCTCATGGGTAAGGTCTTTTATAAACCAAAAATGTCCATAAAAGTCCACAAAAACTTGTCAATATTCCTCCATACTGCTCGTCCAATGTAATCCGAGTGTCCTGAGTGGGTAGCATCCAGAATTTACTGGAAACCATCATTTAGTAGATTTTTAGAGCCTAAACAGTAGTAGATCTCATCTCCTGCAAGCATGCCGATGCGCATTCACGAAACTACAGAAGCCGCGGCAGACGACATCTCTTTTTCTTTCTTTCTTTGTTTTAAATCAACATCAACCCCTCTTGGACCCTCTTGTGTTTGTCCCGGTTTGTCTGCAGCTCTGTCGCTCTTAGCACAATGTTAACAGCAAATTTCTTCTTCTACACTTGTATTATCAGCAGAGTAGGCTCTGAACGCCGAGGCTTCCGTAGTTTCCTGAACGCACATCGGCGTGCTTGCAGGAGATGCGATGTAGTACTGTTTAGGCTCTAAAAATCTACTAAATGATGGATTGTAGTAAATTCATGACGCTACCCACTCAGGACACTTGGATTACATTGGACGAGCAGTATGGAGGAATATTGACAAGTTTTTGTGGACGTTTTTGTGGCCGCACAAAGTTAGGCACATTATCGAGCTGGCTAATGCTAACCTGCTAACACGACTGTGCAGTCTGCCGGACACAAACAAACGTGTGTTGTTTTATTATAAAGTTCGGCCCTTCACCGCGGCGAATCGATCGCTTTGATCCACTTCTTCCTTAGCATCACTTCAGTCTGGAATCCATGAAAATTTCAGTAGGGTTGGCGTTTATTCACGTTATTTACGAAGTAAGGCAGGGACATTGAACTGGGCCGGAAGTGGGCCCTCTAAGTGTTTCAAACCGGAAGTTCGGAACACGGAAGCGTGATAATCCCCTATAGGCGAGACTGATCAATGAGAGTGATTGATTGGTGAGAGTAATGCTGCGATCCAGAAGCTGTGTGCACTAGGCTGACATTTACAGCAGGTAGCTAGCATCATTCTGTTAGCAGTTAGCAACGTTCAGACAGCAACATCTGTTTTACTTGTGTTTGTGACATGATGGAGAATCTGTAGCTGCTGTCTGCTGAACACCGGAGCGGCTCGTGAACGTTGTTCTGTGGTCGGGGGAGGAGCTGTGAAGCTAGCAGGTTGGTCTGCACATGCGCATTATTCAAAAACTCGCTAACAGTCTCTGCTTTCTGAAATGGAGAAACATCTTCAATAGCACCTTTAATATCATTATACACAGCTAATAATTCTGTCAGGAATTTGGGATCACAGAAGCTAAATAAATTAATTTATAAGATTCAAGCACTTAAACACTCGTTAGCGTTAGCAATATTATGAGCTAAGTTAATTATTTCAAATAGCATAACTCACAATAGGGAATTATCACGCTTCCTGTTCCGGTTTCCGGAACTTGAAACATGTAGCCGCTTCCTGTTCCGGTCCAGTTTAATGTCCCTGCTCTGTTCCAATTCGTAAATTGAATAAACGCCGACCCTACTTAAATTTTTATGGATTCCAGACTGAAGTGATACTAAGGAAGAAGTGGATCAAAGTGATTCGCCGGAGTGAAGGGCCGAACTTTATAATCAAACAACGTAGCACGTTTGTCTGTAGCCAGCACTTCAATCATGCTAACAGCTAGCATTAGCAGGCTAGCGTTAGCTGACGTGCCTAACTTTGTGTGTCTTAAAACACAAACATCTGAAAATTGGGTCTGTACCCTCTCGTTTCCAGTGGAACAACTGGGGACTGCCAAGAAAGGAGACGCTTTCAGATGCTTGTGTGTTTTCAGCCACACAAAGTTAGGCACGTTATCGAGCTGGCTAATGCTAGCCTGCTAGCACCAGCTGTGTAGTCTGCCAGCTACAAACAAATGTGCTACGTTGTTTTATCATAAAGTTTGGCCCTTCACCGCGTCGAATCGATAGCTTTGATCCACTTCTTACTTAGCATCACTTCAGTCGGGAATCAATGGAAACTTAAAGGGGAACTCAGTAACTTTTTTACCTCAATAAATGCTTTTCGGAATCCCCGTGGGGCTAAACAAAGTGTTTACGGAGCGATTCAATGTGCCCCCCCCTCCCGCCGGGGCCTCTGGCCTGCGAGCAGCTCTATGCAACTTTGCCTGCACCGACCCGAGCAGAACTTGTGACAACAGAAACCGCTGTACGGTACTCAGGTCCCCTATCTACCGAGCTGCTTCCAGCTCTGATTTGAACCAGACTACCAGCGCTAATTCAAAGAAAACATTTCTTTAGCTTCACACCACCTAAACACGGCTCCTGGCTCTCATAACCAACTCTTTGCTGGACCAGAGTGATTCACGTAGCTGCGCTGTCTGGGCGCCGGGTGAAGCATCACTGCTTCAGGCTCAATAATCACTTGTCACGTCCGCAAAAAGTAAATAAAAGTTCGTATTCTTACCTGCTACCCACCAACACCAGTGAAAAATATAATCCACGGCATATTTGCCCGCAAATCGCAGGTAAAACGTCCCGTTTCAGAAGAGACAGGTCTTTGCTTTGAGCAGAGGGAGACGAGGTGCTGCTACCAACGCAGCAAAGTAGCATCAACAAGCTAGTAAAAGCTTAGAAATATATCCAGGGATCAGAAATGAGGAAAGACAGGTAGAGAAGCCGTCTGTGTGCTGTGGGGGTGCAGGGGGGGTTGAACTTTACAACAGTGAAAGGACGCCAGTAGGGGGAGCCCCGAGCTGAAGTTACTGAGTTCTGCTTTAAGTAGGGTTGGCATTTATCCGATTTACAAAGTGTAACAGAACAGGGACAGCTATTGTCGAAATGGCCCGGAAGAGGAAACGCCTAGATTCCGGAAAGTTCTGGAAAGCGTGAAAATCCCCTTTTACTCGGGCCGAAACAAGGCGACGGCCATTGCTATGTAAATTGCCTTACGGCCGGTAAAACCACAAGATTGTAAGAAAAGTCTGATTTATTTAAACTTCATGGGTCATATTCTGTGTATCAATGTATTTTTTCGCGATATGGTTTCTGGACCGGCCCATTTAAAGCCTCGGTACTCGCAGTCGCTCATTCCGCTGTGTTTTGAACCGGAGGAAACACTTACTGCCTTACGTCTGCATTTCGCACGTGGTCCGGGTCACGTGACTAAAACCCAGCTGTTGGTGTGCAGGGGTGTTGTGACACCAAGTGGCGCCCAGACCCAGTTTGCTCCTTCGATGAGCCTCAGAACCATTTGGATCTCCCTAAAGAATTGTGAACCCTACATCTGTGCTGAGTACTTTTATGCACCATTAGCGCTGTTCCTGCTCCGATATGTCGAACGATCCCCTGGAACCTTGATGTACGATCGGTGGATGTCTGGTGTCGGCAAGAATCCTGCAGTCAAGTGTATGTTTGGTTTTGTTTGTGTGTTGCTAAATTTTAAACTTAATAAAATATATTTTAAAAAATATTTTAAAGCTCAACAGCAATATGTAAATGATCTAAATGGAAAATATTAGACCAACAGGGAAGGGAGGAAGGGGAATATTAATATCTCTTTTTCTGACCTCAAATGACTTACAACCTCGAAATTTACGACATTTATTGATGATCGTGAACACAGCATACTGTGAAACATGAAAAATGCTGGGATCACGTGGTCAGATGGACTGGGACACAGAAACGAGTACGAGGATGTCGATGCACTTCTGACGTATTCTGATTACTCATGCATATCTTCAAACCAGGAAGCCCTCAACACGCTCTACGTATGCCTCAGCTCGTTGCCATGGTAACAGAGCCCTAATCTGTTGGTTTCAGTTCCTCTTTCCGGGTGCGCTTCTTCCTGTTGCAGACAGCCTCTGTCCACCAACACATTTTATGATTCTATGTCCATAAACTCATAACATCCATGTCGATCCCTCCTCTTGATGTTTGTTCGGGTTAACACTGTTACAGTGTTATTTTCTCAACGACATTTTCTCAAGAGTTTTAGACATAAAGGGGAGGTTGGAAATCGGCTTATAGTTGGCCAACGCCCCTGAATCAACAGCAGGTCTTTAATTAGAGGTTTTATTGCTGCAGTCTTCAACAATAGCAAAGAACTAAAGGATCCCAGAAACGCTTTGATTGATTTATTGATTTTATTGACCATTTAAAACAATGTATATTACAGTGCCATGAATAAATAGTCAGGGATTATACAAGAAAGCCCTAAGACTTATTTCCACTGTTGTCTTTATAAAAAACAACACTGATATAAAAGTATGCTGCTGTCAACTGGAACGTAAAGCGGACGGAGGAGACGTGTCCGTTCAACTGTCACCGGATCAACAGATCATTTTACTGGCACTTCATGAAGCCCCCCAAGGCCTGAACTTCATCCACTGACTTTCCCCTTTGTTGGTTTTTACGGGCTTTAAGTCATAAACAACCCAAGTCATGTTAATCCAGTGGTTCCCGAACTTTCTTTGAAGGGGTCCCCTTGTCAATATTCCTCCATACTGCTCGTCCAATGTCATCCAAGTGTCCTGAGTGGGTAGCGTCCAGAATTTACCGGAAAGCATCATTTAGTAGATTTTTACAGCCTGTAGTAGACAGTAGAAGATCGTACTTCCCCGATGCGTCCATGTGAGTTCATGACACTACCAGACAAGATCGCCCGTTCTTTCTTTCTTTGTTTTAAATCAATAGCCAACCCCTCTTGTGTTTGTCCCAAAGACTGTAGAAAATATGGACGTAATCTCGGCGTCCCACCGTCGCCATCTTTCTGTGTCACGTGTGTCATCACTCCTGGAAAATGCTAAAATTGGCAAGCACGGTCTCGGGGCAAATGATTGACAGTTGACGTACTCCGGGCTTAACACTAACCAAACTAACTCGAAACGAACAGGAAATGACGAAGATTAGCCTCCTGAGCGGCGGGATAAAGGTCAGACATGTTTGGACTGTTAGCTGCTAAAAACCAGAAGGACACGCCCCAAATTATGTGTAATTTCAACATTAAATAACATCTAAATGGAAGTTATTAAAGGAAATTCACCCCCCTCACAGTTGACATGAAGGTAAACTTGAACTATTAAAGCTAAAATGATGTTTGAACCAGGATGAAAACATTTCTGCTGTAAGTGTGAGGTATCCGTGCCTGTTGTTCGTCCACTGCACCAGTCGGTGACGCTATCCGCCTTTCAGTGTTATGTGCTCAGACCACCAGAACGTGGTCGGCCGTCTCTCTCAACAGTTCAGCATATTAAAGGAATAGTTCACCCTCAGAATGATTTAACTTTATTTTCCACTTACCCTGATGGTGAGCAAGACTCTGGACCACTTTTTTAATGTCAAATGTAGCTGGAGTTCAGGGCGACTTCTCGTTTCCCCCCAATGGAGTTCGCCAGGGCCTGAGCCAAAAAGGTCCATAAAAGTCCACAAAAAATTGTCAATATTCCTCCATACTGCTCGTCCCATGTAATCCAAGTGTCCTGAGTGGGTAGCGTCCAGAATTTACTTAAAACTACGCCATTTAGTAGATTTTTAGAGTCTAAAAAGGAGTATTGTTTACGTCCATGAAGCGCGCACATGCGCGGTCACGAAACTACGGAAGCCTCGGCGTTCAGAGCCTACTCTGCCGATAATGCAAGCATAGAAGAAGAAATTCACTGTTTACATTGTGGTAAGAGCGCAAGAGCTCTAAACAAACCGGGGCAAACACAGGAGGGGTTGGATATTGATCTAAAAGAAAGAAAAAAAGAAAAAGAGAACGCGCGATCTTGTCTGCCGTGGTTTCCGTAGTTTCGTGAATGCGCATGTGCGCGCTTCCTGAACGTAAACAATACTCCTTTTTAGACCCTAAAAATCTACTAAATGACATAGTTTCCAGTAAATTCTGGATGCTACCCACTCAGGACACTTGGATGACATTGGACGAGCAGTATGGAGGAATATTGACACGTTTTTGTGGACGTTTATGGACCTTTTTGGCTCGGACCCCGGCGAACTCCATTGGGGGGAAACGAGAAGTCGCCCTGAACTCCAGCTACATTTGACATATTAAAAAAGTGGTGCAGAGTCTTGCTCACCATCAGGGTAAGTGGAAAATAAAGTTAAATCATTCTGAGGGTGAACTATTCCTTTAATGCTACCATAGGTGTTTATATCGGCAGTGACAATCTAGTCGTGATGGGAAGTTCGGCTCTTTTTAGAGAGCCGGCTCTTTCGAATTTAAGATATTTGCAGCCCTGTATTTTACCTTAAATTTGCAATAAATTAATGGTTCGTGTGTTAAAAACTTTTTGGCATTCAGTATTTTTATGAGAAGCCTTAAAATTCTGTGCGTTTATTCTGTCTTCAAACTTTTTGTTTGTTTGATAGGAACATTAATGAACATATGTAGCAACAGAGGCAAACATGTTGGGCTAGCATTAGCAACCTAATTTGCATCAATAGACCCTTGACAGGTGAAGAAGAGATACACAATACAATAAAACAACTAAATTAAACTTTATGGTGTAGCATGGTTGTATTACAACACAATGCAATGCACTCACACACTTCACCTCTAACTCCTGTCTTCATTTGCAATGTAACAGCCTTTCTCTCTGTTTTCATATATTTCACAAACCTAGATGCACAAATGTGACCGGCTGCATGGCTCCTTAGTGGCCAGTCACAACAAAGTACTGTGATCTCCTAAAAAACTGGGAGCCGCCTCCTCTGTCACTATGAAATTCACTATGAAGCACCGGCTCTCAGAGCCGGCTCTTCTGAGCTCGGCTGTAGCATGCGAGTGTCAAATGTTAATCAAAATTCAGTCAACAACATTTTATGATTGCGTATTTGTGTAATTGCACGGTTTAAAACACTATTTATTTTACTTTTTATTCATAAATAAGTACTCAAATTCTTTTTTGCTCGTGCAGTGCATGCTCGCATGGTTTTGTACCTCACTAGTTTCATATCCCTGGTTACGGCCCTGAGCTCAGGGCTACGTAAAGGGGGCCTAGCCAGGCTAAAAAGTATCGTTTTTGCACCTCTCACAAAAAGTGGGCACATTTTTCTTAAAGGAATACAACACCCACAGAATGATGTGCCTTCATCTTCTCCTCACCCTCCTGCTGAGCAAGACAGCCAGCACGTCCATGTGGGGCCCATAAAGGTTCAACTTTGGCTGCAAATGAGGGACCTTAGTGGGTTTGTCCAGTTTCCATGGTGCCCCCACCTGCGTTTGCCCATGTAGGTTTCCACATATGGGGCACATGTAGCTGAAACTACATGACATCTGCAAATTTGCCCAGTTCAGGCCCATTCAAACACTTACAGGCTATACGGGCAAACACAGGTGGGGTCACCATGGAAATCATGGACAAACCCACTTGGGTCCCTCAGATGCAGCCAAAATTGAACCCTTATGGGCCCCACATGGAAATGCTGGCTGTCTTAAACAAAAAAGTCAGTCTTGTTCTTCAGGGTGATGGTTGCTGGCAGAAATGAATTTCTGTATCTCTCTGTCCTACAGCGAACTTGACACAGCCTCCCACTGAACACACTCTGTTGATTCTTATATATATATATATATATATATATATATATATATATATACACACACACACACACACACACATATATAACTGTATACATGCACACACACAACAAATATATATATATATATATATATATATATATATATATATATATATATATATATATATATATATATATATATGTGTGTGCGTGTGTTTGTATATATATATATATATATATTTGGATTAAACAACGCAGATCCGTGCATTATACAGTTTCTAAATGATAATAAATGAACAACATGGCCCGGACACACACACGTCCAGGCCATGTGTGTGTGTGTGTGTGTGTGTGTGGGGGGGGGGGGTCTCTAAAGCACAGTCATTAATGCCATCATTCAATATTGATAACATGAAAAAACCTTCAGCAACAACAGCTTGGTTTACTTTAACATAACTGGTATCTTATGTATTTTATGTTGTTTCATGTAAATATATATTTTTCCTCTCTGTTAGATTTTATGTTATTTTTTTATGACTTGTTTTAAGTAACCTACCGTTAAGTTGCGTTGTTCAGCACCTCGGGCTCCAAAAGGATGTTGTTAGTGTGCTCTATAAATAAACTGAACTTGATCTTTAGTAACTTTATCATAGTACTACTGCGTTTGCTGAAATAAAACCTGGTACAGTACTACTGAGTTTACGATAACATCTATTATTGTAATACGTTTATTGTAATATGTATAACTGTTGGGATGATATTTTCACTGGTGCAAAGCATTAAAATAAGTAAATAAAACTTTCTCGTGGTGGTTCTACGTTAATCTCCATAATATAATTTTGAGAGCCATGTGGGTTGTTGTGTGAGCAGAACCCTGCACTTCCTCTGTTAGATGGCCTCTCAGAAAGAAGAAGTGCAGGTTTCTGTCAGCCTGAGACGGCCGGCACAGACACTTTTCATCTGCGACTCAGTGATAAGTCAGATTGACCGACTGGGATTAATGGAGCATAAAGATAAAATAAAACAGGGGGAACTTCACTGCAAAAAGTCAAATCTTACCAAGTCTATTTTCTAATTTCTAGTCAAAATATGTCATCACACTCAAAATAAGACAAAATGACCTGAATTGAAACATTTCAGTGAGATATAAGAACTTGTTTTAATAAATCTTATCAATAAGCAGATTTTTTTTTTTTGCTGATTACAAGCAAAAAATCTTGAAAAAACCAGATGCATCGCCTTAAAACAAGTTCCTGCATCTCACTGAAATGTTTCTCTTCGGGTAATTTTGTCTTATTTTGATTGTGATGAGATATTTTGACTAGAAATGAGAAAAATTGGTAAGATTTGATGTTTTGCAGTGTTGTCTGAAAATATACTCCACAATGGGTTGAACAAAGTTAAGTCACTGACGTGATATTTATGGAGAAAAGTTATTAGCCCTTATTTATCAAACGAGCGTGGAAATAAGCGCACATCTGATCGTAGAAATGATCTTACGATAGACGACGTCCATCATCATCCAGCTGTTTGTACCCTGAAGCAGCAGCGCAGAAAAACGATAACTTAGCTAAGCTAAGAATCAGTCTTCTTATTGAGCACTTGAACAATTTTTAAGGTAGGTTATAGATTAATTATTAGAAACGACAGGTCGCATCCGGTCTCCTCCCTATTAACACAAGTAACACAACTAACAGAAGTCACACAAGTCACACAAATAATCTCTTTTAATGTTTATAAAAACAACATTTTCCACAAGCTTTGTTCAGTCCCAACATAGTCATGGCTAACAGAAAACAACTGGAGGATCAAAACTCTTTTTTTAAAGGTGAGTGTCATTTTTATACTTGAAAAAAATTTTCTTTTATTCTAAAAAAATCATTAAAAGTAGCTAAACTCTATTAAAGTAAAAATAAAAATGAGGAAATGAGTGAGGAGTTAAATTCTGACGATAATAAAGCAATTATTTCACAACTTTATTTTCTAGAGTTTTCCATCAAGTCTTCCCCAAAAGCTGATGATCATCATGCTCATGGAAATATTGACATTCTGATTCAGATCTGGAAACAAATAGCCAGCAGCGATAAAACAGCTTTTTACAGATATGTGATGGAAAATGTTTCATCCGCAGAAGCAAAGCTCACCGATAACAGCGGCTCCTTCAATCCTCACGTCTCCAACAAAGACCTGGAGCCGGTCAGAAAACATGTAAAGAGAAGCGGCTCTACGAGAGTTAGACAGCATGCGTTCTCCATCGCCGTCCTAAAAGATGACAAAGTCAAAATATTCCAGAGTGTTTTTCCTAAATTTAAAGAGAAAAAGTCCCAACAGACGGATGTAGTGAGACACAGCGAGGAGGTTTTACTCCAGCGGCTGGAGGCTTTTCTCAGCTGCCATGGAGCGATGGTGAAAGATCTCTTCATCTACACCTACAACAGCCCTTGTTTAAAAAGAAACGATGGAGTTGAGCCTTGTATGTTCATGCTGCTGCACAGAGCTGCCGAATGGCACCAAAACTATCAGATCATAACCATCGTAGCGTTCACAAAGGCGTGGGGACTCAGTGGTCCGAGCCCTTTCAGACACCTCCCCCCAGACAGAGATCTTTGTCCATATATGGAGAAATGTCAGGGTTCTCCTTTCAGATTGGATCGCCACGTTTTGCAGAATATCTTTAGAAGAAGCGCCGTCTTCTCCACGCTGCCGTGTGTAAAAACGCACAAGAGAGAACAACTGCGTGTTGAAATCACCTCCGCTCGTCACGCTCTGCTGAAGCTGGCGGGAAGTTCCTCCGGACTCAGAGAAGATCTGCTGCTCATAGGAAAACGCCACATCCAGTCCTTTACGTTCCCCCCTGAAGTCCAGGATGAGGTCACCAGATTGTTGGCGGAGGAGTGGACCGAGATGGTCGACAGCAGCTCAGCCACATTTGTCTCAGAGAGGAGGGCGGAAGCGTTCAACACTGCTGTGCTTCTGCTTTTTACAGAGCAGTTACAGTCACATCGCAGCCCAATGCAGCTCCACCGTGTCGATCACTTACAGCTGTCTGATCAGCACAGTGGTTCCCACAACGGGGGTCAGGGCCGAGGCCGCAACTATGAGGTACCGAGGTCGCCTTAATGCCTCGGTTAATGATTCCTGGGATTTTTTTTAATTAAAGATAAGATAAAGATACTTTATTGATCCCCGAGGGGAAATTCATGTTTCAGTACAACCCGTCCAAGACACACAAACACAAGAACATAACAGACAGGATCGGGCAGACCGCAGTCACGCAGCCCCTCACAGGATCAGGCAGACCGTGGTCCCGCAGCCCCTCACAGGATCAGGCAGACCGTGGTCACGCAGCCCCTCACAGGATCAGGCAGACCGTGGTCACGCAGCCCCTCACAGGATCAGGCAGACCGTGGTCACGCAGCCCCTCACAGGATCAGGCAGACCGTGGTCACGCAGCCCCTCACAGGATCGGGCAGACCGTGGTCACGCAGCCCCTCACAGGATCGGGCAGACCGTGGTCCCAGGGGGGGGGGGGGCCCCCTAGGTGGGGACGGGGTCCGGCCTGGTGGGGACGTGGAGGCCGGGGGGGCGGGCGGGGCGGGGGGGGGGCGGGGCCCGGGGGCAGGGGCCCGCAGCCCCTCACAGGGCACCTTTGCAGAGAGAAAACGGCAACATGAGGAAAGATGGTTGGTGGTAAAAAAAGAGGTCTCCGAACTCTCCACATATGCAGGTGGAGACCTTGGAGACAAAAAAACACACACCAGTACAGAGAAGCACGAACTCGACAGTCACAACATAGACACATGGTGGGCAGGAAGGGCGGGGTTTCCCCCCCAAACAGCAGAGCGAGGACGCAGCATAGGCACCCGTCAGCTCAGTCTGTCCAGCAGGGCGGGTAAGAAGAAGGACCAGCAGTGCAGTGGGATGTGCGCATCAGTGTCGTGAAAATGTGTGTGCGTAAGCGAGAGACAGCGGCTCACACACAGTCCGTAGATGATAGAGACGGCCTTCAGAGAGTCCCAACTGTTCTCGTGGAGGGGGGGGGGGGGGGGTTGCCGAGCTTCACCTCTGCAGTTTCTCCAAGGACATGTGGGAGTTAAGGAGCAGCTGCAAGGCCGCTCCCGGGGACCAGATTGAGATAAGGAGATAGTTTGGGTCCAGGCGGAGGCATGTTTCCGTCTGCCTGTAAAGTCTTCAGCAGGTCTCAGAGAATCAATTAATATAAAAGAAAAATGACATCAGATATGCTCCGCATTTTGCAGTTTTCTCTCAGGAAGCCTTGACGAGCGCAGTGAAAAAGAACTACAAGGCCCATAATCCCGCCCCACACAGTACATCCGGTCGCTACTTCCCCGCCGTAATTGAAAAGTTATGGAGGCAGCAAACACCAGCGGAGAGGCCGATGCGGCAAAAAATGTTTTACAAAGAAAAGTAAAAGGTAACGACATATCGATTAGGCTGACAGAACTGGCAGGAAAGTCTGGAATCTTAACTAATTCCACGAGAGTCGAGTGTGACGGTGTTAACACACTGTATGCTGCATGTAAAACGTGTTTGACGATAGTCAAGTACACTAGCGAGTCAGGGACGAGTGGTCTTAAGAGGCACACATGCAAGGGATATCCTGGAACGAGTCAGCAAAGCATCTCTTCATTTGTCAAACGCAAATTACCATCAGGCGTCAAGTCTCGTTTGACAAACAAAATTGCTCGCATGTGCAGCCAAGATATAAGACCGTTTGCTGTGGTGGAGGGGAACGGCTTCATGAATGTTGCTCAGGAGCTGCTTGACATCGGAGCCAAGTATGGAAATAACGTGAAGGCGGAAGATGTACTGCCATGTGCGCGCACAGTTTCCCGTCATGTTGAAGAAGAGTATGGAAAAATAAAAAAATCTCGTCATCGAAGAGCTCCGTCAGGTACGTCACGCCACAGTTTTGTAATACAAAAATTTTACCTTGATATTACGCAGTGATAATTTTCTATACTCTTCCTGACAAGAGATCACGTTTTTCAATCTTTTAAACAGTTTAATTTCCAATTATTTTAATTTTCTTTTTTAAAAAAAGAAAAAAATATATATTATTACGTGCAATATATCTTTGAGGGCTAATAATGTATTTACTTGCGTTTGTGCAGAGTACAGACCATGCTATAACCACAGACCTCTGGACAGAGGACAGGACCAACACACACTACATCACAGTTACAGTCCATTACATCCTTGACTGGAAGATGGTGAACAGAGTTCTGGCCACAAGAGAAGTGGAGGGTGTCAAATCCAGTGACTTCATCAGAAGGACTGTGGAAGGAATCCTTCAGGTATCTCTCTTTCTCATATTGGGTCATCTTTATTTACATGCATGTACAATAAATACTGCTAATTAAGTTGGAAAAAATCTAAGAACACGACAAAGACATGCCACAAAAGGAACAATAAGAGAAAATGCAAATATAAATAATTGTGTGTGTGTGTGTGTGTGTGTGTGTGTGTGTGTGTGTGGGGGGGGGGGGGGGGGCTGTGTATGTATGTGCAAATATAAATACATCAGTAATTGTGTGTGACTGTCCCTCCCAGTACACCAGTTAGGCACACAGTAACTGAAGACCCTTACATGCACATTCTTTTTGAGAAGCAAGAAATTTGTTCTTGTTTTCAAGGCTACAAGAATAAGAATAAAGTTTCTGCCTTTTGCAGAGTAGGGCTAGAACCTATGCCAGCATTTATCAGGCTCAAGGGGAACCATTTTGAGTAAATTTAGACTTAAAATGTATTTCTGTCTTTATTTTTATCTTGGTATATATGCTTGAAGCATTTGTGAACATAGTGTTTTGTCTTAATATTATATGATGAATTTATTTAAAAAATCTTTGCACAATTAAATGCTTGTTGATCATTATGTTGTATCTTATGCCTCAGCTGCTATTTGCTAAGCTTTTTTTTTAAATCTCTCTCGTAGGAATTTGGAATCCTGAGCAAGAACACTGTCTTTGTGACAGATAATGGCTCAAACATGATTGCAGCATTCAAGGATTCTATTCGACTCTCCTGTGCTGGCCATAATATCAACTTGATCTTAAAACATGTGTTTGACCACTTGGATAAGAACAACCCAGTGCACAGCAGCATCATCAAGCTGTTTAAGGATACAAAGACCCTTGTCACACATTTCAAAAGAGCAGGGTAAGATAACATAAAATCTTAATAAATAGAAAAAAAGGGAAATAAATATGGAAAATAGTAGCTACTTCAGTCTATAATAGCAAAGTTCACATTTCTTGACTTCATTTCAACTGTAAATTTCTTCTTTTTTAATGTCGTCTTCCCCCAACAGCTTGTAATTTGTAGTCACTATAACCCCATTTTTCCTGTGCATTTTAGGTTACAAAAAGCACTTGATCAGTCACTGAAGCAAGCTGTGGAGACGAGATGGAATACCAGACTAGCAATGCTCCAGTCTGTAAATGATGCCCTGAGGTCCGGTAAGCTGCATGACATCTTGCTTCGCCGAAATGAGCTACGCTACCTAAACAACATAGACTGCGAACTCCTTGAGGAAATCATCCAACTCTTGAAACCGTTTGATGAGGCTACCAGGCACCTCTCTACTGATCAGTTACCTACCCTTCACCTAGTCCTTCCAACCAAGGCAACTCTACTGAAGGGTTTGCTGATCCAGAATGGAGACAGTGTAGTTGTAAAAGAGGTAATATAAATCATTGCTCATTTTTGTTGTTTAGATGGTGGTCATTCCTATAACAGGAGCTCAGTCCAATGCAGTAACAGTGACTTGGTCAGTAAAGAATTGTGAGTTAGTGATGTTCAAGAGAAACAATAATTCAATACTTTATATAGATGTAAATTTGCTTCAAGTTTGAAATAAATGAGAACTTCTATGACCCATAATGATGATGTTGCATATATCATTATCATGATATCATTGCATGTATCATTATGTGATTTCACTCCTCCTCCCCTAGCTTAAAGGCAAGTTAGCCCAAGCAGTGGAGTTGAAATTCAAAATCCACCTTTACCATAAGGTAGCCACAGCCCTCTCTCCTAGTCTGAGGAGTTTTTTGAGGAAAACTCTCGCCGGTCAGGAGTATGAGGAGGTCATCAACACCCTGGCAGCTCTCACAGAAACAGGGACAGAGGAGAGAGAGGAAGGCCATGAGGAGAAAGAGGGTGAATAACACTAGCATAAACAGAGCATTCGCAGAGTAATTCTAAATGTAATGACAAGATGTCTTCAATTAATTTATATAGAAGCATACTTTTTTTTTTTTAACACACACAGTTTTGTGTATTACACCTAGTAGGTAATATTTTATGTAGGAAATACCCTAATTAGACTTCAAAGAACTTTAATGCAAATGGTAATGTTCTATAACAATCTTTCTTTCTTCCTGAAGGTCCACCGCCAGAGCCAGGAGCAACAGAGGTGCATGACTTTTTTGCTAGTTGTGTTGAAGAAGAGGAGAGGGACGAGGACAATGGCAATGAGTCACAGGGCCTCCAGTTGGTGTTACAGTACATGAGTGACTCTAAGGTGACACGTGCCCAGTCTCTGCTCGACTTCTGGCAGGAAAGGTCAGGTGGGCTTGTGCCAGTTGCCAAAAAGTTGTTGGCAATCCCAGCAACAAGTACTCCCTCTGAGTGCAGTTTCAGTGTTGCAGGAAGACTGATCGAGGAGAGACGTTCCACCCTCAATCCAGAAAATGTGGATGCACTTCTGTTCCTACATAGCAACATTTAAGGTTTCTGGACTCAATTTGGGAAAAAGTGTTGGATGAGGTGTTAGAAAAAATCAAAATAATTTCTAAATAAATGAGAAAAATCAAACTTTGTTTGTTTATTCAAGCATTGAAGACATTATGTGAACCAGGACCTAGACTAAAATAGATGGGAGTAAGATCAAATTGCATTCATTGCATTATTTGGAGGACCAAATGAAGAAAAAATTGATGGGAGTGGGATGGGAGCAGGAGTCATTTTGAATGGGAGTGGGATGGGAGTGGGACTGATGTTACCAGGAGTGGGACAGGACAGGAATTTTTTTCTTGCTCTGGTCCAGGATTGGGATGGGACAGGATTTTTTTCTGTGGGAGTGGGATGGGACAGGAGTGAAAATCCACTCCCGTGTCATCCTCTAATCCACGCGAGTCAACGTGCACAAAGTTTGAGTCTGAGTGTTGGTAGCTCGGAGTAACAGCTCGGACAGCCGCCTGCCCACAGCTGCCATCAGCTTCAGAATTTCCCGATGAACCAGGAACCCGACAGCTCCAATCAGCAGGAACCCAGTTATCATAAATCCAAACATGTACAGGTCTTCAGTGTGACCTGCTGGGACCGTCCCGTCCAGACAAGATGCCGCCCCCTGCACCTTGTCTCTGGGTAAAAAAATATTATCCGTTGTGTTGAGAGACCCGCCGTCCAGATCCATAGTTGAAGTTTTAGGATTTAGGAGAAAAATGCAGAGAGAGGCTCAGAGGAGTGACAGGACAAAGATTGCAGGGAAAACAGGGAGGAAGGGAGCAGAGCAGAGGAAAGCACGTCTGCACTCGCTGACAGCCGGAAGAGAAACGGCTTTTAAAAAAATATATAAAAGTATTTTATTAAGAAAATATTATTTGTTAAAATAATAAATTAATAAATGAAAATAATGAATATTTTTTGTTAAAATATTCATTTTAACAAAAAAAGGAGAAAAGAAAATGCAATTTATAGAAAGATCGCACATTATATTAACCGCTATCCTGTAGCTGAAAATCAGGAGTTGTATTAAAAGAGTAAAAATAAATTTTAAAAATGAGTTGTGTTTTTTTTTCACCTCCTTGGGCTGCCACCTTATCGTGGTGGAGGGGTTTGCGTGTTCTGAGGATCCTGGGGGCCATGTTGTCTGGGGCTAAATTATGCCCCTGGCAGGGTCACCCATGGCAAACAGGTTACTAGGGGAGGGACCAGACAAAGCGCAGCCCAAACATCCCTCACGGAGACAGACAGCAATGGAGCCACGTGTCCCTCGCCCGGACGCGGGTCACCGGGGCCCCCCTCTGGAGCCAGGCCCGGAGGTGGGGCACGGAGGCGATCGCCTGGTGGCCGGGCTTTTGCTCATAGGGCCCGGTCGGGGTCAGCCCGGAAGGACAACATGGGGCCCCCCTTCTTGTGGACCCACCACCCCCGAGAGGGGCCATAGGGGTCGGGTGCAGTGACCATGGAAGTACAACTTTAACAGTAGCAGCCTTAAAGGGGAAATTCAGGATTTTTGACATAGGGTCTCATTTACAAGTGAGCCAGAATGCTACTTATCACTGAAGACAGTTTCAACTTATTTCATCCCGTTATTCTAGTTCCAGGAGGTTGCTGATGCTAATGCTAGTGGAAGTCAATAGGAATCTGCTAGCCTGTCATTAAAACCAATCTTATCCACTCCACAGAACATCCGAGGCAAATCAGCAAGCCTATCTGTGTAAATGTTATGTTAAACTAGTAAACTTGTGTGTTAAACTAGTAAAACTAGCCTTGTATGACAAATTTTGCATTAAATATTAGTTTCTTACCAGCTTACTACCTTTGCCAGTGTATTCCGGTTCATCAAGACATGATGACAGTTAGTTTGATGAAAAAAGTTTGAAATCATCTTCAAAATCCGACATATCCTCATGCCTTTCTGACGTGGCCGTATTTTAGACTTTATATTTGTGTAATCAGATTCCTTCATGCACGTAGCAGCAGATGACATCACTCTGCTGCTAAATACAGGAAGTAAAACTTTGTAAAGTGTCTCAGCAGCAACAATCAAAATGCAACGAAATGCAGATTTAACGCCCATAAACTAGAGATACATGTAAAACAGCAAACGGAGAGCGGATAAACATGTTACAGTAACGCCCATAAACTAGAGATACATGTAAAACAGCAAACGGAGAGCGGATAAACATGTTACAGTAACGCCCATAAACCAGAGATACATGTAAAACAGCAAACGGAGAGCGGATAAACATGTTACAGTAACGCCCATAAACCAGAGATACATGTAAAACAGCAAACGGAGAGCAGATAAACATGTTACAGTAACGCCCATAAACCAGAGATACATGTAAAACAGCAAACGGAGAGCGGATAAACATGTTACAGTAACGCCCATAAACCAGAGATACATGTAAAACAGCAAACGGAGAGCAGATAAACATGTTACAGTAACGCCCATAAACCAGAGATACATGTAAAACAGTAAACAGAGAGTGGATAAACATGTTACAGTAACGCCCATAAACCAGAGATACATGTAAAACAGCAAACGGAGAGTAGATAAACATGTTACAGTAACGCCCATAAACCAGAGATACATGTAAAACAGCAAACGGAGAGTGGATAAACATGTTACAGTAACGCCCATAAACCAGAGATACATGTAAAACAGCAAACGGAGAGTGGATAAACATGTTACAGTAACGCCCATAAACCAGAGATACATGTAAAACAGCAAACGGAGAGCAGATAAACATGTTACAGTAACGCCCATAAACCAGAGATACATGTAAAACAGCAAACGGAGAGCGGATAAACATGTTACAGTAACGCCCATAAACTAGAGATACATGTAAAACAGCAAACGGAGAGCGGATAAACATGTTACAGTAACGCCCATAAACCAGAGATACATGTAAAACAGTAAAACAGAGAGCGGATAAACATGTTACAGTAACGCCCATAAACCAGAGATACATGTAAAACAGCAAACGGAGAGCAGATAAACATGTTACAGTAACGCCCATAAACCAGAGATACATGTAAAACAGCAAACGGAGAGCAGATAAACATGTTACAGTAACGCCCATAAACCATAGATACATGTAAAACAGCAAACGGAGAGCGGATAAACATGTTACAGTAACGCCCATAAACCAGAGATACATGTAAAACAGCAAACGGAGAGCAGATAAACATGTTACAGTAACGCCCATAAACCAGAGATACATGTAAAACAGCAAACGGAGAGCGGATAAACATGTTACAGTAACGCCCATAAACCATAGATACATGTAAAACAGCAAACAGAGAGCAGATAAACATGTTACAGTAACGCCCATAAACCAGAGATACATGTAAAACAGCAAACGGAGAGCGGATAAACATGTTACAGTAACGCCCATAAACCAGAGATACATGTAAAACAGCAAACGGAGAGTGGATAAACATGTTACAGTAACGCCCATAAACCAGAGATACATGTAAAACAGCAAACGGAGAGTGGATAAACATGTTACAGTAACGCCCATAAACCAGAGATACATGTAAAACAGCAAACGGAGAGCGGATAAACATGTTACAGTAACGCCCATAAACCAGAGATACATGTAAAACAGCAAACGGAGAGCGGATAAACATGTTACAGTAACGCCCATAAACCAGAGATACATGTAAAACAAGGGGATAAACATGTAAGTAAGAAAAAAAAGATAATTAAAACAGAAACGGAGGAGGATAAAATGTTAAGTAACGCCCATAAACCAGAGATACATGTAAAACAGCAAACGGAGAGTGGATAAACATGTTACAGTAACGCCCATAAACCAGAGATACATGTAAAACAGCAAACGGAGAGCAGATAAACATGTTACAGTAACGCCCATAAACCAGAGATACATGTAAAACAGCAAACGGAGAGTGGATAAACATGTTACAGTAACGCCCATAAACCAGAGATACATGTAAAACAGCAAACGGAGAGCAGATAAACATGTTACAGTAACGCCCATAAACCAGAGATACATGTAAAACAGCAAACGGAGAGCGGATAAACATGTTACAGTAACGCCCATAAACCAGAGATACATGTAAAACAGCAAACGGAGAGCAGATAAACATGTTACAGTAACGCCCATAAACCAGAGATACATGTAAAACAGCAAACGGAGAGCAGATAAACATGTTACAGTAACGCCCATAAACCAGAGATACATGTAAAACAGCAAACGGAGAGCGGATAAACATGTTACAGTAACGCCCATAAACCAGAGATACATGTAAAACAGCAAACGGAGAGCAGATAAACATGTTACAGTAACGCCCATAAACCAGAGATACATGTAAAACAGCAAACGGAGAGCAGATAAACATGTTACAGTAACGCCCATAAACCAGAGATACATGTAAAACAGCAAACGGAGAGCAGATAAACATGTTACAGTAACGCCCATAAACCAGAGATACATGTAAAACAGCAAACGGAGAGCGGATAAAAATGTTACAGTAACGCCCTTAAACCAGAGATACATGTAAAACAGCAAACGGAGAGCGGATAAACATGTTACAGTAACGTCCATAAACTAGCGATACATGTAAAACAGCAAACGGAGAGCAGATAAACATGTTACAGTAACGCCCATAAACCAGAGATACATGTAAAACAGCAAACGGAGAGCAGATAAACATGTTACAGTAACGCCCATAAACCAGAGATACATGTAAAACAGCAAACGGAGAGCAGATAAACATGTTACAGTAACGCCCATAAACCAGAGATACATGTAAAACAGCAAACGGAGAGCAGATAAACATCTTACAGTAACGCCCATAAACCAGAGATACATGTAAAACAGCAAACGGAGAGCGGATAAAAATGTTACAGTAACGCCCTTAAACCAGAGATACATGTAAAACAGCAAACGGAGAGCGGATAAACATGTTACAGTAACGCCCATAAACCAGAGATACATGTAAAACAGCAAACGGAGAGCGGATAAACATGTTACAGTAACGCCCATAAACCAGAGATACATGTAAAACAGCAAACGGAGAGCAGATAAACATGTTACAGTAACGCCCATAAACCAGAGATACATGTAAAACAGCAAACGGAGAGTGGATAAACATGTTACAGTAACGCCCATAAACCATAGATACATGTAAAACAGAGAGTGGATAAACATGTTACAGTAAGGCCCATAAACCAGAGATACATGTAAAACAGCAAACGGAGAGTGGATAAACATGTTACAGTAACGTTCATAAACTAGAGATACTTGTGTTGTTAAACTTGCATAACTGTTTTTAGATTTGTGTTTTGTTGAACTTGGATAAAGTGTTACAGTAACTGCATAAATCAGTGTACTTGTTGAACAGCAAACGGAGTGGTAAACATTTTCGTAACGCCCTTATACCAGTGATACTTGTAAAACAGCAAACGGAGAGTTTATAAACATGTTACAGTAATGCCCATAAACTAGAGATACATGTAAAACAGCAAACGGATAGCGGATAAACATGTTACTGTTGAACTTAAACCAGAGACGTACATTTTAAACAGCATTCGGAGAGCTGATGAACATGTTACAGTAATGTCTATAAACCAGAGATACTGTATGTTAAACAGAAACGGAGAGTGGATAAATATTTTAAGTAACGCCCTTGTACTTGAGTTCTTGTTAAACTGTAAAAGTGAGTTGTTTAACTTGTTTTGTGTTTTGTTGAACTTGGATAAGTGTTTTTGAACTTGCATTCGTGTTTTGTTGAACTTGTTAAGTGTTTTTTTACTTGAGTGTTTTGTTGAACTTGTATAGAGTGTTTGTTAACTTGTTTTGTGTTTTGCTTGAACTTGTATAAGTGTTTTTGAACTTGCATTCGTGTGTTGTTGAACTTGTTAAGTGTTTTTTTACTTGGATGTTTTGTTGAACTGTTAAGTGTGTTTTCTTGATTTGTGTTGGAACTTGTATAAGTGTTTTTTTAACTTGCATTCGGTGTGTTGTTGAACTTGTATAAGTGTTTTTTACTTGATTTGTGTTTTGTGAACTTGTATAAGTGTTTTTTAACTTACATTCGTGTTTTGTTGCACTTGTAGACGTGTTTTTTTTTACTTGCATTTGTGTTTTGTTGAACTTGTATAAGTGTTTTTTAACTTGCATTGTGTTTTGTTGAACTTGTATAAGTGTTTTTTTAACTTGGATTTGTGTTTTGTTGAACTTGTATAAGTGTTTTTGAACTTGCATTCGTGTTTTGTTGAACTTGTATAGGTGTTTTTTTAACTTGGATTCGTGTTTTGTTGAACTTGTATAAGTGTTTTTTAACTTGCATTTGTGTTTTGTTGAACTTGTATAAGTGTTTTTTAACTTGCATTCGTGTTTTTGTTGAACTTGTATAAGTGTTTTTTTACTTGGATTCGTGTTTTGTTGAACTTGTATAAGTGTTTTTTAACTTTTATTTGTGTTTTGTTGAACTTGTATAAGTGTTTTTTAACTTGCATTCGTGTTTTGTTGAACTTGTATAAGTGTTTTTTTTTAACTTGGACTTCGTGTTTTGTTGAACTTGTATAAGTGTTTTTTTACTGGTTCGTGTTTTGTTGAACTTGTATAAGTGTTTTTAACTTATTTGTGTTTTGTTGAACTTGTATAAGTGTTTTTGAACTTGCATTCGTGTTTTGTTGAACTTGTATAAGTGTTTTTTTTTTTAACTTGGATTCGTGTTTTGTTGAACTTGTATAAGTGTTTTTTTAACTTGGATTCGTGTTTTGTTGAACTTGTATAAGTGTTTTTTTTAAACTTGTATTTGTGTTTTGTTGAACTTGTATAAGTGTTTTTTTTAAACTTGTATTTGTGTTTTGTTGAACTTGTATAAGTGTTTTTCTTAAACTTGGATTTGTGTTTTGTTGACCTTGTATAAGTGTTTTTCTTAAACTTGTATTTGTGTTTTGTTGAACTTGTATAAGTGTTTTGTTAAACTTGCAAAAGTGTTTCAGGTAAATGTATTAATGTTTTGCACTTCCCGGCCACCATAGTACGGTTTCAGGAGAACTGAAGCTCCCTAAAGTTTCCTGGATACATGAGGCGCTTTCTGACTGAAGGAACCTTTTGGAGTTTCTAGAACCTTTTTGGGAACCAGGCCGTTTTTTTTTGCACATTCGGACATATAAGGCGCATTCGGACAGAGAGGTTCTAAGAACGCAGTTCCTATAACTACGCCTGCCGAGTTTAGTTATCAGAACTACCCTTTGCCTTCAGTCTGCGTTCACACATGGACGTTGTTAGGAACCATGTGTGACGCAACAGAGACATATTTATGCCCCAGATCATCTGATACAAAACTGAGTTTTCTTGTCTCTTTTATTCAAAGCTATTACAAAGCTAGCTTACCAGCTTTCCCTCCCTTTCCCTTGTTAACCTTTTGTTGAACTTCGCCCGGAACCTTGGTGGGCGGTTCGTCCACTAAGGTTCCAGGCGGCAGCCGCAGATTCTACTGCTGTACTGCAGCTGTGTTTAGTCATTAAATTAATATGAAAATAACTGCTGTTGGACATTTCACAATAGTTCTGGATGCCTAATGTCAGAGGAGGAGATGTGCACCTCTCTGTTCCGCTGCGGGGGGGGGGGGGGGGGGCCGCAGCTGTAGCCTACATGTTGCTGAACCGGGTGACGTTTACATAACTGAGCCTGGTCTGTGAAATGCGTGAATATATTATGCCCGAATCTTTTCAACACTTGCTCTCCACCCCACTTCGTTGGGGGAGATCTCCCCTTCAAGAGTAAACCAAATACACTTTATCTGTCTCTCCCCCCCCCTTGCCAACCTGAGCCAGGCGTAAGGGAGAAACATTTCAGTGAGATGCAGGAACTTATTTTGAGGCGATGCATCTGATTTTTTCAAGATTTTTTTTTGCTTGTAATCAGCAAAAAAAAAAATTCTGCCAATTAAATGAGTGAAATTTTCTTGATCAGATTTATTAAAACAAGTTCTTATATCTCACTGAAATGTTTCAATTCAGGTCATTTTGTCTTATTTTGAGTGTGATGACATATTTTGACTAGAAATTAGAAAATAGACTTGGTAAGATTTGACTTTTTGCAGTGAAGTTCCCCCTGTTTTATTTTATCTTTATGCTCCATTAATCCCAGTCGGTCAATCTGACTTATCTCTGAGTCGCAGATGAAAAGTGTCTGTGCCGGCCGTCTCAGGCTGACAGAAACCTGCACTTCTTCTTTCTGAGAGGCCATCTAACAGAGGAAGTGCAGGGTTCTGCTCACACAACAACCCAAATGGCTCTCAAAATTATATTATGGAGATTAACGTAGAACCACCACGAGAAAGTTTTATTTAGTTATTTTAATGCTTTGCACCAGTGAAAATATCATCCCAACAGTTATACATATTACAATAAACGTATTACAATAATAGATGTTATCGTAAACTCAGTAGTACTGTACCAGGTTTTATTTCAGCAAACGCAGTAGTACTATGATAAAGTTACCAAAGATCAAGTTCAGTTTATTTATAGAGCACACTAACAACATCCTTTTGGAGCCCGAGGTGCTGAACAACGCAACTTAACGTTAGGTTACTTAAAACAAGTCATAAAAAAATAACATAAAATCTAACAGAGAGGAAAAATATATATTTACATGAAACAACATAAAATAAGATACCAGTCATGTTAAAGTAATACAAGCTGTTGTTGCTGAAGGTTTTTTCATGTTATCAATATTGAATGATGGCATATATGACTGTGCTTTACATATATATATACATTTATTTTTTTTCCATGAAATTATTGCATCATCATTCAGGGTGGTGATGGTTGTGGGGGAAAACTGTTCTTGACCGTTTGTCCTGGATTTGGTGTACCTGCAGCGTCTGCCAAAGCAGGTCAAGCAGGTGAGTGGTGTCTCTGATGATGACGCTGCTCTGAGGAGGCAGCGAGATGTATGAATGTCTGCCAGAGAAGGGAGGGGGCACCCCACGATGTTCTGACCATTTTCACCACCTCCTGGAGCGTTTTCCGGTCTGCTTCAGCGCACAATAGAGGAAGTAAAGTTATCACAACTAGCCTTCAATGCAAGGGATGTGGCGGAAACAAGTCACTGCAGCTGAAGGAATAAAATCCAAAATGAAAATGAAAATGAATGAATGAAAAATACTTTATTCATCCCCGAAGGGAAATTCAGTATTGTAAAAGCTCACTTTTTTTTTTTTTTTTTTTTAAAATAAACAAAAAGTCAGTTAGTCTTGTTCTTTAGGGTGATGGTTGCTGGCAGGAATGAATTCCTGTATCTCTCCGTCCTACAGCGAACTTGACGCAGCCTCCCACTGAACACACTCTGTTGATTCTTCACCGTGTTGTGGAGAGGATGGGAAGTGTCCTCCATCATCTTCATCAGCTTGTGCAGCATTCTTTTTGAACGATCAGCTCCAGCGGCTCCAGAGTTATCCCCAGCACAGAACCAGCTTTCAAATCATCGAGACTTTTACACAAAAGAGGATTAGAGCCACTGAAGAAGAGAAAATTCTGAGTTTTAAGTCACAATTCTGACATTTCAGAAATTGAGGGGGAAAAAAAAATCTCCCCAAAAATTAAAAAAAAAAAAAAAAAAGTTCTGGAAAAAGTTTTTTCAGCCACAATTAAAAAGCAATATTTTATTTCACTTTATTTGAATTACTATAGCAAATTTAATCTTTTTAGTTTGAGTTTAAATAATTTTGAGGATGACATATATAATCCAGGGCTTTGACAATTTCATTTCCTGGTCATGCGACATTTCTTAAATTATGATAAAACATAGGAAAATCCGTCTCTTGCATTTTGCTCAACCCAAATGGGAAAAAAACTGCACCATTTTCACTTTTAAAACCAAAAAATGTGCAGTTTTTGAAGCAGTTAAATCCTGTAAAAGATACTCACACTTTAATAACCTGACCTTCAATCACGTGTGTATGAACCAGTCATAGGCCGACTTTTCCATTTCACCGTGTGTCCATTAGAGCTGGTCAGTGGGCTCTATGCACCACCTCCTGAACTTCAGCAGCTCCTGTCTCCCTTCTTTCATTGCTGCACAGATTAATCCAGGTGTGTCCAGCTAGTTACCAAGTTCAGACACACCTGGATTAACCAGTTTGTCCAGTAATAAAAGACAGGGAAGTAATGGAGTTGTGTGGTTTACTATAGCCCATTTACATTTTTTTTCCTTTTTACACATTGTGAGAAAAAAATTCAGAAACATGAGAAACAAATATCACATGTGCAGGAGGAGAAACCCACCTGAGAAAATTAAAAGTAATAAAACTCAAATATAATCTGCCTAATTAAAATTGCATTCAAACATTGTTCTGAAATTCTGATTTTCTCAGAGTTTAGACAAAAAGTTAAGTTTGCGTTCCATAATTGGACTTAGCAGTATTTTAATAAAAATGGTCTGAGATGTAGGATAACCTGGTACCAGTTCATGTCTGGTTGAGTTACTGACCTGAGAATTAAAACTTTTTTTTTTAAAACCTTAACAGCAAATCTGTACTCATGAACTTCAGTTTATACATAAATGTATATTTGAAATATTCAAAAATTACAATTTAAAAAAAAAAAAGTGGAGTGGTCGGGGAACACGACTTGGAAAAAGTCGCCATTCTGACAAAACGCTTTTACAGCAGCAAGATTTTATGAAGGTGTGGAAAAAGTACTGACCCAGACAATATTATGGTAAGATGTGACGATGTTAAAGCACTCATTTTTCTAGTCATCCCCAGATTGGGACCCTGTTACAAACAAATTCTTTCCAAGTAAGTCTCTATCGCTAGGATTCTTAAACCTTATTTCACCATCAATATGAACTTCACTTAAATCCAAATTATAATTAATTTTCCCTGCAGATATAAAATTTACAATATGAATTCATTTTCCTGATCAGATTTCCATGTTATGCACTGATGGATATTTAAATGAACGAAAAAAGGAGAAATTCTTTCATCCATAAGTTAAAGCCACTGCTGAAACAATTAAATCTGAGCTGTTAGAGCAGAAACATTTCTGTAGTTTCAGCCGGAAGAATGAATCCAAGCACAACGTAGAACTGTGACTCAGTTTGGTCTTTATTCAACACAGACGGGTTCTCCCCCAGCTTGTAGGAGGAATCCATAAACATGCTCAGAAATTCATGCCGATCTAAACCAACTCTTCACATGTCCATGCCAGCGCGTCCTGGTGGTGCTGGGAACTTAAACCACCCACCTGCACGCTCCAAGAAGCCAGACTGCACAGGCCCAGTAAGAACTTTATTAAAACATGAACGCCACAAAACCAAGTTCAACACGACGGCAGCACCAGAAATAAAGGCAGAACAAAAACAGAGAGCTTCTTTGAAGCCACTTTAATACCCCAGGTGAGTAAAGGAAAGCTCGACCATAAAAACTCCTAAAGGTGTCTAATCTACGGACATTTAACCACCGACGAAGACGTCATCCTGAGATGGCACCGCTCCCACTGCACTCCCGGTTATACCGTCTTCTGCTGGCCCTTCTTCCCGATCAGAGACTTGTGAATGTGGGGGATCACACCTGAAACAGAGGAGGTCGTCTCAGATACACACCTGGTAGAGTCACATGAATCAGGACCCCCCCCCGCCCGACCCCCCCCAGGTCCAGCATCACCCCATCCCAGATACTCAAGCGTATGTTGGGCCAAAGATTCTGCATATTCATCGGATTTCATTCTTGGTCTGTCTGAACCTGACCTGGTTTAACAGGTTAATGAAATAACGGTATGAGGAAAAACTGACCCAGTCAGACCAGTAAGGAATTTAAGAACTTATGGTTTAAGTTTTTTTTTTCCAACCTGGATCTATTATCATGAAGCCGTTCATTTCCTCACCAGACAGTTTGGGTAACTTTAATTCCTTCAGGAGACATTTAGATCCACTCCAGATCAGCGCATGTCCTATAGATGGGTTTCACATTTACAAACATTGGCAGTTGCTAGGCAACCAGGGGGCAAAAAGCCTGTTTTGTATTGCATCTACGGCCAAACACGCACTCATATCATTCATAAAAATGTAAATTAACCCGACGAAACTAACAGAGATCATTGTGTTTTAAATTATATTGAATAAATCTACATTGATGACTAATAACAAAATAGCGACGCTGCGTTACATTTCTATCACGATTACACTAACTTGGTAAGGGAGTCATCACCCGGAAACGGCATTTTTCTTGTTAGAACATGGATATTATTCGTGTTGGACCTCATTTGAAATTTGCCTGAAAAACCTGAGTTAGAAAGCAGCTTAAACTTTCGTTTAGACTCTGTTGTGGCCTCTTTTGGTTTTAACAATCTGCAGCAGGTTCAGTTCAGCTCCGTGTCGTCCTCACCTCCTCCATACAGGAGCAACTTTCACTAGTTTGGGATTAAACCAGGCAAAGACGACATCATCACTACGTTTGGAAAGGAGCTGATTCCAGCTGTTAGGGACTAACACGCATTGCTGTCGGTAAGTTTCGCTGCTTGTGTAACGTTCTGCTTTATTGTGGATGAGATCGTGGTGGACAGACAGACTAGCTAACTGCTAGCAAGCTAACTGCTAGCAAGCTAACAGTATAAACTCAAACGCCATCTGATTTACGACCCCCGTACTTCGTATTAAATCTCTGGGATGCGTTTTATGCCGCGTGAACGTTCGTAAACGGCTCCACAATCAGTTTCTTCTTCTTTTTTAAGTTCGTGTCTAAGCAGCAGAGGACGGCTGTCACACACAGTGTTTACAGTTTATGTCATGCAGCCGATCGCGGCGGTGATGCTGCTATTACAGTCTTCCCACTAGAATACGGGAATAATTTCTGCCTCCGCCGTGGTTTAATCCTACACGTGACCATGGTGAAAGACTAAATAAATCATAGTCTGAACCGGAATAAGTTATCTGGGAGGGTTTTCTGAAGATCACTCCTACCGTCCTATTTTCACCATTTTCAACTGTTCACATGCATTAATGTTTGATTTTTGCAACCAAACAAACACCAGGACTCAAACATTATATTTCCCAAACACTCACGTCATATCTTGACCTAATCTGCATTAAAAGTCGAGTTTTGTACGTAAAACACACGTCCTCATAGTTCAATAATGCTTTTCCTCTGTTTTCTTGCCCCCTGGTTGCGTGCGCATCCTATCTGTGACGTTGCTCAGAAACCCATCTATGTAATGGAAGAGATGCGGGCAACCCCATGTAGCCACAAAGGATAAGTCCCCCGCCCCCCCAACCTGGACCTTATTTCTAGGCGCATTCTGACAGAGAGGTTCTCAGAACGTCGTTCCTATAACTACGCCTCCCGAGTTTAGTTATCAGAACTACCTTCACCTTCAGTCAGCGTTCACACATGGACGTTGATAGGAACCATGTGACGCAATCGTTGCGACAGACATTTATGCCCCAGATCATCTGATACAAAACTGAGGTTTTCTTGTCTTTTATTCAAAGCTGTTATAAAGCTAGCTTAGCAGCTTTCCCTTCCTTACCTTTTGTTGAAATGCCCGGACACTTTAGTGGACGGTCTGTCCTCTGTGTTTGGTCATTAAATTGATAATTGCTTTGACATTTCAAAAATAATCATCGATTTGGGACGTGCACCATTGTGATGGATTTAATAATGAATCGATACACTCCTGTTGGAATAGTTCTTGTTATTACGATCTCTGTAAACAGGTAAACAGCTGTGATACATTAAATATGGCGGGCTGGAAGAAGCGGAGCTCATGCAAGGGGCGGGGCTAACCAGTTCTACCAATCACCACACATCTACGCATGTCAGTTCCTATGGAACCCTGAAAAGACCCTGCCTCAGAGTCGGAGCTAAAAAGGTTCTAGGAACCGAGGTCCAAAGTTTCTATATGTCCGAATGCGCCCAAAAAAAAAAAAACGGACTGGTTCCTGAAAGGTTCTAGGAACTCCAGAAGGTTCCTGCAGTCTTAAAGCGCCTAATGTATGCATTTACTCACCAGTAAAGTTTCTGCATCACTGAGTCCTGTGGAAGATAACTATTGACACTTCAGTGTACATCCAGTGATGTTGGCGAGACGGGGCAGCGACTATCAGACAGTATCTGCAGTAAAACTCCTTGATTGTCGCAAATACTTTAAGTAGAATGAAGAAAAAAAAAAAAAAAAGTGAAAGTACCATTATCCTGCGAGTCCACATTCAGCCTTCCGTTAGTTATCAGGTAGTTCTTAACACTTTTCGGGGCCGCGCGTTCACAATGCGCGCTTCCGTAGTGCAGCTGGGACGAGCAGATCGCTGCCCAAACAAAAACAATGTGAAACTCTGAACTCACGGGACAATAGTACTCGTTCATTCTACTGACAGCATTGAAGAAATGAAGTCGTTTTGCTGCAGATAATGTCGTATATAGTCGCTGCCACGTCTCCGCCATCATTACTGGATGTACACCGAAGGGTGAATCAAGTTAAATCCTCCGAAGGACAAAGTGATGCAGAAACTTAACCGGTGAGTAAATGCATGTATAAACTCCTAGAAATAAGGTCCAGGTTGTAAAAAAAGCTTATCCTTTAAGGAATCATCTTCCACAAACTTCAACAGCTGCAGAGCGTTACTTCGATATTAACTAGCCCCTTCATATCTACTCTGATTAGAGCTCTGATACCAGTATCAGAAATGTCGACACTGCCAAAAATTGTGGCATCAGTGAGTCCTGAGTTCAGGCACCGATCTAACACCACAGAATTAAGACGGGGATTTTATTTTATTTAAAACAGGAGTATTCACTGATCAGCTGCTAGTTCTCTGCTGGTGTAACAGCTGTGCTGCCATCTGCTGCTATCAGGGCGAGTAGGAGCTGATCACACATTCGACCAGGAGCCAACGGTCGTGTTAGTGGTGCAGCAGTATTTACCACCAGCTGGACTGATGGTAAATACTCATTTTGATGTTTCACCTGAGGCAGGCTTCACCATGATACCATTACACATGCAAACTGTATTTATATTACAGTATTGGTACTCCAACAATAACCAATAAGATAATCCGGGATATAAATTCTAGGATGTCCTGCTCAACTCCGCCTCGATCTTATGAACCAAAGTCTTGCTACGGCTGTTTTGGTGGAAGTGTCAGCACGTGACCAGACTAACGAAGGCCTCTTACGTCATCCGTGAGGAGATCTGGGACTGAGTTTATTAATCTGTCAATACAGGTTCCAGTCGCTTGGGAATGTATTAAAAAAAAAAAAAAAAAAAAAAAAAAAAGAGGGTAATGCAGATATTAACCACAAAGGAAACTAACAGAAGGTGGAGAACGCAGCTTACGCACAGTCAGACGGCACAGCTGCAGTACACATCCACAGCCAGCAGATGGAGCTCATGCTGCCCGTCTCAAGACTTCATGTGTCCCTTGGCAGCTGTGTCAAAACGTCTCATTGTCTCATGAGGCTTCGTTTTCACCATCCTTAACTATCACCGTTTCAGATTTTAATTCTGGTAAACCGATTATCCACTTTGAAAACTCAGTGATTCTGCTGATTGCCAGGAAAAGCAGCAGTCCTTCAGACGCAGCTTCCAACGCTGGCCTCTGAAAACATGGATGAAGGCTCCGCTTCTAAAAACGGACAAAATCTGAAATCTGGACTCATCCTAAATGCATCCAAGGATGCTGGGAGGAAATTTATTTGGTGGTATTTTAATGTTTGTCACATTACCTTTGTTTGATGTTTACATGTTATTTAAATGTTTCTGCCAATAGAAACTCAATTGTGCTTGTTAATATTGTTTATTGAAACCTGGTGAAGTGATGTATGTATACACAAGTACTTTTAACACTAAGCAGATTTCACCAATGCCGTGATAATTTGTCACAATAACCATGACATGAAGACAGGACACTAAATAAATAAATTAAGTGTGTGTAACAGCACATTTTGGCTGCCCAGAGCTTCTGAAAGTGTGGCAAGCAACAACATGGCTACCAATGAGTACAAATTATGAGTAACAGATTCCAAGAGGATGCCCATTTACTATCATTCATCCCAATGATGGGGGTTACATTTGTCTCGTTTCTGAATAAAATAAATTGTTCAAGTTCTGCCATTTGTACTTATTGCTTTTGTTAATATGGAGGGAAAAAAGGAGATTTTATTTAGGCCCAGCCCTACATGCCATTTTCATATTGTTACAAGCCGACACCATCAGCTGATACCCACAGCATCGGTATCAGAATGAGAACAGGAAAAAAACTCTAAATATGACTTTGCTTGAGGGTACACATTTATCCTGAAAACTAATGATGTCTCAGTGGGTAGGAGTTAGCCTTGCAACGCCTTTGTCAAATTTGAGAATTTGTCCACATTTGCATGAATTAGTGCCACAGATCCAGATCAGCAACATGAACATGATGGATCCTGGATTGATAAGTGATCAGATCATCGTGTTACGCATTCGTGCGTGACTTGCACCATGACTGTAAAGTGTGACCCGCCTGAGCGCGCGTGGTGAACGCGCATGCACCCAGCAGCTGCTTACCTCCGCCCGCGATGGTGGCCTTGATGAGGGAATCCAGCTCCTCGTCTCCTCTGATGGCGAGCTGAAGGTGGCGTGGCGTGATTCGCTTCACTTTCAGATCCTTCGACGCATTTCCTGCCAGCTCGAGCACCTGGGACAGAGCAGAGCGTTAGGTGCGCGCGCAGGGCTGCAGGTGAGCAGCGGAGGCAGCGGCTGGTGCGGCGTTACCTCCGCGGTGAGATACTCCAGGATGGCCGCGCTGTACACGGCCGCGGTGGCGCCCACTCTGCCGTGGCTGGTGGTCCTCGACTTTAGGTGTCTGTGGATACGACCCACCGGGAACTGCGACGAGAGAGGGGGCGGCGTGAGATCCGAGACACCGCTGACCATGAGATGAAAATAAGCTGCGAGATGAATGAATGGAGGCGGACAAACCTGCAGTCCTGCTCTCTGCGAGCGCGAGATAGCCTTAGTTTTAGTCTTCCCGGAGTCTTTCCCGGCCTTCCCACCAGCCTGGAAAACACCGACACGCTCAGGGAAGGGCAGCAGCATTACACAGCGACATCTTTACGGGTCGAGCTTGCCTCCAAACCCCAGCTGAGCTTCCGTTTGAAGAAGGCGGCTACTAGTCGGCTAGCATGCTAAGCTACCAGCTAATGCTACCAGCTAACCGCTACATGTTCGCGAGATCCATCGTTGTTCATTCAGTATTTCTCGGTAACAGCTAACCAGCATGCAAGCATAATGATTGTCGCAAACATGACAAATGATACTCACCATTATGTCCGATTAACAATAATTTCTTTCACCGCTAAACACAAAAAACCCTGCCAGCGGGAGAGGACCGACTACTGGTGTTACTGCTAGCGCCACAGCTTCTACGCTCCTGGTTTTATACTCAGTTTGTATCCGGGTAACTGCGAGATATACACTAACCAATCACGTGTTACTATTGAGTTCGTCATAGCAACGCTCAGCCAATGAACGACAAGACACTCCTCTCTGCAACAGATGTGGTAAATTTCCGTAAAAAGTGCTTTTGGGTAAAGTAGTTCAGATTTATTTTGATAATTCCTCATTTCGTGATTTATATAAAAATAAAAAATTGTGTTTTCTTTCACGAGTAATAAATAAATCGTTATATTTGGTTTAAATACAGAAAAAACACTCAAATGTTATGTTTGCATGTTTTAACGTGTAAAGAAAAAAATGAGCAGCTTTTGTTTGGACAAACTCCATTTCACACAAAGCACGCGACGCCTCCATGACGATACGTCACTTTTTTCAAATAATAGAGGGAAAATAAGTATTTGTACAATTCTCAACTATTTATTAACTTTATTAATTTATTTAGCTTTTTTTTTTTACTTTATATTTTACTCGCTCATTTTGTCCTACTTTGAGCCTACTTTCTCCTCATTGGTCTCCAGTCCGGTTCCTCCTCCTCATACTGGTCTCCAGTCTGGTTCCTCCTCCTCATACTGGTCTCCAGCCCGGTTCCTCCTCCTCATACTGGTCTCCAGTCTGGTTCCTCCTCCTCATACTGGTCTCCAGTCTGGTTCCTCCTCCTCATACTGGTCTCCAGGCCGTTTCCTCCTCCTCATACTGGTCTCCAGCCTGGTTCCTCCCTCCTCATACTGGTCTCCAGTCTGGTTCCTCCTCCTCATACTGGTCTCCAGTCCCGGTTCCTCCTCCTCATACTGGTCTCCAGTCCGGTTCCTCCTCCTCATACTGGTCTCCAGTCTGGTTCCTCCTCCTCATACTGGTCTCCAGTCTGGTTCCTCCTCCTCATACTGGTCTCCATCCCGGTTCCTCCTCCTCATACTGGTCTCCAGTCTGGTTCCTCCTCCTCATACTGGTCTCCATCCCGGTTCCTCCTCCTCATACTGGTCTCCAGCCCGGTTCCTCCTCCTCATACTGGTCTCCATCCCGGTTCCTCCTCCTCATACTGGTCTCCAGCCTGGTTCCTCCTCCTCATACTGGTCTCCAGTCTGGTTCCTCCTCCTCATACTGGTCTCCAGTCCGGTTCCTCCCCTCCTCATACTGGTCTCCAGTCCGGTTCCTCCTCCTCATACTGGTCTCCAGTCTGGTTCCTCCTCCTCATACTGGTCTCCAGTCCTGGTTCCTCCTCCTCATACTGGTCTCCAGTCCGGTTCCTCCTCCTCATACTGGTCTCCAGTCCGGTTCCTCCTCCTCATACTGGTCTCCAGCCTTGTTCCTCCTCCTCATACTGGTCTCCAGTCCGGTTCCTCCTCCTCATACTGGTTTCCAGTCCGGTTCCTCCTCCTCATACTGGTCTCCAGCCGGGTTCCTCCTCCTCATACTGGTCTCCATCCCGGTTCCTCCTCCTCATACTGGTCTCCAGTCCGGTTCCTCCTCCTCATACTGGTCTCCAGTCCGGTTCCTCCTCCTCATACTGGTCTCCAGTCCGGTTCCTCCTCCCTCATACTGGTCTCCAGTCCGGTTCCTCCTCCTCATACTGGTCTCCAGTCCGGTTCCTCCTCCTCATACTGGTCTCCAGTCCGGTTCCTCCTCCTCATACTGGTCTCCAGTCTGGTTCCTCCTCCTCATACTGGTCTCCAGGCTGGTTCTTCCTCCTCATACTGGTCTCCAGCCCGGTTCCTCCTCCTCATACTGGTCTCCAGGCCGGTTCCTCCTCCTCATACTGGTCTCCATCCCGGTTCCTCCTCCTCATACTGGTCTCCATCCCCGGTTCCTCCCCTCCTCATACTGGTCTCCATCCCGGTTCCTCCTCCTCATACTGGTCTCCATCCCGGTTCCTCCTCCTCATACTGGTCTCCAGCCCGGTTCCTCCTCCTCATACTGGTCTCCATCCCGGTTCCTCCTCCTCATACTGGTCTCCAGCCTTGTTCCTCCTCCTCATACTGGTTTCCAGTCCGGTTGGTCCTCCTCATACTGGTCTCCAGTCCAGTTCCTCCTCCTCATACTGGTCTCCAGCCTGGTTCCTCTTCCTCATACTGGTCTCCAGCCTTGTTCCTCCTCCTCATACTGGTCTCCAGCCTTGTTCCTCCTCCTCATACTGGTCTCCAGCCCGGTTCCTCCTCCTCATACTGGTCTCCAGCCCGGTTCCTCCTCCTCATACTGGTCTCCAGCCTTGTTCCTCCTCCTCATACTGGTCTCCAGCCCGGTTCCTCCTCCTCATACTGGTCTCCAGCCCGGTTCCTCCTCCTCATACTGGTTTCCAGTCCGGTTCCTCCTCCTCATACTGGTCTCCAGTCCAGTTCCTCCTCCTCATACTGGTCTCCATCCCGGTTCCTCCTCCTCATACTGGTCTCCATCCCGGTTCCTCCTCCTCATACTGGTCTCCATCCCGGTTCCTCCCTCCTCATACTGGTCTCCATCCCGGTTCCTCCTCCTCATACTGGTCTCCAGCCGGGTTCCTCCTCCTCATACTGGTCTCCAGCCTGGTTTCTCCTCCTCATACTGGTCTCCAGTCCGGTTCCTCTTCCTCATACTGGTCTCCAGCCTTGTTCCACCTCCTCATACTGGTTTCCAGGCCGGTTCCTCCTCCTCATACTGGTCTCCATCCCGGTTCCTCCTCCTCATATTGGTTTCCAGTCTGGTTCCTCCTCCTCATACTGGTCTCCAGCCTTGTTCCTCCTCCTCATACTGGTCTCCAGCCTTGTTCCACCTCCTCATACTGGTTTCCAGGCCGGTTCCTCCCTCCTCATACTGGTCTCCATCCCGGTTCCTCCTCCTCATATTGGTTTCCAGTCCGGTTCCTCCTCCTCATACTGGTCTCCAGTCTGGTTCCTCCTCCTCATATTGGTCTCCAGCCTGGTTCCTCCTCCTCATACTGGTCTCCAGCCCAGTTCTTCCTCCTAATACTGGTCTCCATCCCGGTTCTTCCTCCTCATACTGGTCTCCATCCCGGTTCCTCCTCCTCATACTGGTCTCCAGCCTTGTTCCTCCTCCTCATACTGGTCTCCAGCCTTGTTCCTCCTCCTCATACTGGTCTCCAGTCCGGTTCCTCCTCCTCATACTGGAAATCGTCATTGAACTCTCTGTTCTGTGGTGTCTGCAGTTCCTGTCTGTGACCACATGGTGGCAGCAGAGTCTCCGTTTTAAACACCTGATCAATTCTCCTTCAATATCTCAACTTTAAACATTTAAATTGTTCTTTAAACAGCATCACACCCAGTATACGATACAGAATATGACATTCTGTGTCCCTTAGATGAAATGTGGCTGTTTATGAGTAAACCTCACATCTTCTGATAAGGTTTAGTATAAATACGAGAAGACAGTAAACAGTTAAATACGACTACAGGTTTGTCTTTACCAGTAAGAAATGGAGATTTACCGCGTAGCTAATAGTGGCAGAAGTTATATTTGCTCTTACATGAAACACAAAGGTTTCCTGTCCAGAAGTCAGACTATGCACTTTGACCATGGCGCCCTTCGTGCACTGTCATGTATTGCTACTGTGGATTGCCACAGATATCTTTACGATGAACACCGAAGGAGGTCACGGTTAAAATGTGGTTTCTGAATGAGGTCCATGAACCTGGTCCTGGTGGTCCAGTATGTTTATCATACGCACGAACAGGGACCTGGCTTTGCTTTGTCTTTGAGTTCGATAAAATGGAAAATAGCCTAAATAAAAGTGAAGAAATCAGAGACAGAATCATTTATTTAGTTTATAACGAGCTATAACTGATCTCCTGCAGCTGAAATCTGGATGTGGGTGACTGGATTAAGTCGTTAAATGCCCCCAAAATCATAATATGCCACATCTAAGTATACAGGAACATAACTACATCTCTGACATTTATAAAAAAATCAAACCGTTTGAAAATCGGTTGAAAATTGAGACAGATATGGTTATTTAAATAGTACATGCACCATTCACATTAATGTTGTTCAACGGGCGAGCTGTCTGAGGTAAGATGGCCGCCGTAGCTACGTCGCTCTCCATTCAGGAACAACCCACATACGCCATCGAGCCTCTAATACATGATATCTATGGCTGCACATACGAAGTACCCAGCAAAGAAAATGAAATAAAAAATGAAAGAAGAAAAACGCGTGTTGCTCTGTATGGCTCCACAGGGGTCTGTTGCACGAAACCGGGATCTGAGGGATTAAGCCGGGATTTGTTGGTTATCCTGGATCAACTTATCCGAGATCTGGTTGCACCAAAGTGGGATAGGGACCAGTGGTATATGTTATGGTGTAAGTTACCATGGAGATTTACTCTGTGGAGCTAGCCTGGTCCGGAGCAGGCGAAGTCCCAGGATTTATTTAATCTCATCCTCCATCACAGTCAGAAGTTCCTACAAATGGAAACTTATTGGTTCCACCGTTCGCTACACATGATCACATTCACCTGGATCCACTGGTGGAATTTAAACACCTTTACAATAATTACCTTTGCAATAATTTGATTGCAATCATTGAAAGGTGAAGTTTCACATAGACTGCATATAAAATACACATCGGATTAAGACAGAACATGATCTTTTATTAAATTATCAGATTAAAAGCCATCAAACTGTGAGCTTTCTTCAAAACTGAACAGTGTGCTACAAGATCAAAAAGCACAAAAACAGATTATACAACACAAGAATAGATCAAAATTCAGAGGTCTGTAAGACCCCCCCCCCTCATTTCTGCTGCAGAAATAAATGCAGGACAGATCCATACACAACTACAGGGTCTGTCTCAGAAAATCAGAATTCATGATATTCTAATATTTTGAGAGGATATTTGAGTTTTCTAAAGCTGCATGCCACAATCAGCAATATTAAAACAATTTCATGTTTTTTTAATTGCATTACAGAAAATAAAGAACTTTATCATAATATTCTAGTTTTCTGAGACAATCCTGTCTGCCATACGTAACTGAACGAAGTACATTGAAG
>JALJCO010004251.1:0-43306 GCA_023101725.1 Atherinomorus stipes
TTGAACATTTTTCCAGGCATGGAAAATGAGGAAAAGAGTAAAATGTCCTGGCAAATGATTTCTCCACCATTTCGTTGCGGCTTCATCACAGTTTCGGTGCTGTTTAGTTGCTGCTTTGTCGCTGCTTCGTCGCCGCTTCGTTGCAGCTTCGTTGCCATTTCGTTGCCATTTCTTCGCTCCTTC
This sequence comes from Atherinomorus stipes, assembly GCA_023101725.1. Taxonomy (NCBI): domain Eukaryota; kingdom Metazoa; phylum Chordata; class Actinopteri; order Atheriniformes; family Atherinidae; genus Atherinomorus; species Atherinomorus stipes. Next base: position 184 of record JALJCO010004251.1, read on the forward strand.
GTCACTGTTTTGTCGCCACTACGTTACCATTTTGTCACGTTTCATCGCAGCTTCATTGCAGCTTCGTCGCCGCTTCGTCGTAGTTTCGTTGCCGTTTCATTACCATTTCGTCGCTGCTTCGTCACTGTTTTGTCACCGCTATGTTGCCATTTTGCCACGTTTCGTCGGAGCTTCACTGCAGCTTCATTGCAGCTTCGTCGCCGCTTCATCGCCGTTTCGTCGCCGTTTCGTTGCCGCTTAGTTGCCGCTTCATTACAGTTTCGTCACTGTTTAGTTGCCGCTTCGTCGCTGCTTTGTTGCCACTTCATTGCAGCTTCGTAGCCGTTTTGTTGCCGCTTCATTGCCGCTTCATCGTAGTTTCGTTGCCTTTTCGTTGCCGTTTCATTACCATTTCGTCGCTGCTTCGTCACTGTTTTGTCACCGCTATGTTGCCATTTTGCCACGTTTTGTCGGAGCTTCATTGCAGCTCCATTGCAGCTTCGTCGCCGTTTCGCCGCCATTTAGTTGCCATTTCGTCGCTGCTTCGTCACAGTTTCGTCGCTGTTTAGTTGCCGCTTCGTTGCTGCTTTGTTGCCACTTCATTCCACTTCATTGCAGTTTCGTTGCCATTTCACTACAGCTTCGTTGCTGTTTTGTTGCCGCTTCGTTGCCATTTTGGCGCTGCTTCGTCACTGTTTTGTCGCCGCTACGTTTCCATTTTGTCACATTTCATCGCAGCTTTGTTGCTGTGTCATTGCAGCTTCGTTGCAGTTTTGTTGCCGCTTCGTTGCAGCTTCATTTCCATTTCGTAGCTGCTTCATCACTGTTTTGTCGCCGCTACGTTTCCATTTTGTCACATTTCATCGCAGCTTTGTTGCTGTGTCATTGCAGCTTCGTTGCCGTTTTGTTGCCGCTTCGTTGCAGCTTCATTTCCATTTCGTAGCTGCTTCATCACTGTTTTGTCGCCGCTACGTTGCCATTTTGCCACGTTTTGCAGCTTTATTTCAGCTCCGTCGTCGCTATGTTGCCGTTTTGTCGCAGTTTCGTTGCCGTTTCATTGCAGCTTTATCTCCGCTTCACCTCTGTTTTGTCTCTGCTTCGTCTTTTTTGTCTTTACTTCCAAGAAAAAAATTTAAGCTACAAATGTAAAACACTTCTCCAAAAGCTTGTGGTGGAAGTTATTCATCTACACTACGTACTACGTACTGTAGCAGCTGGAAAAGTCCTGAAAATGTCCTGGAAAAGTCCTGGAAAACACCTTCTAGAAAAGAGTGGGAACCCTGTTAGTTCTTCTAAAACAGTCTCAGTGGTCTTTAAATCGTGATTATTAAGATTTTATCCAAAATCACAAAACCTGTGCCATTTTCCAGGACTCTGCTTCTGCAGAGCTCCAGTAGCTCATTAGTAATTCGGCTCTGAGATGTGGGCGGAGTCAGCGCTGCTCAGTGGGATAAGGTGGGCTATCGTGGATTCGGTTCACCACGAGGCACCAGCATTCTCAAAACCAGCTTCTCTCGTCGAGATAATGCCAAATTCAGATTATTTTATGAAACAGTCTTCTGTGAAGTGAACGTCCTCGAGCATAAATATAAATGTGAAAAACCTGATTTTCATTGGAGTGGGTCTTTAATCACTGGAACCTGAATCAAATCAAACATCATGACAGAAAGACAACTGAATCTTTGTTCATTAAAATCTTATTATATCATATTGTGATCAAACTTGTGATTTACAGCCTCTGTTGTAATAAAATTAAGAGAATCAGTAAAAAGCAGCTGTAAAGTGGTCTTTGGGAAGCTGTGGGAATGTTCTGTTCCAGTTAAGCTCGTCAGACGAGCGCTCAGTAACTCACCTGTTCAGGTATTTATAGAAGTCCATTTTAGAGAGAGGCTACTGGAGGCCAACCAGACTGATCCTGGTTCATGTTCTGCAGCTTCCTTCCACTCTGAAAAACAGCTGACTGCACTTTCTAAAGGTGAGAGGGGCCGGTTTTATCCGTAGATGATGAAGATGAGGAGGAGGCCACTAGTTCCTGGATGGCGCTAGCCAGGTGCGCGGCTATAAACCTGTTTCCTCTCTGCACCGTTTCTCTGAGGTTGAATTTCTACCTTTTCTTCTTCTACTTGCAGCATTTTTGAGGTTACATCTGCATGAGGACAGAGCAGGGCCGCCTAAGAAATTTTTTTTAGGGGGTTGGCCCCCAGAGAAAATATCAAGGTGGTAAAGGGTTATAAAAGAATAATTTTTATTGCTTTCAACCCGGATCTTATTTCTAGGAATTTGTATGTGCATTTACTCACCAGTAACATCTCTGCATCACTCTGACTCCTTTGGATGCTTCTGTATTTAGATTAGTTGTAGATCCGCATATATCTATATCATGGACGTGAAGGGGCAGATTGAATGGGCCTCTGTATAAGAAATTATCTGCAGCATCCTCCTTAATTTCACCAATACACTGGAAAAACTCAAATCTAAGCAAGTATATTTTTCTAATTTCTAGTCGAAATATCTCATCACACTCAGAATAAGACAAAATTACCTACCTTGTGTTTAGACAAATGCATCTTATTTCAAGAAATATAAGAAAATTGCACTTGTTCCATTGGCAGTTTTTTTTTCTCTTATTACAGGCAAAAAAAAAAAAAAAACTTTTTTAAAAAACTTTTTTTTTTGCTTGTAATAAGCAGTTCAATACGTGTGTGTCACAAACAAATGACTTCACAAAACTTCCTCATTCACACTGAACACCAGAGCTGAAGACGGCCACAGTTGCCCTCAGTGGTAATGTGAACAAACTAGACGGGGGTAGTGTGGTGTCGGCCATGGACCGCAGAATGCATCTGAAGGGGGGGGGGCAGGGGCATACTTCCAAGAAAAAAAGAAAAAAGACAGCTTTTTTTTTTAAAAAAAGCACCTTTTTTTCTTTTCCTTCTTTCTCTTTCTTTTTTTTGTTTTTTAGCTCAGTGGCACACAAGTCACACACGTATGCGTGACCACATCCAGCACAGCCACAAACCAAACTCATCTGCTGCCTATATCATGCGTTCCTACTGATGGCAGCACAGAACACGTCTTCACAGGTCTGCACCCATAACAGAGTAAAGCTGCGCACGCAAAATTAATAACGCCAAAACAACACAACTACCACCACATAAAATTACAAGGTAAAATGGACTTACATTCATGGTCAAACTTCCTGAAGAAGAGTCTGCGGCGGCCATTTTGCTGTATGAATTCCTTAGCCACGACTGTCACGTCTACTTTTTCCGGAAGATCTCGGTGTGTGTGGCTGCACATCAGGTCTGTTGAGCCACAGCAGCGGCTCAAAGTTCCTGTTGTCTCACATGTTAGCCAGTTAAAATCTCTAAACCACTGATCAGTGATCTTGCACGTTGTGAAGACCCAATCCCTTGAACCCTTTTAGTTTTCATAAGCACAGCCGGGTCGTAGGGTTGATGTGGTTTTGTTAGGTCCATGCAACATTGGCTGGTGCAATGACTCTCTGAGGGTGCACGTGAGTCTGACGAGGAGCAGCAGTTGCTGCATCATGGCAGTTCCCTCAGGTGGTGGTGGACTTACAAAACATGTTTGTTGTGTCTCTGAGGAAGGAGGAGTACGTTTTTCATCCTGCTTTTGTAGTTTTGGCTTGGTTGTCAAAAAAGTTGAAATAGATGTCTTCATTTTCACGATGTCAACGATGACAAGCTAGCTTTGAAATCGACGTTGGCTCGCAACGCTTGCATGATGACGTATTGATAAACGATGCACTTTTTTTTCTTTTTTGCACTTGATAGGCGCATATTTGGTTTTTCTGTGCAGCCTACGTAGCCTATAAAGCAGGCCACGGGGAAAGTTTTCAATGGGGAGGGGGAGGGGGCAGGGTGAAAGAGAGAGGTGTGACTTGGCTCATAAGGGCAACAATGCAACTTGTTTTCAGTTATTTATTTAGGTTATTTTTTTTCTTTACCAGAGTACAAAAGTTACCAGGGCCATGGCCCGGCTGCCCCCCCCCCAGTTCCGCGGTCTATGGTCAGCCCAGTGAGGGCCGGGTAAGTCGGTGCTGATGTGAAAGGGGCTTTAAAAACTGTTTGGGGCAGTTCTGGGTGGAGCCTTCCTGGATGAATGTGCATACAGTAAGAAAGGCGGAGTTAACTCGGCGTGACAGACCTGCAAAAGGGCAATGAAAGAAAATGGTAGTTCTAATATTTTTACATTTTTATATGCTTATATAGATTTTGAAATTCATATACAAGTAAAGCATGCTGCACCGTGTTAATAATACATATAGGTCGAGATAAATAAAATAATATAATTTGTATAAATATTCTGGGGAGGCCGGCCTTAGGGTGGCCATGGCCACCCTTGGCCACCCCTTTGGGGGCGCCACAGAGCTGCTGGAAGCTGATGAAGTTCCTCTCTGAGTCCAGCAGAGGGCAGCAGAGCAACGGGATACCTGCTGGTGTACCTGGTCTAAGGTGTGTTTTGGCCACGTTTCACTGATCTTTTCAGCAGGTCTCCAGTCCAGTTCTTGGGTCATGTGACACATCTCAGCCTGGATTTGTTCCGATATCTTCAGAACCACCTTGTTATTCGGCTCGTTCGACTTTGGAAGAAGTCTGGAAGTGGACATTTTTAAACCTTCATTTCAAATATAACAAGAAAATACAGCAGTAAAATAAATTACTTTCGTGTTATCACTGTTTTTCAGCAGTAAACGGCAAAACAAAGCATGAATATATTGACCAACCCGCCCCCCGTGAAAGTGTAAGAAGTGGTTTGGTCCTCATGGACTGCAGGGAATGGTCTCATGGGTTTCCTCAAACCAGGAAGACTTGAACGATCTGGATTCTCCCAGCAGGGGTCCGACAACTCTGCGCAGTCTCATGGTTCTTTTCTTTCTTTTTTAAAACTTTATTATAATGTTCTTTTTATTATACAGAAAACATAACATTCAATAAACAAGAAATTAATGACAATACATTTTATCGCCAGGGCCCAGTATTTCAAACATAATCCACCAGGATTAATCCAGGTGGATTGGATTTTTTCCAGATCTGATCAGAAATTGGGTATTTCAAACGAGATTTTATCCTGAAGATTTAAATCCAGATCTGTGAATCCAATCCTGCCTTTAATCCAGATTTTTTGCTCTTTTGGGTATTTCAAAGGTTTGAGCCCAAATCTGGATCATTTTGATCCTGAAAATGGGGATTAAAATAATCCCACCTCAGAGGTGGATGTGAGGGATCTTGATGTGGAAAACAATGAGGTTGCAGCTGCAGTCACGAACTACACATCTTTCACTCCAAATCTGTTACATAAATCTGCTCCTTTCATACTGAAGAAATAATATGATATATTTTTAAAAATGAAATGTTTCATACGCATTGTGATGGAGCCAAATTTACAAACATAGTGCTCTTGTTTCTACTAAGTGAATTATTTTTGCGTGAGATCTGTTTTTCACTTTTACGATTTGAAGAGTGTAACCACATTTGAAACGGCGTCCATGCACAACATTTTTAGTTCCAGTGATGCGCTAAATTACTCATTTTGCGGACGATGATGATTTTGCGGACGATTTGCAGGGATGAAAGGATGCTTGTGCGACAAATGACACATCTACATTTCCCTAAATCTGAACGTAGCTGTAATTGCAGTCCATCATTTAAAATAAGCAAACAAAATCTGCACATAGCTCAGAATTTAGTGACAGTTACAGACGAATCCTGCAAAGTTACATTTCTGTCACAAACATGTTGACGCTCCATAAATAAAAATGTTTGCATGAATAATTGATAAACTTATAAATTTATGTGAAAATGAAATTTATTGTTTAACTGCTTGTCAAGCATCCTCCTCTTCACCTTCACCTCTTCTTTCTGAGCTGAGTCCATCCCTTTCAGAGGACATTCTGCTGCTGAGTCTGCTCAATAAGTTTCTTTTACTCAAGACTTTCATTTCTGCACTTCCTGTTGCCGAATAACAAAACACTTTTATTATCTAGCTTCCTTGATTTGTGTCTTGGTTATTAAAATCATTTATTAAACATCTTTATTGGTATGGAAATGTTAAAAGTAGCGTATTTACAAACCGCTCTGTTTCTCAACTACAGCTTCTCTGTAGCTGAACAAACGTCTGAAATCTGACTGCCAGAGTTGTTTCTCTGTTTGCAGTGACGGTTCAGCGTCAGCGTTGACTTATACATGATCATATTGATCAGACACACGCTCATGACAAGTTCTTTATGACATCATTTCCTGTTTCCTGTCAATTAGGGCTGGGACGATTCGCGAGTAAGAAAGGAGAAATATGCGGCGGGCAACAAGGGCGGCGCCAGCGCTACTAAAAAAGTGGCGGCGCGCGCGGGCTTCAGAAAGGTGGAGGGGCCCACACGGAGGTTTTTTTGGGTGGCGAGAGCCTAATGGATGGCACTCGGGTGGCGCAGTCTTAGCGTGGCTGTGGCGGTAGATGAGCCGGCTGTGGCGGGGTGGCTGAGCTGTGCGGGGCTGGTGCTGATATATTAGTCTTACCTGTCGGTGGGTATGTGGGTGGAATAATAGTAAGGTGGCACGAAAAAGATAAAGGGGCTGGGTGCGATTGCGATGTTTCTTTCGGGAAATTGGTGGGGGGGGTGGGGGGGACGCCCACTGTCAATGATCCAGTGGGAGGGACAGATTTGTAAATCTCCATCTAACAGGATCAGGATCATTTTGATCCAATCCACCAAAGTACTGAAATACCCAGATATCAATCTGAGATCCGTGGACCTGAATCCAGGGATTTGGAAATCCAGATCATTTTGATCTGGATTCAAAGTTTTGAAATACTGGGCCCAGGGGTCTTTTTTTATAGGCTAGGATAACAGATATTTAATAGCAAATAAAAGAAGAAAAAAGCATACAAAGATATCAAATTTGGAGCACAGAGATACCGTTTTTACAGCTTTGCTATTTTTAGAGGAAGAAATAGTGGAGATAAAGATTTTTTCTTCTTTTATGAATGAGCTACTTGAGGGTTTGTTTGTAGTTACTTTACATTTGTGAATGTAAAATTTAGCCAACAGTAAAATAAGGTCAGGCCGACATAAAAACATATGATCTGCTTGCTGTAAATCCAAATAAAACATCCTTAAAAAAAGAGATCAAACTCATCATGAATATTCTCATGGTTGTTTTCTGAAACGTTTTGAGGACGTCATCACGCCGCGACGTAAGTAGAGAGAGACGACAAAACGTCAGTACTTCAGTCCAGCTGGTGGCGTCACCACCTGTTGGAGTGAGATGTCTGTCACTAATAGACAATCTCTGCTAGTACATGCGACGTAGTTAACGTTTGTGTTCTTTGTTAAATATTTAAACCAGGGATGGCGGGCGGGGGGGCAGACAGATATCAGGGGTGTCCCTGTGGTCACACACCTTGTGACCCGTGCAGAGCTTCACGTCACGCGCGAGTCTGCACAATCACGCACTGATTGGAGTCAGGTGTTGCAGCCTGGAAGCTCCTGCAGGATGCGGAGTTTCCCACCCCCGTTTAAATAAAGAACAACCCCCCCATCAGAGCACGAAGGAGCCCCGGTGAGAGAAACCGCTGCCAGAGATCCGAAGAAGAAAGCAGCGACCCCACAACTCAGACTTTAAAAAAGAACAAAGAAACGAACGAAGCGTGACCCAGTTTTTAAGAGGTTTGTTCAGATCAGTGATGATGATGATGATGATGGTGCTGCTGTGCGTTACACAGAGAATGATTGCAATGTTTTTCTTTTTTTTTTATCCCTTTTTTCTTTTTAAGAAAACTGAAACCAGGACTCTCCAGCATTTGTAATATTGTCTGTAACAGAGGCCGAGCAAATAAACCAGAAAGCTCTGAGTTTATATTTACAGAACCAGACCAGGAATTTGTTTAGCAAGTTATTTATATTAACTAACTTTAATTTTCTCTCCTTAATCATATTTAAACAGATGATCCAGCAGCAGCAGCCCCCCCCCCCCCCCCCCTTCCTGTCCCAGTGATCAAGGTGAGCAACGTTGTGTTCAGGGACATACCAGTTAGCATCATTAGAGACTGTGGGAATTTTCTCTTTTTACCATTCCAAAATAATAATAATGAAACATATATTTTATGAAAATTAAAACACCCCCTGAATGAAAAGACTGAGTCGCCTCCGGCAGCCTGGACTAAAATCAAACTCAATATTAAAATAACTCAGATTTTTACGTTCAGATCGAATTACAGACAAAAGATCCATAAATCCTGATCGATCTCACGAAGGTTAATTTATTTGAACAGTTTGAGCTGCAACATAAATACACGAACCTTCTGCAATCTGGTGTCTGAGCTGCTGCTAGTTATGCAATTAGACGATGTAATTTGTTGGTATTTTATATAAATGCTTTGCCTACATTCGTCAGAGCCAGAAACTCTCAGGTTTGGCCAGAAAGAAGCTCCGACATGGAGGAAGAAGTGAAAGACTGACGGTGGAATGAGAATGAATGCAAACAGAAAAAGTGATGAAGTTTTGGAGGACTTGTCCTCTCAGTCAGATGACCAACTCTTTCCTTTGTTGGAATTTTATGATAAAGAATATTATTGAAACTGTAAATATACTTTTTTATATCAGTTTTAAATCTTGCATCATTTTTTGGGGGCCCCAGATTCCTGGCGGCACCCCCCCCCCCCATGTGTGCTCAGCTGTTGTGAAAGCCCTAAAACCACCTCGCTGCTGACTTATCGGCACATTTAAACATTCATTTCTTTGAAGTACAGATGGTATGAAATTTGCTTTTATGCATAATTTCTAGGGCTTTGTTGTAAAATGACATTTTTATATTGAGGAGTGTCGGAGTTAAATGCAGGAAAAGATGGAACCAGACATACAGTCGACCTCAACATATGGGATTATACGCTTCGTGTTCGAATTGGGTTTAAAAAGAAGAAGGCCCTCCCACAAAAAAATCTCTTTTTTTTAAAAAAGAAAAAAACAAAGAGAAATTTTGGGGATTAAAAAGGAAAAAAAGGGAGAGAGGGGAAAAGGGATTAGGGGGGAGGGGGAAATATAAAAAAAAGAGATGTTTTTGGGGGGGAAAACAGGGAAAAAAAATAGGGAAATGATAAAACAAAAATAAAAGGGTGGCCGAGGAAAGGGGGGAGAGAAGAGGAGTTAAGAGGGTTGAAAGAGGGAGATAAAGGGAAAATGAAAGAAAAGAATAATAATTTAAAAAATTAAAAGGAAAAAAAAAAATTTAAGAAAGGAAAGAAAGGAAGGGGGAAAAAAAAAGGAGGAGAAAAAAAATAAAAAAAAGAAAGGGGGAAGGGGGGGAAGAGGAAAAGAAAAAGAAAAATGGGAGAAAAAAAAATAGAAGTCTCTTGGGGCAGTGGGAAAGGGGGAGAGGAAGGAGAAGAGAAAAAAAAGGAAAAGAAGGGGGGGGGGGTGCGGGGGGAAAAAAAATATATAAAAAGTCTCCCGGAGGAAGATGCTTGAAAGATTGATAAAAATCAATTAGATAGAAAGAAAAAAAAAGGAAATAAAAAAAAAAAAAGGGGGAAGGGGTGACGGGGAAGGGGAGAGGGGAGGGGTATTCACACCCTCCAATTAAAGAAAAGACTAAATTCACAACAGGAATCCAAATAACAAGAAACTGAAGAAACTATAATCAATAAAAATTCACAAAATTATAATTCAGTAAAATAAAATGCTTTTGAATTTTAGTAAAATAATAATAAAACTGTCTCAGACACATTAGAGCATCTTTCTCGTGAATGGTGGACCTAAATACCTGTCAGCAGGTGCAGACGTCTGATTGGACGCTACAGAAACACCTGATTGCAGTGATTGACTCAAAGGAGCCCCATCATGCTTGTTTACTTTTATTTAGTGTTTTAACTATTTCTGTTGAACCACAATTCAAAATCAATCATAGTATTTTTATTTCTTACAATTTCAACTTATTTCACTAACAGCTGATTTTTTTTTTTCCTTCTTTAATTTGAGGGTGTGAATAATTTCGGTGCGACTGCCGTACCGCTGCAGTTTGTCTGTAACTGCTTCTGAAATCGCCCCTCTGTGCTGATTCAGTCCGAGCTGAGGTTCTTCCAACCAGATCAGCATCATCATCATCAGACTGAAAATAAAGATTATTGATTCATTTTCCTGCTTTTATTTCGCTCGGCGTCCTTCCACATGCTGACCACCAGGTGGCAGCATCGCGCCTGTCTGCAGAGTCTGGATTAACAGCGTTATTCTGTCTGCACGTACGAAACAACTCCGCTGCACTTTGTTTCTGTTTCCTTCAGTATTAGGGGGGTGGCTAGGGAGAGGGGTGAGAGAGGGTGGGGAAAGCAAGGTGGGGAAGGGGGGGAGGGGGGGGGGGGTGGGGGGTGGGTAGTAGGGGAAGTAAGGGAAAAAATAGTTACACAAGAAAATATTATATTTAAAAGAAACTTCATTAATCCCAGTTAGGAAATTCCTTCTCTGCATTTCACCATCTCAGGTTGAACCTGAGAGCAGGTGATGAGCAAGGTCCTCAACCCCCAAGACCTTTTTGCTTAGATAACATTTAGTTTTACTTACTGGTGTATCAATGGTTCTTAAACTGTGGTTTTACTGAAGTAAATCACTTCTACACCAGTGAAGAGTGTAAATGAGGGATTTGGGGGTTTTTACGACGTTTGACTTAAATGCTGAGTGTTGAGACGTGTGCTGGAGACACAAAGTTATGGAAAGTAGTTTCATAAAAAGCTTAAAATGTTCTTTATGTGGCTCAGAGAGGGTTTTCCTGAGCAGACGCTGCAGCTTTTAGGCGCAGCAGAGTCCAGACTGCAGCCTGGTTTCAGACTTTAAATCGCTGCAGACGCTGCAGCTTTCAGGCGCAGCAGAGTCCGGACTGCAGCCTGGTTTTAGACTTTAAATCGCTGCAGACGCTGCAGCTTTTAGGCGCAGCAGAGTCCGGACTGCAGCCTGGTTTTAGACTTTAAATCGCTGCAGACGCTGCAGCTTTTAGGCGCAGCAGAGTCCAGACTGCAGCCTGGTTTTAGACTTTAAATCGCTGCCAGAAATTCGTGTCTCAGACCTGAAAGCAGCGAATTCATGCGTCTGAACGTGAAGGAGGATTTCAGTCTCTGAATCCCTGATTCCAGCCGCGAGGGTCTGCAGCTGGACGGCGCCGGAGCCAGTCCTGGGACTCATGATGATGATGATGATGAAGTCATAACTGCACCGCTCTTCCTCAAACTGATGATTTCCTGAGCTTTTCTATAAATACATTTCTCATCTCCAACTGAAACGCGAGTAATTAAAGAAATTTTCTTAAACGCTGTCCTTAAAGAAAATCTGATCAATTATTAAGTTGCATGTTTTGCATCGTCTGCGAACCAGCCAGAGACGGAATACGGGAAGGTTTAACGAGAAACGGCGTCCAGAGTCCTAAACTGGTCCCAGGCTGGCCTTTTGGACCGCACAGGAGCTGGAGCTTAAAACGGTGCTTTCAACGAACCAGGTGGGTTTTAGATACAAGGAGCCTCCTCGTGGGCCCCCCCCCCCCCCCCCCCCACTACGTCAATGCGTGCGTCAGAAATTCATTCAAACGGAGACGAAAGTCCACCGGAAATAAAAGCAGAAGAAGAAGAAAACTGTGAGGCAAAGGGACGCGCTGCGGTAAACTCCACCCGCCCCGCCTGAAGTACTCGGTGCGGCTGAAGCACCGGATTCTGGATCAGGATCTGGTTTCGGTGATCGAAGCCGAAAAATACGGAGTTTTGTGCTCCGATGCCAAAATGGCTCCAAACGGCCCGGGATTGGCTCCTTGCTGGTCCCAGCCTTGGTACCGGTTCCTGGAGCGGGACCAGGGCTGGTATCTGGACTGGGACCGGTACCGGTTCCTGAGCCGGTCCCAGGCCTTGGTACCGGTTCCTGGAGCGGGACCAGGGCTGGTATCTGGACTGGGACCGGTACCGGTTCCTGAGCCGGTCCCAGGCCTTGGTACCGGTTCCTGGGCCGGTCCCAGGCCTTGGTATCGGTGCCTGGGCTGGTATCTGGTCCTGGACCAGCCTAGGCACTGGTCCTAGTCCAGATACCGGTCTTGGTACCAGTCCAGATACCGGTCCTAGTCCAGATACCGGTCTTGGTACCAGTCCAAGTCCCAGTCCAGATGCAGGTCTTGGTACCAGTCCCGGTCCCAGTCCAGATGCAGGTCTTGGTACCGGTCCAGGCCCGGGTCCCGGTCCCAGTTCAGATACCGGTCTTGGTTCTGGTCCAGGTCCCAGTTCAGATGCAGGTCTTGGTACCGGTCCAGATACAGGTCTTGGTACCGGTCCAGTCCCGGTCCCGGTCCAGATCCCAGTCTTGGTACCGGTCCAGGCCCGGGTCCCGGTACCGGTCCAGATACAGGTCTTGGTACCGGTCCAGATACCGGTCTTGGTACCAGCCCGGGTCCCGGTCCAGACGCAGGTCTTGGTACCGGTTCAGATACCGGCCTTGGTACCGGTCCCAGTTCAGATACAGGTCTTGGTACCGGTCCAGATACCGGTCTTGGTACCGGTCCAGATACCGGTCTTGGTACCGGTCCAGGTCCGGGTCTTGGTACCAGGCCCGGTCTCGGTCCACCAGCAGCTGCAGCTTCTCTGCAGGAAAGCAGAAGTTTTATTTTTAATCTTCGTCTAAATTTGTTTCTTGGAACCAAAGTTTGATTTTTGCCGACTCATCGTGCACGTGAGAGTGCACGTTAACTGAACAGCAGAGCTGATGTGGGCGGGGCTTCATCAGACCAATGAGAGCGGATTTCTCGGTTTCGGGGGGGGGGGTTCTGGACTTTCATTCAGCGTTTTTCTCTTTCTGCTGCGACTCTGCTGATTGGCTGATTCATTCTTCAGTAAACAGCTGATCTGAAGATTCAGGACAGGAAAACTAGTTCCTAACTTTTATTACTAAAGATACTAACCTACTAACTAGTTGTCATCTTGGCGTTTTCCTGATGTCACGGATGAAGTGATGTTTTCTAAAAGCCACGAGGTCGTAATGAAAAGATTAAAGTTGGTTCCAGCATCAGTCTGAATGTCAGAATAAACCTGATCTTCTCCCCGGTAACACAAATATCTGAGCAGCCAATCACACGGCAGCATCAGGTCACGCAGACGTGGTGAAGACGAGCATCAGAATGAGGAAGAAAGGGGGATTTACGGGACTTTGAACGTGTCGTGGTTCAAGTGTCCGAGTGAGAAGTATCAGGAAATCCAACGAGCCAATCAGAGCACAGAAACTGAGATGCGTTCAAAGACCTCAGAACAACTATACGAGGAAATGACTTGGTTACATCATAATCACCACAGATAATTCAGAGGTGGAGACTCTGTCCAACTTAATCTTATTTCATTTTTATTTTATTTCATTTGATTGTAATTTAAATAAACTCTAAAAATTTTATTTTCTGTTTTGTCTAATTTAATTTTAAATGTATTTTATTTTAATGTTAATTTTGTTCAATTTGATTTAATTTTTATTTTACTTTTATTTCATTTTAATTTAATCTAATTTTTTTTTTTATTTTATTTTTTTAAGTCCATTTCTATAAAATTAGATTTAAATTTTTATTTAATTTTATTTATTTTATCTTTTTCCTTTTAATTTCAGATTTGTTTTATTTATATTTAATTACATTAAATTTTTTTATTTGTGAAAATTAAACCTTTTTAATTGCGATCTTGTCTATTTTTCATTTTTGTTACATTTTCATTCATATGTATTCATTATCTAATTTTGTTTATTTATTTTATTATAAATTGATCCTAATTGGGAAATTCAGTTTCTGCAGTTTCTAGACAGAGCAGAGCCTCAGAGTCTAGGCAGCAGTTTGTGGGAGTTTATTGTGTTTTTTCTCACTTTATTGAACTTTAGATGTGTGCATCCTCATTGCAGTATTTTACTGAGTCGTGGAGACCTGATCGATCAGACTGAACGCAGATCTGCAGTATTTCAGGACGTGCAGTCCGTGTGGATCCTGGAAGACATGCAGACATGAGTTAAATTGGTACTAATGAAGCCACCTCTGCCTCGGATCTGGACCGCTTTCTTTCCATCTGCAGCCGTTGGAGCGACTAAGCTGTAATTTCAGAGCCTGCAAATACTTCACAGGAAATGTTTGTGGTCGGCCAAGAAAATGAGAAATGGCAGCGTTGCTCTGAAGCCTTCCAGGCTCCAGGTTTCAGGCCGGAGGAGCCGCACAAACCCGAATCTCACCAAGTTTATTTTTCTCATTTCAAGTCAAAATATCATCACAGTCAGAATAAAAGAAAATTACTGAAAGAGAAACATTTCAGTGAGATAAAAGATCTTATTTCAAGAAATCTGATCAAGGAAATTTGCTTGTTCCACTGCAGATTTTATTTTTTGCTCAGTACAAGCAAAAAAAATCAGTTTTTACTTATTTTAAGTGGCCAAGATTGTTTTTGCTTGTAATAAGCAATAAAACGAGCAGAACCCTGCAGTGAGGCTCTGCAGGTCGCCTCTCTCTCTCTCTCTCTCTCTCTCTCTCGGCCCACAGGTGAGTTCACCTGCTCGTTTGTCGCAGCTCGTCTCTCTGCAGCTGCAGGAAAGCAGGAACCTGAGCTTCGGCCGCTGGCGACAGAAGCCGAAGCTGCCGGTGAGTCCAGGACTCAGAGTTCTGGTCCAAGAGGATGAGGAGGAGCTGCCAGGACCAAAATAACTCGCAGAGCTGCAACAGCAGCCAGAAGCTGCTTCGCTCCCGTGAGGAGGAGGAGGAGGAGGAGGAGGAGGAGGCTGGGATCAGGTGGGAATGTTCACGCTGCTGGATGAAGACTGAAGACTTGGTTTTCAGGATTTTAAAAAGTCCGAGATGATATTTTAATGCGAATGATTCTGAGATTTGGAGATGAAAGTAGGATTGCATCATCGCACCAGAGGAACGAGGCGTTGCTGCACGGGGGAGGGGGGGGAATGTTTCCTTCTCTGCTAAAACGTCACATCAGAGCCAGTTAGAAAACTGGAACTTCAGCTTTTTGGGTTGAAACTCTGCTGTCGATTTCTACGGAAGCATTCACCTGAAATACTTTTTTTCTGTTTTTCTGAATTTAATGAGATAATTAAACATGTTTTCCAGAATAAATTAAATAATAAAAAGACACAAATTAGAAAAATTCTGTTTATCTGAATAAACCAGAAAATTTTAAAAATACCATGTTTTCCGAAATTATGCAATAAAAAAAAAAAGAAAAAAAAAAGAAATCAGTTTGGTTAATTCAGAAAGATTTAATTAATTAACCAGTTAAATAAGCAGTTTTTTTTAATTGAACAAGATAATTTGAAAAAGTGAATGAAAATATTTTTCTACATTTAATGACATTTTTTCCCAAAAGTAAAATAAAAACATTGTTTATCTGAATTAACGACAGAATTAAAGACCATCATGTTTTCCTGAATTAATAAAATACTTTCTTAAAAGAAATAAAATGTTAATTGTTTTTCTGAATAAACCAGATAATTAAAAAAAAAAATCATGTTTTCCTGAATTTATGAGAATTTCTTTTTTAAAGGAATAAAGGTAAAAATATTTTTTTCTGAATTAACCAGATATTTAAAATAAGTTTTTTTTTTTTTTAAATTAAAGAGAATTTAAAAATAAACATTTTGCTTTTCTGATCTGAGATATATATATATATAAGAAAAACTACTTTTTCTTCATAGATGAGAGAAAAAATAAAAGGGGGGGGGGGGGGGCTTTCCTCAGATTCAGATGCTTCTGGGACAGACGGCTACGGCAGTCACATTGCGGGAGACGACGACCTTTTCCAGTGTTTTAATGGTAGAATGATGCTTGCAGGGCGACAGTTGTGATGTCATTTCCTCTCTCGTTCTGTCCAGCTGCTGGTGACGCTCGTTCCTTGGCAACCATTATTCTAAACGCTGGATTTCCCCCCCGTCTCACGTCCATTTTTAAGTCACGTTGTGAGAAAATGTGTGAAACTGTGAAAGATAACGAAGCTCTGAGCGTCCGTCTGATTTATCCGGAATCACGCTGACGTCATGAAACCGTACGGATGCCAGAAGGATCTCAGCTCGTTTAAATGTTACCCCCCCGCTCGCTGAAAAGATTCTGGTCCGGTTCTTACAAGCATTAGGGTCTGTGCTGACTCTGGGTCAGAGATACTTCAAGATAAAACCATCGGTTACCATGGTTACGTACACTTTATCAGCTCCTCCTGTTCAGTTACTCGTTAACAACTAATATGGCAACACATCTGGTCATGAAGACGTGATGGAGGTCCAACTGAGCTTCAGAACGAGGAAGAACATTTCTGCTGCTGTTTAATAATTATTCACCCCCCCCCCCCCCCCCCCAATTAAATAAGGAAAACAATCAGCTGTCAGTGAAATACGATGAAATTAACAAAAATAATAAATAAAAATTCTATGAAAATCATCACACTGATTTTTGAATTGTGGTTTGAAAGAAATATTGAAAACAAACATGCAAAAAATAAAACAATAAACAAGCATCATGGGGCTCCGCAGCTAAAATGTTGTGGAGCAACACTTTCAGGTGTTTCTGTAACGTCCAATCAGACGTCTGCACCTGCTGACAGGTATGTAGGTCCATGTTCATGGGAAAGATGCTCTGATGCAGCCTTAAACTTTTTTTTAGTCAGGGCACTTTTCAAAAATGCATAAAATCTCAGGTCACCCCAGTGTAACAGTCATGTCCGGTTCTTGTGGGGCTTATCTTTTAAAAACAACGACCCATGATGTTGTTGCTTGTTTCGTGCTCTTTGTGAAATCAAATGTATTTTCATGGTGAAATTAGGCTGTAAAACAATGTGCTGCGCAGTCAGGCTGACCCCAGTGGGGACGTCATGCCACGTCACTGACAATGGGTCCATGACAGATTTTTATGGTTCATTTTATATATTATTCATCAAAAATGAATTTACATTTTTATCAATCCATTCATATGTAAAAAATAAATAAATGCAAAATGATATATTCATGTATATTACACATGAAATGTTAGATTTTTTTTTTTTTTTTTTAAATTAAAATGTCAGTATGTATTTTCTTGGTGACTGTGTGCCCCGGCACCCACTTTAAGAAAGGCTGCTCTAATGTGTCAGACAGCCGTTTGTTTTTCTTACCCCCCCCTGTCGCCTGATAATGGCTGGGATGGGCTCCAGCAACCCCCGCAACTCTGAACTGGATAAGCGGTACAGAAAATTTCCAACCACAATTTAAAAGCAATTTATTCCACTTAATTACATTTTTGTAAATTTTTATTTGTTTTCTTATTTGAATTACTATTTAGATTTTAGCCTTTTCTTTAATTGGAGGGTATGAATAATGAGGACGACGGTCGTCTCTACCCTCACAAACCAACTCCACCTCATCATCAGAAAGCTCTTCTTTCTTTATTCCAGCATAGAGGATCATTATTTTCTTCTTTTCAGCACACACAAAACTTTCTGCTCACTTGTTGATCTTTGGCTGCTCCTGATTGGACGTTACCGTCAATTTAAGCTCTGTGATTGGTGGAAAGTTGGACCGGAAGCGTCATCATGTCCAGGTCTAAATAGAGGTCTCTTAGCAACATAGTGGTGATGTTTTTATGATGACGATGGGATAAATTATGGCGTTATCATGGATCATTGTGGATTTACAGCTGTTATTATAATTATTAGTTCATTTATGTTAATTATTAACATTTTGTGGGGAAAATCATGATCTCAATTTGAAGCCAAAAGAAAAAAAATGGTGACGTATTTTTTCCAGACTTGTGCAGAACCTGCTTTGTGAAAAGGAAACAGACGAGACTTTGTTCATGTTCATGAGTCTTTACTCCACAAACGTGAGTACAGGCAGGTTTACGTCCCCCCCCCACCTTCCTACAGTCACATGACGACAGCTCATAAGGTGCTCGGTAACACGCAGGAATGTAAGAAACGTCCACATGAGCTGCATCTACATGTATGTCCAGACCATAATATAAAACTATCTACACAAAAATAGGCCATATTTACAGACGGGCGTATGTACAGGTGGGGGGGCCGCGGCGCGTCACAGGCGGGCCATCTGCAGCAGCTGCTCCTTGAACTGCTGCGCGTGGTGCGACAGCTCCGTGACCCGGTCCACCATCTCCTGCACGGCGGCCGTGTTGGGGTAGTTCAGGGCGGCCGTCTTGGTGGCCCCCACCACCGTCTTCAGCAGGTCGCACAGCACGTTGCTGGCGTTCATCACCCTGTTGGCCACCTCGGGGACGGAGGCCTGCCGGGACAGCGTGTCCCCGATGAACACCAGCTTGTGGGCGCTGAGGATGACGAACTTGCTGTGCGCGACGAAGATGCGGGGAGGCTGCCCGGCGCCGACGCAGCCGAAGAAGGCGTCCACGGCGCTGAGGAGCGTGGCGAAGTGCTGCTCGCACTGCTCCGAGTAGAAGCCCAGCAGCTGGCGGTCGCGCGCGCACACGGACGAGCCGGCCGACGAGGCGGGACGCCACCGCGTCACGTCGCTCTCCACCGGCTTGATCACCTCCTGCTCCAGCTTCTTCAGCTGGTTGATCTGAAAATGCAGAAAAGGACGTTTGGACGGATCCGAGAGAAGGTTTCATGTTCCACAGCAACGTTTGTGTGTCCGCATGAAGATGAGGGCCTAAATTTATGATTTCACCTTTGTAAAATCATGAGAAAATAGTCCTAATTTAAAAATATAAATATAAAAAAAAAAAAATATAAATAAAATAAAAGTATAAAAAAAAAAAAAAAAATTTATGAGAATAAAGTCATAAATTTATGACTTTTGTAAAATTATGAGAAAATAGTCCTGAATTTATGAGAATAAAGTCATAAATTTATGACTTTTGTAAAATTATGAGAAAATAGTCCTGAATTTATGAGAATGAAGTCATAAATTTACGACAGTCATACATTTATGAAAATAGTCAATTTTACAGGAATAAAATTATGAGAAGGCAGTTATTTTACAAGAAAAGTCAAATTTACAAAAATTAAAGTAATTTTACGAGAATAAAGTCAATTTTATGGGAACAAAGTACTTTTACAACAATGAAATAATTAATTTACAAGGATAAAGCGTATTTGACAAGAAAAGTAGTAAACTTACTACATTTAAGTAATTTTATGAGAACAGAATAATTTACAAGAATAAAATAAAAGATTTTCGAGAATAAAGTCAATTTTACAAGAATGAAATTAATTTAAGAGATTAAAATATGAATAAAATCACAAATACAATTTTGAGGATGAAGCAATTTTACGAGTAAAAAGTCAAATTTATGAGATTAAAGTAATTTTACAAGAATAAAGTAAAATTTTTACGGGAACAACAATGAATTTATGAGAAAAGTCATACATTTATTAAAAAAAAAAGCAATTTTAGAAGAACAAACGTAAATTTGCATAACTAATAAATTTAAGAAAGTTACATTTACAAAAATTACAAAAAAGTCAAATTTACAAAATCAAAGTAATTTTACGTGAATAAAGTAATTTTATGGGAATTAAGTAATTTTAAAGAAATTAAAAAATAAATTTGCAAGATTTAAAAAAAGTAATTTTATGGGAATAAAATGATTTTTAAAAAATAGTCATAAATTTACGAGAAAAAAGAAAGTGATTTTGTTTTTGTGATTACTGCCATGGTGCAATAAATGAATAAATTAAATGAAAAGAATAAAGTAATAATTTTACGAGGATAAAGTAAATTTTACCGGAATAACACGAGTTTACGAGAAAGTCATACATTTTCGAGAATAAAGTAATTTTACGAGAAAAAAGTAATAAATTTATGGGATCAAAATCATACATTTACAAAAATAAAGTAATAATTTTACGGAAATAAATTATTTTTACAAAAATAAAATACATTTATGAGAATAACTTCATAAATGTATAAGAATAAAGTTGTCAATTTACGATAAGTCATAATTTTACGAGAATAAAGGTGATTTTATAAGAGTAAAGTGATCATTTTACGAGGTAAGTGGACGATGGAAATGTCAGTTAACGTCAGACACGTTTAAACTTCTGGAGTCATTAAACCGTTTTTAGTTCTGAGTTAAAAAGCAGCAGAAAACCGTGTCTCCGCCTTAAAATATCAATACTCCAAATTTTACAACTTTATTCTCATAAAATGACTTTTAATCGTAACATTACGACTTCTGACGTGAGTAAATCTTTTTTTTCTTAGCGTGGTCCTGATACTCGGTCGTGTCACATTCAGTCCTGATCTGATGGATGTTTGTGGAGGTCCAGGACTTCAGGTCTGGGCGAGTCCTCGGCTCTCACCTGATCCTGACCCAGCTGGACTTGACTCTGCTTGATGATGTTTTCCTTGTCCAGGAGCTCCTTCTGCTGTCGTTCGAAGTCTTCTTTTCCCTGCAGAGGAGGACGGGAAGGTCAGAGTTCCTGCGGTCTGAGATCTAGAACTGGCAGAACCGGTCTGGACCTGGTCTCACCTGCAGATGCACGTAGTCGTAGTCCTCCATCCAGCTCTTCACACACTTCTCGCTGCTGTTCATGTTGTCCTTGTCCTGGCTGGAGGGGACGGGGAAGGGCTTGGTCTGGCCCTGGTGGTTGTCGTTGTCTGAGGAGGGGGAGGTGAGGGGGTGGATGAGGGTCTCCTCGGCCGCGCCCCCGTCCACGTGCGTCCGCCTGAACAGCAGCTCGGCGTTGCCGCCGATCGTGGACGCCAGCTGCTTGGCGTCGTCAGGGACGGTCCGGGAGACCATGACGAAGCGGTCCAGCTCGTCGGTCTTGCCGTGGTGCTTCCCGGAGGACACCAGGGCGTTCAGGGCCCAGCTGCAGGTCTCCAGGGTCTGGTAGACCTGCAGGAGGATCTGCTGCGAGTCCTCCAGGCGTCCCAGCTGCCGCCTGAGCTTGCTGTGCAGACTGCAGTCCGACAGGGACGTGGCGTTCGCCGCCGCCCCCCGGCCGAACGCCACCAGGTCCCCCAGGGCGACCCGGACCCGGTCCAGCACCGCGCGCACGTCGTTGGCGTGGCGCTCCATGAACGGAAACGTCCTCCAGTGAGGGGAGGCGGCCATGGCGTGCAGCGCCCCCACGGCGTGCTCCGCCGCCTGCTGCAGGCGCTGCAGCCGCTGCACGGCGGCGTCCAGGTCCAGCCGGCCCTCGGAGCCGGACCCCGCGGAGGACGAGGACGTGGACATGCTGCTGCGCGTGCTGCCGGTGCTGGAGAAGGACAGGCGGTTCACGCCGTCCACCACGTCGGCCGGGGACGGGACGTCGTAGACCCCCCCGTCGCCGGGCGAGTTTCTGTGCTGGGGGCCCTGAACGCCCCGCGGGAAGTCGTACACGTCCTGCGGAGACCCCGCCCCCGAGTGAAGGGCGGGCGGAGGCACGTCGTAGATGCCTTCGTTGCCGTTTTTGTTGGGGTGTTTGTGATGGGCGGGGGCCTCCACGCCCGGGGGGAAGTCGTAGTGAGACTGAGGACCGTGTGCCGGCTTGCTGAGGACGGGGGGCGGGACGTCGTAGATGCCCTCCTGTTTGTGCTTCAGAGGCTGCGGGAAGTCGTAGTTCCCCTCCTGGGGGGCGGCGTTGGTCCTGCAGGGCGGCACCGAGTAGACCTGCGGAGAACGTCAGAGTTTTACTGCACAATCACAACGTCCACGTCCACACGAGTCCCTGAGACAGACGGAGACGAGTTCTGCTGCAGATGAGCGTCTCAGTATCAGCGACGACTGTGACCACATCATCGCATCAAATGACTAAACTACATAGACCATGATGCTTTGCAGCCAGAACACTCCTTTGAACCACTGGGAGAGCACGTAGCCCCCCCACAGGAAAACAAACGAGGTGAAAGAACGTACAGTAGCATTTTTAGCTACTGTCGTGCGTAGCTGTGAAGCAATGAACAAAATTTAAATCTCCAACAACAACAATTGGAATTTTGGCCGATAAGCCGATATTTTAAAACTCACGTGGCCGATAACTGATATCAATACCGATATTAAAGCTGAAAAATAAATGATGTAATATTCATTTCTTGTGCAAAATTAGAAAAAACATCAACTTGTGTTTTATAGAACAAGTCAAACTTGATGACAAAACGAAGAGGATATTTTAGATAAGATATCTTAGAACAACCCGCATTTTCTGCTCCCTGAGAAAATTAAAAAAATAAATAAAACGATACCAAAAAAACGGGGGATATTTGGTTATTTACACAAATGACCGTGTAAAAACTCTGTTCACAACAGGGGTGGGAAAAAATATCAATGCACTGAAATATTGCGATATTTTCCTACGCCAATATCATATTGATACTTAAAAACAATATCGATCTATTTTACTGACAAAATCTTGCAAAATTTAGTCGTTCTGTAACGAGATCTCGTGGGCTTTCATGAAATCTCGCGAGATTTTGTTAGTAAAATAGATCGATACCCCCTTTTTAAATATCAATATGAATTCAGCATGAAAAATTTGTATTTCCACCCGAGTTCACACAGAACATCCAGAAGAAACTGTCTTTAGAAGTTTTAAAGTATGTAAGAAGGAAGTTTTGGGGTTTTTTAGACTTTAGAAACAGCGGCCTGATTGGTTAAATATCGCTGGGGTGTCCGATGTCCGATACTCAGTTTTAAGGCCGATAATATTACGCATCCATAATACATTTTATTTGAAAAGCGCCGTATCGGAGCATCAAGGACGCTTTACAAAGCAGATAAAACATTAAAAACTAGGGATGCACCGATGCATCGGTATCGGCCGATGTTTGCCTCGTTAACTGCCATCGGCCAATAAAAATGTTCGCCGATGGCAGTGGCCGATTATTATATATATATATATATATATATGTGTGTGTGTGTGTGTGTATATATATATGATGATTTACATGTGTCATCAACACTGTTCTTAAGAAAAACTCTTTTTTTCCCCCTCTTTTTTGGGCGGGTGGGGGGAGATACTGGTAGAAGGCATCCACGCGCTTTCCTCAGTAGAGAAACGAAGATGGCGGCGGTCGTGCAGTACATGCTGCACAAATATTTTTTATTGGGCCAGGAAAATAATCTTCTCATTGAGTATGTTTTTGTTTATTAGGCTAAAACCACTCAATTTTGTTGGGTAATATACTGAAGCATCTTTTTAGTGATCATCAGTCCCAGGTTTTTGAAAAGTTTTCAGAAAAGAGCTTGTTATAACTAATGTCAACCACAAAGTGACATTAAAGGTTGTTTCTGTTTCATAAATTGGTCTGATTGAATTTGTGCTCATTCAAGGACAGACTGATGAAGAGCTGAAAGATGTAAATTTCTGAGGCACAAAGGAAGTAATAAATAAAAATAGAAAATATCGGCCAAGTTGTTATGTTAAACATCGGTATCGGTATCGGCCCAGACTTTCACAATCGGTGCATCCCTATTAAAAACATAAAAGTACCACAGAAAGCAACGCTGGATCGGTCTACAGCAGAGATCTGAGTCTGGATCTGAAGACGGGGAAGGAGTCCACAGAACGGAGATCAGGAGGGAGGCAACTCCAGAGACGGGGGGGGGCAGAGTAACACGCAGTTTCAGGCTGGTAGTGTTTTGGTGACAGATACGATCTTATTCACCTAAAAGCAGATGCAGATATGTTCGTGTCGGTCTGGAGCCCTGAAGCCCCCCCCCCCCCCCCCGAGACCGAGGTGCGTGTCATCCACTTCGCTCTGTAGCCACACGCTCAACTTCCTCTGGTTGTGGTTCAACCACCAACAGCAACAAGTTCCTGAACCGTGCAGGGACACTTTTCCGGGGAAATCGCTCAGAAACATGAACAGGCTGTTTTTTATTTCATAAAGTTCCTCGTTTGTCGTTTGTCTTTCTCGATAAATAAATGTTGGATTTTTACTTGAATTTCACACGTCAGCAAAGGTTTTTCAAGCTGTTCAAGAGTAACTTTGAATATGACGATAAATGTACCAATAACTGGTCAAAGCATTTATACTGTCATCATTATTACTGTGATCCTCTTCAGGGTGTGACGCACCTCCCAGATCGTCGGGGGGAGGAAAAAATATTCATGCATCACAATACTTCTCTGTGCAATTGAATATTGATTCCCTCTCAATCAATTCACTTTCTGGCCTGTGGGGGGCGCTGTACGCGTTTATGTTGTTCGGACAACAACAAAATAGCAACTACTTTTAATTTTCAGATATTACTATGCTACTGCGTTTATTCCGCAATATTAAACTTATTCAGTTTCCATCACTGTTTTTTTATGCCCTCCTCCTTCCAGGGTTTTGCCAGCACCCCCACAAAAGTCATATCAAAACGTGCGTCTCGGCCGGTAAGTGTGTGCTTGCTTTTTTGCTGTAAAAAAACTCCAACGGTGTTTACGAAATTAGCAAAAAACTGTGATTTTTAGTCCCATAGGAATGAATGGGATTTGGTCAGAATCAGTAAAACCCAGGTCAGTTTAGAGCTCTATAGATCAGCCGTTATATCACATACAAACATCATTCAAAGTTTTAACGGGTCACGAAAGATGAAACTTTCATCACGTGAAAGGATATTTGCATATCTGTTACGGTTTTGACACAATGGTAAGTTACGTTTTAGGAAAAATCAGAAAAAGCTCCAAAATACCTCCGCACTTTAAAGTTTGAAGCATTTTCAGACGTGAATTAATCCACAACTCCGACAGCTTTCATCGTACAGACATAAATTAAATATCAAAACGTAGGAAACTTGTCAGCTTCATTTAGGACCCCCGCTCAAAATCGCTCAGATGCACCGTTTTTCAGTTACGCTGCTCCAAAGTGGACCTCCGCCTCCTATTGGCTTCCATTATAACTGATCAAAAATATAACTTTTCTCTTCAGTGTTTTAAACCGCCACCGTTTAAATTCTGTTCAGTCGGATCAAATAAAAACATTTCTGAGTTCCTCAAAGTCATGTGGCACTCACTGTGGAAAAATAATTTTCACCCCGATCTTACTGTGACCGTATTTACAGGCTGTGTACGACCCTTCCCTCATTCATTAGCACAGGTCCGTCTAACATGGCCGCCTTCATCACGTATGGCTGAGCGGGCGGTCGCTGCATCGGCAAAATGTCTTCAGAAATTTTCTAGTTATTTTTGTACTTTTGCTTCCGACTGAATTGACCAGATATTTAGCGCCGGGTGCTGAATACGAGTGAAAAACGGGAAAAAGTTTTCTGTGTCTGAGACGGTAGTGTGCGGATACTAAGGCTGTGCAGTTCATCATGATTTCAATTTTAATGAAACAATCTCCAAACTAATATAATCGTGCTGAAACGATTTATTTGCCATTTTTCATCCCATATTTCTGATGGAGACGCAGATGTGCGATACTTCCCCGTCCATGCAGTCCTGCTACAGCCGACGCTCACGCAGCTGATGCTGCACTAAAGCTTAAACCCTAATAAGTATATTTATTAGGGATGCACGATATAATCAGCCCCCTATCAGTATCGGCCTATATCGGCCCTAAAACTGAGTATTGGACATCAGCCACCCCACCGATATTTAACCGATACTGCATCACGGCTGCAGACATCGGTGACCTGCATGTTCACACGTCTGCGGGTTCCTCTCATGCAGCGCTGCAGCATCACGGCTGCATCACGGCTGCAGACATCGGTGACCTGCATGTTCACACGTCTGTGGGTTCCTCTCATGCAGCGCTGCAGCATCACGGCTGCATCACGGCTGCAGACATCGGTGACCTGCGCGTTCACACGTCTGCGGGTTCCTCTCATGCAGCGCTGCAGCATCACAGCAGCATCACGGCTGCAGACATCGGTGACCTGCGCGTTCACACGTCTGCGGGTTCCTCTCACGCAGCGCTGCAGCATCACGGCTGCAGACATCGGTGACCTGCATGTCACACGTCTGCGGGTTCCTCTCATGCAGCGCTGCAGCATCACGGCTGCATCACGGCTGCAGACATCGGTGACCTGCATGTCACACGTCTGTGGGTTCCTCTCATGCAGCGCCTGCAGCATCACGGCTGCAGACATCGGTGACCTGCATGTTCACACGTCTGCGGGTTCCTCTCATGCAGCGCTGCAGCATCACGGCTGCAGACATCGGTGACCTGCATGTTCACACGTCTGCGGGTTCCTCTCATGCAGCGCTGCAGCATCACGGCTGCATCACGGCTGCAGACATCGGTGACCTGCATGTTCACACGTCTGCGGGTTCCTCTCATGCAGCGCTGCAGCATCACGGCTGCATCACGGCTGCAGACATCGGTGACCTGCATGTTCACACGTCTGCGGGTTCCTCTCATGCAGCGCTGCAGCATCACGGCTGCATCACGGCTGCAGACATCGGTGACCTGCATGTTCACACGTCTGCGGGTTCCTCTCACGCAGCGCTGCAGTCGGAGGAAGTGAAACCGGGTGTAGATGCTGTTTCTGAAACCAGAAATTTTCTGCTTCCTGCGACGAGAACAAGCTGGAACAGGCAGCCGTGTGTTTGAACATGCACGCCCCGGGGCATGATGGGAGCGCGGCGGCCTGTAAGTGATTTCCGACAACCTCAAAACGCTCTCTGGGCCGGCCCGGACTGTAATTAGGAGCGACGCAAATAAGAGCTCCCCGCATATTTCAGGTTATTACAGATAAACTGCTGGCTGTCCGCCGGCCGCTCGGCTGAAACCTGAGCGGCTCTGGAAGAAGAAGAGTTATGCTCGACAGTTTTTCCTGCTGGAGTTCGGACTCGGAGCCAGAAACCAGCAGCGCTTTGGTTAAACTCCACTGGCAAGCAAAGCTTTCATTTCCCGCAGCCGCAGGAATGTCATAAATGTGTCATCTGGCCTTTTATTCATTTAATACAGACAATTAGGAAAAATACTTGGAAATGTGTCGTGTCCGTCCCCAGCTTCCTAAACTCCGGTGTTGAAGCTGAAGTCTTACCCCTTGTGAAGAGGGTGGGATGTCATAAACGCCTTGTCCACTCAGGTCCATCTGAGGGGGGGGGACGTCGTACACGCCCTGGTTTCTGGGTCCAGTCTGCTTACTGGGAAACAGCTGTCCAGGAGGAACGTCGTACACCTGAAACACAGATTTAATAGAAGATGAACCAAATATTTCAGGGAAAGGATGCAGAAAAGTGTTTTGGTCTTTCAGATCATTGAAAACTTGGCTGAAAAGCAGCCGTTCCCGCCACCAGAGGGCGACAGAAACGAGCTGAAGCGACGTTCAGGTGCCGTTTCTGCTGTTCTGGCTCAGTTTTTGTTCCCCATCTGCTGAGGGAAATGTTCAGCTCTACGATTTCTGTTCTTCAAACTTTTTATTTTACTTCTGATAAACCACAATTCAAAATCAATGTTGTAAATTTACGACAATAAAGTTGTAAATTAATGAAAATAAAGTAATTTTATGAGACTCTTCACACAACTAGACCAAACAAAGTCATGAGAAACTGACAGTAGAAATTTTAATTGGTAAGTTTTTAAGTTCATTAACACATGAACCAATGTTAACGCCTGTCAGCCAATGACAGGGCAGTAATTTGCTTATTTGGGGCCAGTTTTAAATTTCTAACCATAACAGTAACGGCCAAACTGAAGTGATAAGTTCTGATCTCTGATCAGCTGAGCCACATTTGGCCACATGGTTCCTGGGATCTGAGCTGTGCAACCCGGAGATGGCAGTGCGTCATTAAATGGCATTTATTTTTGTCCTTAAAAGACACACAACGTAACTTTTAGAGATTAAAAATCTGCGTTTCTGACTCGTTTTGATGTCACACCAACATTCATTTTGCGCATTTTCGAGCCGTCACTGCCCAGAGGCGTCCCGGGGCTCAGAAACAGCACTATGTAAGATTCCCATCCGGGACGCGACTGTGACGTTGCAGCCGAATATTGGCTGCAGCACCGCGTCACTCACTAGCAACCGGATGTAAACCAGGGATCAACATCGCGGGTGTTTTGAATGCGCATCATGTCGAATTCGGTAAAGAAACGCAAGAAACATCACCGGAGGAAGAGAGGAAAAGAAACAGAGGAAGGGACAGAACAAGAGTCAAGATAAGACTGTCTGTTACTGGCTGGAGTGAGCTTACAGTACAGGTACGAACAAGATGGATGCTAGTTTAGCCGCCGATAGGGGGCGCGTCACTGAGAAAACTGCTGAAAGTTCCGTTGTGTGTCTTTAACCAAATAAAGAAATACAATTTGCATATTTAGCTGTCAGTCAATTCAATAAAAAAAAAAAAACTCGATTAATTGCACTACTGTATTCAATTAACTTGCGTTAATCTCAAATTATTCATACACTTTAACTAGTCTACTTTCCTATCCCGGACAAGCCCCCAATGTTTTTTTCATGACTGGCTCAAAGCCATTACAAAACATGGGAGACAATGCTGTGGGCATGTGCTTAATATTTTATATAACCCTTTATTTTAATATATATTTATAAGGCTTATATATCTGTGTATGTTATATATATATATATATATATATATATATATATATATATATGTATATGTATAGTCATGGGAAAAATGAAGAGACCACCCTTGTTTTTTCATATTTCTTTGTCATTTTAATGCCTTGTACTACTAAAAGTACATTTGTCTGGACAAATATAATAACTAAATTAGTTTAATTTAAGAACTGATATCAGCCATTTTCATTCTTTTAGTGATTTTGGTTATTAAGTTTTCACATCAATAGCTATGGTATTGTACTTCCAAAAATAGCTTTTAGGCATTCTATATTTTCTTTTCTGTCTCTTTTAGTCTGATTCACATCACAGTTGGTACTTGCTTCCATAACCATTATTTTAGATGACAAAGTTGGTCTCTTTATTTTTTCCATGGCTGTATATGCACACACATACACACATATATATAATGTGTGTGTGTGCATACTGTATAATACAGAAATAAATAGGATGACTAAAACCAGTTTTCGGAGTGCTGCCCAGTCCGGTCTGTTCGTGCCGGCTCTGCCGTGTTCGTGCCGGCAGCCATCGTTTGTGTAACCTGGTTCGAATGAGCAGAAACTGCACCTGATCAGAGCTGCTGTACAAACAGCGTCTCCAGCTGACTGGACGGGGACACGAGACACCTACCCCCTGAGACCTGCTGGGCGGGACGTCGTAGAGGTCCTGCTGGCTGTGCTGTCCGGGGCCGTAGGAGTAGGACTGGCCCACTCTGGTCGGGGTCACCACCTGTGGGATCACAGCAGGGACAGAGACGAGCGGTCAGAGCTGCTGTGGGACGCCACGGCCGGGATTTACGGCCGTCCCGCCTTTTGTTTTGTCTGCTTCTCATTCCTCGTCCTCGGGTGACCCGGGGACAGTAAGTCATTTCTCCAAGACAACATCCTCCCTCATTCAGGGTGTTTATGAAGCTTCCAGGAAACAAAGTCATAAACAAAACAAACTTCTCCGCTCGGCTGCTAAAAAGCTGCAAAGTTTCTAAAAACATTTCAGATTTTCAGAGCAGAAATCTTTAAATGTTCCAAAAGGAGAAGATTGAACAGAAATGCGACGCCACCACAGCCAATGTGGAGAAAGAAAACGCTCCACTCTGGATTTACAGCAGCAGCTAACGGCTAGCTCTGCTCTTCATCAGCGTTATCCTCTGGAGGCGGTCTCTGCAGAACCAGAACCTTCATCTCACACATTTGCTTCGTAGAAGTACGACTTCTTGACAAGAGTTCATGTGGTTTACTGAGAGACAACCCCCCCCCCCCCCAGCTCTAAACTCTCTAGTTGAAATGACCCAATAAAAGCTGGTCAGGGTGCGTTCACAGTCTGGCTGTTTGGTCCGATTCCACGGATAGTCCGCTTTGTTTGGTGCAGTCTGAACACCAACCACATCCTGGTCCACCTGAAAGCCGGGGGGGGGCTCGGTTCACTTGCAAACAGACTATCGGACCTGAGGGAAGGGACGTTTGATAACTGAGATAAAGAAGAGGAAGAAGTCAGGGAAGTGGTGTACGTTATCGTTTGGGTCAGAGGAAAAACAAACAGCTCATGTTGGAAGAAGCGGCGACAGATATGAAGCAATAAGAAGAAGCAGGAAGATTTTTCGTTAAATCTTTCGACTTTATTCTCATAAAATTCTGACTTTTTGCATAAAATTACTTGTAAAATTCTTATTCTCGTAAATATACGACTTTACTTGTAAAATTACAACTTTATTCTTGTAAATGTATGACTTTATTCTTATAAAACTATTTCTGCTAAAAACATAACTATTCTCTTAAATTTATGACTTTTTCTCGTAAATTACATTTTGCTAAATTATGACTTCATTCTCAAAAAATTTATAACTTTATCCTTGTAAAATTATGACTTCATTCTCAAAAAATTTATAACTTTATCCTTGTAAAATTATGACTTTATTCTCATAAAATTCTGGCTATTTTCATAAAATTACTTCTTGTAAAATTGTGACTTTTTTCTTGTAAATATAAGACTTTACTCTCCTAAAACTACAACTTTACTCTTGTAAATTTTTTAATTCTCTTAAAATTTCTTCTTGTAAAAATATGAATATTCTCGTATTTTTACAACTTTATTCCTATCAAATTTACATGTTGTAAAATTATGACTTCTTGAAAATTTACAACTTTATTCCTGTAAAATTATACTTTTATTCTTATAAAATTACTTCTTGTAAAAACATGACTATTCTCATAAATTTATGACTTTATTATTGTAAAATTACAAATGGTAAAATTATGACTTTATTCTCATAAATCCAAAACTTTATTTTTGTAAAATTACCACTTTATTCACATAAAATTACTTTATTCTATCATTTTTTTTCTCAGTGTGGCCCTGATACTCTGAAGAAAATGCCGACAGAGAACCAGTCTGAAATCCATGAAACCGATCGGATGAGTCAGAACAATAAAAGAGTAAAAGTAAAACTTCAGCGGTTTCTTTAAATGCTTCAAACCGCGTTTGATCCCACAGAACCAAGTTTTTATGACTAAAAGCAGATTTTAGTGGCCGTTTTCAGCTGCTGCTGCATCATGGAAGCGTCGGGCAGGATTTGACACAAGCGTC
The DNA here is from genome assembly GCA_023101725.1 of Atherinomorus stipes. Taxonomy (NCBI): domain Eukaryota; kingdom Metazoa; phylum Chordata; class Actinopteri; order Atheriniformes; family Atherinidae; genus Atherinomorus; species Atherinomorus stipes. Next base: position 31,191 of record JALJCO010004251.1, read on the forward strand.
AGACATTTCACAGTCCAACACGACTGGAGAGACACGGAAGTCAAACATTTCACTTTCACCTTCGGCCCGTCCTGATCCCAGCGTTCCTGATCCCAGCGTTCCTGATCCCAGCGTTCCTGATCCCAGCGTTCCTGATCCCAGCGCTCCTGATCCTGATCCCAGCGTTCCTGATCCCAGCGCTCCTGATCCTGATCCCAGCGTTCCTGATCCTGATCCCAGCGTTCCTGATCCCAGCGCTCCTGATCCTGATCCCAGCGTTTCTGACCCCAACGTTCCTGATCCCAGTGCTCCTGATCCTGATCCCAGCGTTCCTGATCCCAGCGTTCCTGATCCTGATCCCAGCGCTCCTGATCCTGATCCCAGCGTTCCTGATCCCAGCGTTCCTGATCCCAGCGTTCCTGATCCTGATCCCAGCGCTCCTGATCCCAGCGTTCCTGATCCCAGCGTTCCTGATCCCAGCGTTCCTGATCCCAGCGTTCCTGATCCCAGCGTTCCTGATCCCAGCGCTCCTGATCCTGATCCCAGCGTTTCTGACCCCAACGTTCCTGATCCCAGTGCTCCTGATCCTGATCCCAGCGTTCCTGATCCCAGCGTTCCTGATCCTGATCCCAGCGCTCCTGATCCTGATCCCAGCGTTCCTGATCCCAGCGTTCCTGATCCCAGCGTTCCTGATCCTGATCCCAGCGTTCCTGATCCCAGCGTTCCTGATCCCAGCGTTCCTGATCCTGATCCCAGCGTTCCTGACCCCAGCGTTCCTGATCCCAGCGTTCCTGATCCCAGCGTTCCTGATCCCAGCGTTTCCTGATCCTGATCCCAGCGTTCCTGACCCCAGCGTTCCTGATCCCAGTGTTCCTGATCCCAGCGCTCCTGATCCCAGCGCTCCTGATCCCAGCGTTCCTGATCCCAGCGTTCCTGATCCCAGCGTTCCTAATCCCAGCGTTCCTGATCCCAGCGTTCCTGATCCCAGCGTTCCTAATCCCAGCGTTTCTGACCCCAGCGTTTCTGACCCCAACGTTTCTGACCCCAACGTTTCTGATCCCAGCGTTCCTGATCCCAGCGTTCCTGATCCCAGCGTTTCTGACCCCAACGTTCCTGATCCCAGCGCTCCTGATCCTGATCCCAGCGTTCCTGATCCCAGCGTTCCTGATCCCAGCGTTCCTGATCCCAGCGCTCCTGATCCCAGCGTTCTAATCCTGATCCCAGCGTTCTAATCCTGATCCCAGCGTTCCTGATCCCAGCGTTCCTGATCCCAGCGTTCCTGACCCCAGCGTTCCTGATCCCAGCGCTCTGATCCTGATCCCAGCGTTCTAATCCTGATCCCAGCGTTCTGATCCTGATCCCAGCGTTCCTGATCCCAGCGTTCCTGACCCCAGCGTTCCTGATCCCAGCGCTCTGATCCTAATCCCAGCGTTCTGATCCTGATCCCAGCGTTCCTGATCCCAGCGTTCCTGATCCCAGCGTTCCTGACCCCAGCGTTCCTGACCCCAGCGTTCCTGACCCCAGCGTTCCTGACCCCAGCGTTCCTGATCCCAGCGTTCCTGATCCTGATCCCAGCGTTCTAATCCTGATCCCAGCGCTCTGATCCTGACCCCAGCGTTCTAATCCTGATCCCAGCGCTCCTGATCCTGATCCCAGCGTTCCTGACCCCAGCGTTCTAATCCTGATCCCAGCGCTCCTAATCCTGATCCCAGCGCTCCTGATCCCAGCGCTCCTGATCCCAGCGCTCCTAATCCTGATCCCAGCGCTCCTGATCCCAGCGCTCCTGATCCTGATCCCAGCGTTCCTGACCCCAGCGTTCTAATCCTGATCCCAGCGCTCCTGATCCTGACCCCAGCGCTCCTGATCCCAGCGTTCTAATCCTGATCCCAGCGCTCCTGATCCCAGCGCTCCTGATCCTGATCCCAGCGTTCCTGACCCCAGCGTTCTAATCCTGATCCCAGCGCTCCTGATCCCAGCGCTCCTGATCCCAGCGCTCCTGACCCCAGCGCTCCTGATCCCAGCGATCCTGACCCCAGCGCTCCTGATCCCAGCGCTCCTGATCCTGACCCCAGCGTTCCTGACCCCAGCGTTCCTGATCCCAGCGCTCCTGATCCCAGCTTTCCTGATCCCAGCGCCCCTGATCCTGATCCCAGCGCTCCTGATCCCAGCGTTCCTGACCGCTTCCCATCATCCAGAATATTCATCTCGTCTTCTGTGTGATACTTCTTGACTTTTTTTCTTTTTTAAAGACAAATGGTTTCAGCTTGTTCTTACCTTGACAGTTTCGGCTGTCACTTCAGCCTTCATCAGATGAAGGCTGAAGTGACAGCCGAAACTGTCAAGGTAAGAACAAGCTGAAACCATTTGTCTTTAAAAAAAAAAAAAAAGTCAAGACGCTTCCCATCAGCTCGTCCCCCCTAACAGCAGACCTCGCTGCGTCAGGCAGACCAGAGGAATGCCGGGAATGTCCTCCTCCGGTCCAGGACTCCTCCTGTGCCCCCACGCACCACAAGCAGGGTTCATTAGCGGGGCTCAGAAATAGGAAGCATACGCTCCGCTTCCTGGCAGAGGCTCGGGGGCCGGTGTCAGTAAACCGATACCCGACACCATCGGGTCGGAGCGGTTACGTCAGCGTGGCATCGGAGCTTCGGATGAAGGTGAATGTGGAGGAGACGGGAAATGAGCTTCCATGTATGGAAAGGAATTCCATTCATCTGAGTCGCACTAACGGTCGCCATGTGTTTCTCATAAGTCCAGTCTGAGTTCATTTCTGGCATTCCTGCCGCTGGATTCATCGCCCCGCAGGAGTCAGAGCCCAAACCGGCGGCAGCGCTCGGGAATAAACCACCTGATGGAAAAACAGCTGCTGGTCCCAGTTTGATCCGGAGGACAGAGATGGAAACCAGTCTGCTGCCGGCTTTACTGCTGGATTCAGAGCTGAGGAAGTCCCAGCAGCTCATCCTCATCCTCCTCACGGTGAAAGATCACCGTTACCGAGACCACCTTCTGGTCCCGGTCAGGACCACCTTCTGGTCCCGGTCAGGACCACCTTCTGGTCCCGGTCAGGACCACCTTCTGGTTCCGGTCAGGACCACCTTCTGGTCCCCGTCAGGACCACCTTCTGGTCCCCGTCAGGACCACCTTCTGGTCCCCGTCAGGACCGCCTTCTGGTCCCCGTCAGGACCACCTTCTGGTTCCGGTCAGGACCACCTTCTGGTTCCGGTCAGGACCACCTTCTGGTCCCCGTCAGGACCACCTTCTGGTCCCGGTCAGGACCACCTTCTGGTCCCCGTCAGGACCGCCTTCTGGTCCCCGTCAGGACCACCTTCTGGTTCCGGTCAGGACCACCTTCTGGTTCCGGTCAGGACCACCTTCTGGTCCCCGTCAGGACCACCTTCTGGTCCCCGTCAGGACCACCTTCTGGTCCCGGTCAGGACCGCCTTCTGGTCCCCGTCAGGACCGCCTTCTGGTCCCCGTCAGGACCACCTTCTGGTCCCGGTCAGGACCACCTTCTGGTCCCCGTCAGGACCACCTTCTGGTCCCGGTCAGGACCACCTTCTGGTCCCGGTCAGGACCACCTTCTGGTCCCCGTCAGGACCGCCTTCTGGTCCCCGTCAGGACCACCTTCTGGTCCCCGTCAGGACCGCCTTCTGGTCCCCGTCGGGACCGCCTTCTGGTTCCGGTCGGGACCGCCTTCTGGTCCCCGTCAGGACCACCTTCTGGTCCCGGTCAGGACCACCTTCTGGTTCCGGTCAGGACCACCTTCTGGTCCCCGTCAGGACCACCTTCTGGTCCCCGTCAGGACCACCTTCTGGTCCCGGTCAGGACCACCTTCTGGTTCCGGTCAGGACCACCTTCTGGTCCCGGTCAGGACCACCTTCTGGTCCCCGTCAGGACCGCCTTCTGGTTCCGGTCGGGACCGCCTTCTGGTCCCCGTCAGGACCACCTTCTGGTCCCGGTCAGGACCGCCTTCTGGTTCCGGTCAGGACCACCTTCTGGTCCCGGTCAGGACCACCTTCTGGTTCCGGTCAGGACCACCTTCTGGTCCCCGTCAGGACCACCTTCTGGTCCCCGTCAGGACCACCTTCTGGTTCCGGTCAGGACCACCTTCTGGTCCCCGTCAGGACCGCCTTCTGGTTCCGGTCAGGACCACCTTCTGGTCCCGGTCAGGACCACCTTCTGGTTCCGGTCAGGACCACCTTCTGGTCCCCGTCAGGACCACCTTCTGGTCCCCGTCAGGACCACCTTCTGGTCCCGGTCAGGACCACCTTCTGGTCCCGGTCAGGACCGCCTTCTGGTCCCCGTCAGGACCACCTTCTGGTCCCGGTCAGGACCACCTTCTGGTCCCGGTCAGGACCGCCTTCTGGTTCCCGTCAGGACCGCCTTCTGGTTCCCGTCAGGACCGCCTTCTGGTTCCCGTCAGGACCGCCTTCTGGTTCCCGTCAGGACCGCCTTCTGGTCCCGGTCAGGACCGCCTTCTGGTCCCGGTCAGGACCACCTTCTGGTTCCCGTCAGGACCACCTTCTGGTCCCCGTCAGGACCGCCTTCTGGTCCCCGTCAGGACCACCTTCTGGTCCCCGTCAGGACCGCCTTCTGGTCCCCGTCAGGACCGCCTTCTGGTCCCCGTCAGGACCACCTTCTGGTCCCCGTCAGGACCGCCTTCTGGTCCCCGTCAGGACCGCCTTCTGGTCCCCGTCAGGACCGCCTTCTGGTCCCCGTCAGGACCACCTTCTGGTCCCCGTCAGGACCGCCTTCTGGTTCCCGTCAGGACCACCTTCTGGTCCCCGTCAGGACCACCTTCTGGTCCCCGTCAGGACCGCCTTCTGGTCCCCGTCAGGACCACCTTCTGGTTCCCGTCAGGACCACCTTCTGGTCCCCGTCAGGACCGCCTTCTGGTCCCCGTCAGGACCACCTTCTGGTCCCCGTCAGGACCGCCTTCTGGTCCCCGTCAGGACCGCCTTCTGGTCCCCGTCAGGACCACCTTCTGGTCCCCGTCAGGACCGCCTTCTGGTCCCCGTCAGGACCGCCTTCTGGTCCCCGTCAGGACCGCCTTCTGGTCCCCGTCAGGACCACCTTCTGGTCCCCGTCAGGACCGCCTTCTGGTTCCCGTCAGGACCACCTTCTGGTCCCCGTCAGGACCACCTTCTGGTCCCCGTCAGGACCGCCTTCTGGTCCCTGTCAGGACCGCCTTCTGGTCCCCGTCAGGACCACTTTTAATCCCTGCTGTCATCAATCCACCAAAGTGGAAACATTCCTGAGATTTTACTCCACATTCACATGATTCCATCACACAAATGCTGCAGATCCATGATGAGAATCTCCCGTTCCACCTCATCATGATGAGAATCTCCCGTTCCACCTCATCATGATGAGAATCTCCCGTTCCACCTCATCGTGATGAGAATCTTTCGTTCCTCCGCATCGTGATGAGAATCTTTCGTTCCACCTCATCGTGATGAGAATCTCCCGTTCCTCCTCATCGTGATGAGAATCTCCCGTTCCACCTCATCCTGATGAGAATCTCTCGTTCCACCTCATCGTGATGAGAATCTTTCGTTCCACCTCATCGTGATGAGAATCTCCCGTTCCACCTCATCGTGATGAGAATCTCCCGTTCCACCTCATCGTGATGAGAATCTCCCGTTCCACCTCATCGTGATGAGAATCTCACAACTCAAAATCAATATTTTGTTTCACTAAATTATAATTTTGTAAATTTTTATTTATTATTAGTTTCTTCGGTTTCTTATTTAAATTACTGTTGTGAATTTATCTTTTCTTGGAGGTTATGAATCATTTTGAGGACGACTGTATTTGTATTTCTCAAAATATGAGAGATGCAGCCTCACAGTTATCTGCTTTGATCGGTATCAGTTGATATCAGAAATTAAAATTTGCACAATATCGGTATATCAGATATTGGTGAAAAAAAAGGAGCCAATATTTAACATCCGTAGCTGAAAGACAGAACTCCATCAGAACAACCTGGCACCGTTCTAATGTTCTAAGCCTGAATCCTGACAGACCTCCATCAGAACAACCTGGCACCGTTCTAACGTTCTAAGCCTGAATCCTGACAGAACTCCATCAGAACAACCTGGCACCGTTCTAACGTTCTAAGCCTGAATCCTGACAGAACTCCATCAGAACAACCTGGCACCGTTCTAACGTTCTAAGCCTGAATCCTGACAGACCTCCATCAGAACAACCTGGCACCGTTCTAACGTTCTAAGCCTGAATCCTGACAGAACTCCATCAGAACAACCTGGCACCGTTCTAACGTTCTAAGCCTGAATCCTGACAGAACTCCATCAGAACAACCTGGCACCGTTCTAACGTTCTAAGCCTGAATCCTGACAGAACTCCATCAGAACAACCTGGCACCGTTCTAACGTTCTAAGCCTGAATCCTGACAGAACTCCATCAGAACAACCTGGCACCGTTCTAACGTTCTAAGCCTGAATCCTGACAGAACTCCATCAGAACAACCTGGCACCGTTCTAACGTTCTAAGCCTGAATCCTGACAGAACTCCATCAGAACAACCTGGCACCGTTCTAACGTTCTAAGCCTGAATCCTGACAGACCTCCATCAGAACAACCTGGCACCGTTCTAACGTTCTAAGCCTGAATCCTGACAGAACTCCATCAGAACAACCTGGCACCGTTCTAACGTTCTAAGCCTGAATCCTGACAGACCTCCATCAGAACAACCTGGCACCGTTCTAACGTTCTAAGCCTGAATTTTACTGAATCCTGACAGACCTCCATCAGAACAACCTGGCACCGTTCTAACGTTCTAAGCCTGAATCCTGACAGACCTCCATCAGAACAACCTGGCACCGTTCTAACGTTCTAAGCCTGAATCCTGACAGACCTCCATCAGAACAACCTGGCACCGTTCTAACGTTCTAAGCCTGAATCCTGACAGAACTCCATCAGAACAACCTGGCACCGTTCTAACGTTCTAAGCCTGAATCCTGACAGAACTCCATCAGAACAACCTGGCACCGTTCTAACGTTCTAAGCCTGAATCCTGACAGAACTCCATCAGAACAACCTGGCACCGTTCTAACGTTCTAAGCCTGAATCCTGACAGAACTCCATCAGAACAACCTGGCACCGTTCTAACGTTCTAAGCCTGAATCCTGACAGAACTCCATCAGAACAACCTGGCACCGTTCTAACGTTCTAAGCCTGAATCCTGACAGAACTCCATCAGAACAACCTGGCACCGTTCTAACGTTCTAAGCCTGAATCCTGACAGAACTCCATCAGAACAACCTGGCACCGTTCTAACGTTCTAAGCCTGAATCCTGACAGAACTCCATCAGAACAACCTGGCACCGTTCTAACGTTCTAAGCCTGAATCCTGACAGACCTCCATCAGAACAACCTGGCACCGTTCTAACGTTCTAAGCCTGAATCCTGACAGAACCTCCATCAGAACAACCTGGCACCGTTCTAACGTTCTAAGCCTGAATCCTGACAGAACCTCCATCAGAACAACCTGGCACCGTTCTAACGTTCTAAGCCTGAATCCTGACAGACCTCCATCAGAACAACCTGGCACCGTTCTAACGTTCTAAGCCTGAATCCTGACAGACCTCCATCAGAACAACCTGGCACCGTTCTAACGTTCTAAGCCTGAATCCTGACAGACCTCCATCAGAACAACCTGGCACCGTTCTAACGTTCTAAGCCTGAATCCTGACAGACCTCCATCAGAACAACCTGGCACCGTTCTAACGTTCTAAGCCGGAATCCTGACAGAACTCCATCAGAACAACCTGGCACCGTTCTAACGTTCTAAGCCTGAATCCTGACAGAACTCCATCAGAACAACCTGGCACCGTTCTAACGTTCTAAGCCTGAATCCTGACAGAACCTCCATCAGAACAACCTGGCACCGTTCTAACGTTCTAAGCCTGAATCCTGACAGACCTCCATCAGAACAACCTGGCACCGTTCTAACGTTCTAAGCCTGAATCCTGACAGAACTCCATCAGAACAACCTGGCACCGTTCTAACGTTCTAAGCCTGAATCCTGACAGACCTCCATCAGAACAACCTGGCACCGTTCTAACGTTCTAAGCCGGAATCCTGACAGAACTCCATCAGAACAACCTGGCACCGTTCTAACGTTCTAAGCCTGAATCCTGACAGAACTCCATCAGAACAACCTGGCACCGTTCTAACGTTCTAAGCCTGAATCCTGACAGAACCTCCATCAGAACAACCTGGCACCGTTCTAACGTTCTAAGCCTGAATCCTGACAGACCTCCATCAGAACAACCTGGCACCGTTCTAACGTTCTAAGCCTGAATCCTGACAGAACTCCATCAGAACAACCTGGCACCGTTCTAACGTTCTAAGCCTGAATCCTGACAGACCTCCATCAGAACAACCTGGCACCGTTCTAACGTTCTAAGCCTGAATCCTGACAGACCTCCATCAGAACAACCTGGCACCGTTCTAACGTTCTAAGCCTGAATCCTGACAGAACTCCATCAGAACAACCTGGCACCGTTCTAACGTTCTAAGCCTGAATCCTGACAGAACCTCCATCAGAACAACCTGGCACCGTTCTAACGTTCTAAGCCTGAATCCTGACAGACCTCCATCAGAACAACCTGGCACCGTTCTAACGTTCTAAGCCTGAATCCTGACAGAACTCCATCAGAACAACCTGGCACCGTTCTAACGTTCTAAGCCTGAATCCTGACAGAACTCCATCAGAACAACCTGGCACCGTTCTAACGTTCTAAGCCTGAATCCTGACAGACCTCCATCAGAACAACCTGGCACCGTTCTAACGTTCTAAGCCTGAATCCTGACAGACCTCCATCAGAACAACCTGGCACCGTTCTAACGTTCTAACCCTGAATCCTGACAGACCTCCATCAGAACAACCTGGCACCGTTCTAACGTTCTAAGCCTGAATCCTGACAGACCTCCATCAGAACAACCTGGCACCGTTCTAACGTTCTAAGCCTGAATCCTGACAGAACTCCATCAGAACAACCTGGCACCGTTCTAACGTTCTAAGCCTGAATCCTGACAGAACTCCATCAGAACAACCTGGCACCGTTCTAACGTTCTAAGCCTGAATCCTGACAGACCTCCATCAGAACAACCTGGCACCGTTCTAACGTTCTAAGCCTGAATCCTGACAGAACTCCATCAGAACAACCTGGCACCATTCTAACGTTCTAAGCCTGAATCCTGACAGAACTCCATCAGAACAACCTGGCACCGTTCTAACGTTCTAAGCCTGAATCCTGACAGACCTCCATCAGAACAACCTGGCACCGTTCTAACGTTCTAAGCCTGAATCCTGACAGAACTCCATCAGAACAACCTGGCACCGTTCTAACGTTCTAAGCCTGAATCCTGACAGAACTCCATCAGAACAACCTGGCACCGTTCTAACGTTCTAAGCCTGAATCCTGACAGACCTCCATCAGAACAACCTGGCACCGTTCTAACGTTCTAAGCCTGAATCCTGACAGAACTCCATCAGAACAACCTGGCACCGTTCTAACGTTCTAAGCCTGAATCCTGACAGAACTCCAGGTTATCCTGATGTTTCCGTCCTGGAAAACTCGAACATGGTGATTCCTGGAAGATTGTGGGAATTACGCGTTTCTCCGGGAACGCTCGTGGTTGAACCCGAGATTGTTACTCAACAACAACGGTGATAAATGACACATTAATGACGGAGATTATTGCAGTGCGGCACATCAACGTTACACTGCAGGAGCTCGGCTACAAGCAGCACAAACCTTTAACCCTGCAAAACAACTGGAGTTATATCCAAATATAATAAATGTAAAACGTAAATACACGGCATATATACACACCTACGTATGTACAACATTTCTGTCTCCACAGCCACAACCCGCCATCAGACCTGCACAAATTATTCACCAAATTAACGCTGAGACTCTGCAGAATCCAAACATGAGCTCCAGAGTCGTCTACACCGAAGATTACCGCGATGAAGCCGATGAGCAGCAACAGCAGAAACCGCTCACACACAAGCGCTGACCTTTGCTGTTTCTCCGTGAAAACTATTTTTACCGGTAAATCCACACCTGGTTGTTTGAAAATAATCTCTGGGGCAACGCATGACACACTTTCGGTCCAGCCAAAGGTCTTTAGGACCCAGCAGACAGCTTCACCTGCCACCAATGCAGGTACCAGCCACTACTGAATGACCGCCTTCTGCTGGCTCTGATTGGCTGAAAGTCCTGTCAATCTTTCCCGCGGGGGTCTAGATACGTTCTACTGGCTCTAACGAACTGATTAATGTCTCATTCACCAAAATCAACCGGTCCGTTGTGGAGTTATGGGCCTGCGTAACCACAGACGGCAGGTAAGGACGCTGTGGGGGCGCGTGCAGAAGCAGACGTCATAAAGCTGCAGTTTCACGATGTTTTTGGTGTTTTTAAAGATATTTATTATAGAAGAGTTATAATAATGTGGCATGATGGAAAATAACATGACCAACTGTGCCAGGTTGTGCCAAAGTGGCCATTTTGGAAAGCTCGCCTGAACTTTTTGTAAAAATAAGCTCTGTAATTGTGTTCTGCTTTACTGTAGAAGGGGGGGGGTCATCAGGAACAATGTCAACATGTTTTACTTTGGATTGAAGGAGATTAGCAGCTTCTAAAGCATCATTTCAGAGAGTTGCTGCTGATGAAAGTGTTTTTTTAAGGCGAGGTTTGAAGCTTTGCTGTTCATCTTCATTTCCTCTTCATCAGAAACAAATATCCTCATATTTACACGTCTGCATAAATCTCACACGTGTTTTCTTTATTTGACACCAAATGTATTCAAATAGGCCTCGTAGTTGCAGAAATACGCTCATTTTAATTGGAGGATGTAATTTAGAGAAAAAAGGGCTTTTCATAGGCTGAGTCCACACAGCTGCTTCCTCCCACGAACGGCCTGCTGACACAAACCAACCCCCCCAGCGAGGCTTTCTGTCTCGTCTTCATCACCTCCTCATCACCTCTGCTTCCCATCGATCTGCCATCGGCTCCGACGGCTCACCTCCTCCCCCGAGGATGCAGGGAGCTGAAATCTGATCAAATGCTGGATGAGGTCTGTGCGTTGGTGCGAGTCTGAACCAGACTCCCCCCCCCCTCCTCCAGCCTCCACCGTTCCTCGCCGCTGCTGTCGTTTCCGCTCGTATCTGCTGGATGATGCCCCCCCGCTCCCAGCTGCCTGTTAACGCGCCAAACTAATTAATGCAGGTAATTAAGTCTTGGATCCCACGAGGCCGCCGGCCGTCTGAACGACGCGTCCGAGCGGCCAAAGCCGAACAGACAGCAGCTTAATGAGCAGACTAATCAGGATCATCGTTCATCCTCTCTGATCAAAGCGGGGTTTAATCCTGCAGCAGCGTTATCTGACGCTCAGCGTTCACTTTCCAGGAAAAACATCACCAGGAAATCCTGCAGAGAGAGAACAGAGTCTGCTGGGACTGCGTTTGTGGTCACAAACCTAAATATGTTCTTCTCAGCTCCATGCTGTCGCATGATTTAGAGTTCCAGCAGTCTGGAATAAGCCGTCTTAATCCTGCATTTTTTAAACCAGCTTCCCTAAAAGTCCACTTCGTGCTGACTGATCTGAGTCCAGCTGCAGCAGCAGATCGCTGACGTCAGCTGATAAAACTACCAGATAGAATCTGAGTTTCCATCAATGAAACCAGACAAAAAAATCCAGAGATCCCAGTTCAGACGGATCCTCCACAGCAGCCATGAAAATCTTGAAAAGGTTGAGGGTTAATAACAGAGGAGGCGCAAGCCTCCAATATGTATATATATATATATATATATACACACACATATGTGTGTGTGTGTTGGGGATGTCCGATATTATCGGCCGATATTGGCATTAAAATGTAATGTCTGAATATAGTTTTTTTGGGCCGATACTTTAAAAAATGAAATCTTGCAAGATTTTGTTACGAAGCAATGAAATCTCTCGATCTTGTTCCATCAGTGTTTTTCCAGCATGTATAAAAGTCCCTGTTATCCTGGAAGAACTTCATTTCCCAGCATTCCTTTCAGAGTCATGTGACCACGGTGCAGCTGCTGCTGCTACAGACTGACTTGCTTTGAAGCTGCT
>JALJCO010004252.1:0-67910 GCA_023101725.1 Atherinomorus stipes
GTCGCCATGTCGTTGATGACATCAGCGCTGCGCTTTTCTTGGCCCGCGCTGTAGAACTCTCTTCTAGGGCTGTGTCCGAATGTATACACCCTATACTACATAGGGCCCTATATAGGGATCACGTGATTTTGTAGGGCTGTCCAGATGTCCAGAAAGAAAAAAAGTAGTGCCTCAAAAGTTACCCACAATGCATCTTGAAAACTAGTGAGCTTCGATGGTCCCTAGATGGACAATATAGACCACAATGCATTGCGGTCAGGGAAGAGCTGAATGGCACCAGGTGTTTAAGACATCGAGCTGCAGAAAAAAAAAGAAGAGAAAAACAACAGAAAAGGGATTATAACACAATTTAAGTAAAATAAAAATACCTGGTATTTAGCTTGTAATCACATAGATTTGCGGCGAGGGAAAAAGTAGTCAAACCCCTTCATGTCCGAATTACAGTCAGAATAAAGGCACTAGATAGTCTGGTATATAGTGCAGCCCTGTGAGGTGAATGAGGGGTTAGGGAGTAGGGAGGACATTCAGAGACAGCCAGGGTGTGTCTCATGTTGAAGTCTGTAGACTGCAAAGTGCGGATTCGTCGGCTGCATACATCACTGCAGCGCGCCAAGTCACACAGTTTATGACATTCTGGACAAAATGTTCCGCCACTTCACCGTAGACAATGAGAAGAGGACAGAGACAGCCGTCAGACACGCTGATTGGATACGTGCAATGGCAATAAAAATCCTTTTTTTTTTTTCTTATAAAAGAAAATAAAAGGACTTCCAGGGGAGGCTGAAACAGACTTTCATGTAAAACCCAATGTGCCATAAAAATGTCTTGCTGATTATGATGTCGAAATAGGCCTGGAAACGGGAATGACGTTGCACTCCCCACATTCATCAGTTCCGGGATTCCCTTTGACCGAAAGTGAAGTGTGGATGGCTAATTAAAATAAAGATATCCGCACTCCCAAAACTACACGTTACCCATTAAAAACTCTTTGGAAGCTATTTCTGATGTGCAGGTCTCTGCTCTTTATCTATGTTCCACTTTTATCCAGCACCCAGTTAGGGGATGTGCATCACTGTTTACTTCTGGATGGCTAAACCACACACGCACACAAGATAACAGAGAAGATCAAAACTGTAATAGTCTACCACAATTTGATTGGTGAAATTACAATGGAGATATTAAAAAACATAATTTCACCAGTCACAAAATTTAATTTGTGTTTTAATTTGTTCCAGAAACAGGAAAGTCGTGCAGACAACTGGCTCCGCCATTGACGATATTGGTCTAATTTCCTATGTGCTTGGACCAGAAATAAGTGTTGAAACATCATTATAATCAACGTATTTCACGTACTTCCGTGAGATTGAGTTGTGTTTAGGCCTGATTACAAAAACACTGGCTTATTCCAGTATATCGTTAAAAGAGTTGCAACCACCGAAGTGAAAAAGTGAAAAAACGTAGTATTTCTACAATTTTGTTGAGACCAGATAGGATATCTGTCGAAACAAAAAAACTGTGTGATTGTATACATAAACTGCATGGATGATGTGAAAAAAAGTGTATACTTTTTGCTAGAAGAGAGATCAAAACAATGGTAGAGCCGCAATGTATCTTAAAATATAACAACTTCCACCCAAAATTGAAGGGATATCCTCCATGTTCTCTTGGGAGAAACTCTGCAGTCACGTGACCTACAGAAATTAATGGGAAGATCAAACGTAGAAAATCTATGTTTTCAGAGGCCAACTTCTTCGACGCGCGTCGAGCGCACCTTGGCTGGGCATCCCTCCTCAGGGGCATCAAGAAGCTGGAAATCAAGTGTCTGACTTTTTTGCGACCTAGCGTCCAACTTTAGGTATCAGGCACGATTTTGATGCCAAAATTGTATTTGGTGTGTACGCAGGGTTACTCACCATGTGGTGAGCAGCGCTCTGAAATTTACTCACCAAACGAAAATGTTAGTCGCATTTGGCGCCTGGCGAGTGTTAATTTCGGACCCGGACTGGAAGTGTGCGTCAGGACAGGCGGTGTACACCTGACTTGCACTCTCTCCCTGTGTTTTATAAGACAGAATGAAGTTCATACTGGGTGAAGGTGTGATGGATAATGTAATGGTTTTCATACCGCTACGTTTTAATACCGTGGTATACCTTGAAACCGGAAACCGGCAAATCCCTAGCTGTCACCGTCGCAGACCCTCCCCCCACTCAGCATTCGCAGTGCAGCACGTCAGCTGATTGAACATAATGATATGCGTCATCTCTCCCTCTTAAAGGGGCTGCACTGTTGTTTGACCATATACAGCAGCATGTCCCAACACAATGAGACATTATTCATAACAAACAACTTTTAAAAACAAATATCGACTTTGTACACCGTTCCAACTAATCAATTAATCGATTAGTTGTGCACATGCCTATATATATATATATATAGATATAGATAGATAGATAGATATAGATATATACTGTATATGCAGTCATCCTCAAAGTTATTCATACCTTCCAATTAAAGGAAAGACTTAGTTCACAAAAGTAATTCAATAAACTACAGTAACTACTTATAACAAATTTAGTGAAATAAAACCTTGACTTTGAATTGTAATTAGAAATAATAATTAGAAGAAAGAAAATTCAAACAAAGCTGTCCCAAACACATTAAAGCTCCTTTCTGGTGAACAGTGGACCAACATATCTTTCAACAGGTTTAGAAGTCCTTTTGAACATTACAGAAAAAACACCTGATTGCAGTGATTGCCTTAAAAGGTCGCTCAACAACATTTTAGCTTTGGAGCCCCATTATGAATGTTTAAATTTTTTGTTTTTTGCGTGTTTGTTTTTAATATTTCTTTTCAATAAAATAATTGAAAATCAATGTCATGATTTTCATAGAATTGTTATTTATTATTACTTTTGTCAATTTCAACTTTTTCTTATTGACAGCTGATTTTTTTTTCTTTCTTTAATTGGATGGAATAATTTTGAGGACAACTGTATATACAGTGGGTACGGAAAGCATTCAGATCCCTTTAAAGTTTTCAGTCTTTGTTTCATTGCAGCCATTTGTTAAAATCAAAGGTCATTTTATTTCTCATTAATGTACACTCAGCACTCCATCTAGTTGTTTTTTTTTTTGTTTGTTTGTTTTTTGGGTTTTTTTGGGGGGGGTATAACTATTAGAATTAGAGTAAACTAGACTACACCACTGCTTTGATCCCTTAAAAAAGTTGAGTTGAGTTATGTAATGTCGTAAACCCTTATTTGTTTGAAAAAAAAAAAAGATTGAAGCTTTAGATTACAAGCTTTAATTATTTGGCAAATGAGTATTTTGACCACATCATCCTCTTTATGCATGTTGTCTTACTCCAAGCTGTATAGGCCAAAACCGTACTACCAATTAAGCATATCAGGTGATGTGCATCTCTGTAATGAGAAGGGTTGTGGTCTATTGACATCAACACCCTATATCAGGTGTATTAGGCAAACATAGTTATTAGGCAACTTCCTTTCCTTTGGCAAAATGGGTCAGAGAGGAACTTGACAGGCTCCGAAAAGTTAAAAAAGATTGAGATATCTTGCAGAGGAATGCAGCACTCTTAAAATTGCCAAGCTTCTGAAGCGTGATCATCGAACAATCAAGCGTTTCATTCAAAATAGTCAACAGGGCCAAGGTAAGAAAGGCTGAAAAGCGACCACCACTGAACAAGACACACAAGCTGAAACGTCAAGACTGGGCCAAGAAATATCTCAAGACTGATTTCTCTAAGGTTTTATGGACTGATGAAATGAGAGTGAGTCTTGATGGGCCAGATGGATGGGCCCGTGGCTGGATCGGTATGGGCAGAGAGCTCCAGTCTGACTTAGACGCCAGCAAGGTGGAGGTGGGGTACTGGTATGGGCTGGTACCATCAAAGATGAGCTTGTGGGGCCTTTTCGGGTTGAGGATGGAGTCAAGCTCAACTCCCAGTCCTACTGCCAGTTTCTGGAAGACACCTTCTTCAAGCAGTGGTACAGGAAGAAGTCTGCATCCTTCAAGAAAAACATGATTTTCATGCAGGACAATGCTCCATCACACACATCCAAGTACTCCACAGCGTGGCTGGCAAGAAAGGGTCTAAAAGAAGAAAAACTAATGACATGGCCTCCTTGTTCACCTGATCTGAACCCCATAGAGAACCTGTGGTCTCTCATCAAATGTGAGATTTACAAGGAGGGAAAACAGTACACCTCTCTCAACAGTCAGTGTAAAAACATTACAGTAGCTCAGGTTTAAATGAGTTCAACTCACATGCTTTCATCTTCTTACTTACCAAACACAATCTTAGAGATTAAAACAAAAAGGAGCCCCAGCTTTCATCCTCCCCAAGTTTTAATTTGGCGCAACATTTCAGAAGTTAACAGAAAAGGACTCCCACCAACTGAATAAAGTGATTTACATACCTTTAATCAAGTGATCGCTGCAAATGGCAAATTATTTGACTCGGCTCCTTTTGATCCTGACAGCGACACAAGGTTCACGAGACACTGTTTTCTGTCTTTTAGTGAAGTCTTTGACTCACGCACCTTTTAGATTCATCAGGAACACTGAATTAACCCTGATCAGTTTCACGATTTCATTGATGGACACAGTGAGGACAGACCAGTGGCCTCTGTACATGGGACAGCTGCTAAACACTCCTCCTTTTTCGTTCTTTTTAATGAATATATGATGTATTGACTACTGTCAGGATGGAAGGACCAATTCACCCATTACACCCAGAACTTTTTATATTTTCCTGTAATTGTACCCAAAAGCTTAATATAGCCCTAACTTCTGTGAATAGTGCATGCAGTGTTGCCAAAGAGTGATTGTTTTAAGTTTCGAGGTTTGATCTGCAGATCTTTCACGTGCTGAAATGTGACTGGACCAAACCCCCATTAATAGGTCATAAATATCTTAACTTCTCCCTCCAGAGAATCCTGGTTGTTCTCTGAACAGAGATTTACAGGAGGGGGGTTGATCCCCAAACAGGTGTTCTTGAGCTACATGGTAGACAACAGGATTCTCCTCCCTCTCCTCTCTGCTCCCCTGTGTCACTGCTGTATCTTTAAACTGATGTCTCCAATGAGGCTGACATATTCCTTTTTGTCACTACAGTGACTGAAATATTTGTTTAAGAATACTAAAGTACATAACCACTCTCTATTCTTCTTCCTGTCAGATACAGTTATAAAATACTTCTTATTGGAATTTGAGATTCTTAAATCTAATAATAAAACTGTTTTGTTATAAATACACACTTCAGAATAAAATAATCTGATATTTTGGTTTGTTTTTATGGGTTTTTTGGCATAGGCAGCTGTATCACACCACCTGTGAGTTGGAGTAATACTCTGGGCTCGAATTCACAATGGCTCCGATGAAAAGTCATCATAAAGGAGATGTTATAAGTAACAGGTCATATTGGAGTTTTTAACTCCTGAAGTGAGTTGCAGCACACGTTTTTTACACATGGAAAAGCATCAGCTAAATGACTGATATAAGAAAATGTACAACGAGAACACAGAACCCTCAAATTCACTCCAGAGACACTTCGAAATGAGACAACACACACATTTACATTCCTTCGGCAGTGTTTCAGTTTCTGCAGATTTCACCTGCAGTCCAATAATCTACAGGAGAAATGAGAAACATATTCTCCCATTTAAGTCATGTTGTTGTTTATGGATGACAGAGTGACGGGCTGTAGAAGATTTTACTGATCCCTCCTGCTACAATAACAGAATTTTACTGTCTGCGCCAAACAAAGCCATATCAGACCAGCGAACCTAAACATGCCCTGTAGCAAACTGATACTTCATGGCTGAATATTTAAACAACAGCTTATGATGGTATAAATATTAATGATTCCTTTGAGGGGAGATTTAAATCATACCAATGCATGCATCATATGCACTCACTGGACTCACCTGCCCTGTTGCTTAACACAAATATCTAATCAAACAATCATACCTACTGAAGTTCAAATTGTGCACCAGGAATCTGCAAAAATTATTGGACTTCCAAACCCCAATGTATCAGACCTCACCATCTAAGCTACGGCACAAAGCATGCACTATAGCACTTGATTCCAGTCACCTCCTTAATCTATATTTCAAACTTCTCTCTGGACAGCGTTAACAGAACAATGAGTTGGAGAAGGGTAAAGTTCAGCAAAAATATGCATTAATACAACTGAATCAAACACTAGGAAGAATGTAATATAACGTGTGGTCATCAGGGATGGAAATCACTTGTTTGTTCACGATCCAGTAATACACTGATACAGTGGATAGGCGATACAATGTCTGCCGATATCTCACAAAACAATATAATAAGTTATAAACAAGGTAATTGTTTCTTAACATAACTGTAAGCTTTGCAGTACAATCTCCTTGTCTATCTATCCGCGGCACAACTACAAACGTATTTTATTGTGAAAATGTTGTGTAAGAGGACCTTCAAAATTAGGCCATTTTCATTATAAAAGTGGGTTTGCTATTGATTTTTTGTCAATATTCTTTTTTTGCTTGATTTATGATGTATTACACCCTTAGTTGTAATATGTGTAGGTGGCAGGTATAATCAACAGATTAGAGGTATCTACGCTTCTTGTGTTATTATTTGTTGTATGTCTATTTGTGGCTATATGGACGGTGGAAACTACTTTCCTCTACAAATAATTTTGTACAAACCTACAAATCAATCAATCGGAATGAAGGTAGGGAGTAGGGAAGAGTAGGGAAGGGAATTTAAGTGGCTTTGAACATGGAATCGTTGTTGTTGAGTATTTCAGAAACTGCTGATCTATGGGGATATTCACACAAAACCATGTCTGGGGTTTCAATCAGGTGGTAGAACAGGTTGTCCAATGATCGAAGGATCAGCGGTTCAAATCCCGATTCCCCCAGTCATCTGTCATTGTGTCCTTCGGCAAAACACTTAAAAGACTATAGGGCTGTCATAGCTGTGTTTCCATTACACTTTTTAAAAAATAAAAGCAATATTTCTTAAATTTAGAAAAAGTACAATTGCGATATGCAGCTTTTCCATTGAACGATGTAGGTCGTAATTCTCGTAAAATCTTGTCCTGCAAGACTCCACTTTGAGGAAGATGGAGATATAAACATTTTGTGTTTTAAAGGTTCTGCAGGTCCTCATCAGAGAGATGAAAGCAGCAGATGATCATTCAAAGGCAAAGTCCATGTGTATGAAGCCCCCGATCACATCGTTGAGGGAAAAAAACAAAAACAAAAAAAATTTGGTAACTTCCAGCAACTGATACAGCTGTTGACTACTAAGGCACGGCCATACGATGTTATCCTGGGGTCACGCATTATTAAATCTTGGCAACAAAAAATTTTCATGGAAACAAGATAACCAAGTTGTGGCCCTGTGGTACACTACACGTTTGGAAATGACATAAGTAGCTCATTGTCAGCCATTACTGCTGTAATACGTGAAGAACTTAAACCGTGTCCGAATGTTGTCCAGAAATCAACTCTATTTGCTGAATTACGGCAAATTATGGATTTTTTCATATGTGACAGGTAAAACTTCCTCCACCACTCTGATTCCACAGTTAATGCTTGTAAATGATCATTAACATCATAATGAAGAAGAAAAACCTGTTTATGTGCACAGTGGCTTGGAAAAGGATTGCCCTTGGTATTGCTTTGAAACATATGATGCTGGTAGATGTTAGGGAGTTTATCCAATAAGTCTTTAATTAGTTTTTAGTTTCAGTGACAAGGGAAAGGCTTCAGACTGCTTTTTGGTTGTGTCACGTTGCAGATTCGTTATAACTATGGTGTGTTGGACCCTTCGTTAGGCCCTATACAGTCAGAGAGAGCTTGGTTTGCATTGCCAGCAGTGCGACAGGCTAGTTTCTGCTGCATGTTGGAATTGTTTATTTTACAATTCTAATTGAAGACTTTAAAGTTACATTTGACGATTTTGTGACTGATACTTTATTGTTCCATCGTTTGCGAACAAGAGTAAAAGTTTTTCCATTTAAATGCTCACATACAATTTTCCCTTTTTTAACATATGACAAGAAGCAGACTTTGCTGATAAATTGACTGATTTGTAAGCATCACCGTCTGCACTCAGGGATTATTAAAGGCAGAGACAGAGATGGAGACTGTCCGCATCGCTGCACAGTAAGATGTATTTTCATTTCAAACGAGATTTCCAATCAGAGCCATCTGCTTGTTGAAACCGCTTGTCTGTGTATTTGGGCTCATTCTGAGGAGCTCAGCTGCTCTCTTGTGAAACCATCCTGCATGTCGAGGATGGATTACACACTCGTCTGGCTGGTTGCACACCTCCAGGATCCTGAACATTCCCCTCAGACATGAGTGGAAGAGGCTGACAAAAG
Organism: Atherinomorus stipes; assembly: GCA_023101725.1. Classification (NCBI taxonomy): domain Eukaryota; kingdom Metazoa; phylum Chordata; class Actinopteri; order Atheriniformes; family Atherinidae; genus Atherinomorus; species Atherinomorus stipes. Next base: position 8,399 of record JALJCO010004252.1, read on the forward strand.
CCAACAACTCAGAAAAAGTTTTTCTCTCTTTTTTATGAGCCAGCTGCTGATTTATCAATGCGTTGTATTTCTGTATTTATTTCATTTTAATGAACAAAATGTGACAACGGCCCCTTCCTCGTCACCTCATCTCAAACTTCCCCCTGAATTTCGTGTCTGACTCTAAACGACAGCATCATAAGTTCTCCTCTTCTCTTTGATGAAGAGGTTCAGCAATCAGGGCACCAAATATAGTACACTTTTATAGTACCCCCCCCCCCAAACTACACACACATACACACAGCACAAGCACACCAAACAAACAGAAGCCCTGTAGTGTCTCCCAGGCCTCCATAATCCTCTGATTCGTTCCATTTTTCCAAGTGGACAGTGAAGTACTCGCATGCAGACACATCAAAGATACACTGACACACTTCCTCTGTGTGTATGTGTGTGTGCATTATGAAGAAAGTAAACAAAGGTGATTGTTGCCTGCTTCATGTTTCTATGCGTGTGATGCATCTACATGTACGTTAGTTGCCCGGCTCAGATTTCTTCATGCATGAGTGAAATGTGACTGAATCACACTCATACGTCTGACTGTGCCAGATCTATGTGGACCCCCAGCAAGTATAAATGGCTCGTCCAAGGACAGTTTTTTAGAAATGTGATTAGATACCAACAGGAACACAGTTTTATTACATTTTTCTGTCATTGACCTTGAGTTTGCTACATGCTGCACCTTTAAATTTAAAATGATCTTTATCAATTACAGGGTTTCTGACGGGGACCTTCCGCACCAACAGTAAGGGTCACGCACACGTTGACGGTAGCCAGTAAAAGAAGAATCCTGTTTGATTTTTACCCCCCCCCCCCCCCCCCCCCCCCCCCCCACACACACACACACACACACACAAAAAGTATACTTTTTTTATTTTTACCCCCCCCCCCCCTAAAAAAAAAGAAAAAGCACACCTTTGTTTATTTAGTGTTAAGCTGTCATATAAAAATGAATTATGTTGGGCTTTGATTTCCAGTTTTTACAGAAACCTGGTATGAATCTTATGTCTTGCTGAAGCTATTATGTCTTTATGTAGGCAATTATTCTGTTATAAACTCTTAAGTAGAATAAATCGACCATAACTGATTGCTTGCAGTTATGAGAAATGGTATCTTCTCTGTATAAAAGTTTTATTTCTGAATAGATTTGACTGCTGTGTTGTGAACTAACCAGAAATTTGTGTATTATTGGCCCTACGAGACTTCCTGCGTACAACATTAAACACTGATGCATCGACTCTGTTGTTCAGTTTTCTGTTAAAAAAGGATGAAGCCAGAGCTGGAGAAGGTTCCTCGGCTGTGCAACAGGTTGGTTTTTTATGTAACTTCTGACAAAACACAGTGATATGTCCTTTTTTTAAAAAGATTTTACGTGCAACCACTCCAGTTGTAAATGGCCTACACAGTATGGAGTCTACTTTTTTACCATTGTGTATGATTGACATAAATTTCATAAACTTTGACTACATTTAAACAAATGTTTGTTTGTTTTTTATATTAAATAAATGTGAAACTACAGTTAATGCATCAATTCAGGAGGTTTCTCCCCTTTCTCATATGTACTGCGTTCTAATCTTTTTCCAATGAGCCTAAAAGTTTGTGCAAAACTGATTCACTGAATCATTTTAGTGATTGAAGTCGAGTGTTTATTGGTGTGAAGAGTTCAGTACATGCAGCAAGATCCAATTAGGTGGACTCCATCAGATGAATGCAATGATGCACTCATGATAAAAGCCCAAATGTTCACTAACAGCTGGTTGTGACAGATAATAACAGAGGTGAAAACAAAACGTGGAAGTTGAGCATGTCCGTTGGGTCAGCTGAAAGCACCTCATCAAAGCTGCGGCATCCAGTCTGAGCTGAAGGACGCCACGCTGGGACTGATTCCTCAGTAATTGCTCGCCCACTGTAGTGCTGACCTCTGACCTGCTGGCATTCAGGCCTGCCACATCAGTGGTTTGTTTCCCACTCCTGCTTCTTCAGCATGTCACTGTGGCGGATGCTCTCTGTGGTTGATTGCCAGGCGCTAAATGCTGCATGTTAACTAATAACAATCTATTGTTGTCTTCTGTAATGAGACAGCCGTCACCAAGGCAGCTGTCCACACAACACACTCTTCATACTTACACTCAGCTAGGGATACTTTTACTTTTGTAAATAACACTCATTTCCTTTAAAGACCAGCTATCAAACAACAACATCAACATGTCAGATGGAGTTCTTCTTCATTACTGACATAAAAAAGTAAAACAGGAATTTGCATGACAATGGGTTTGTGTTTAGGGTTGAGACAAAGAAACACAGAAAGCGTGGATGTGGCTCGTACACCATCATATCAAGTAAATGACAATGCTAATATAATTATTGTGTTGGAATCTAATTAAGGTTTGATCTAATAGCATGAAGCATCCATCTAGTGCTGTGACAAGAAAAAAAAGAGAAAAATTACTTCACAGCATGTACTTTAATTAAATTTTTTTCCCAACAGAACTGCCTTAATGCTTGGTGTCATGGATTCAACAAGGTGTTGGAAACATTCCTCAGAGATTTTGCTTGATATTGGGATGATAGCATCACGCAGTTGCATCCCATTCCACCACATCCCAAAGATGCTCTATTGAATTATGTTCTTGTGAATGTGGAGGCCATTGGAGTACAGTAAACTCATTGTCATGTTCAAAAAAGCAGTTGGAGATGATGTGAGCTTTGTGACATGGTGCATTATCCTTCTGGCACCCATCAGAAGATGCTCCCCTGTGGTCATAAAGGGATGGACATGGTCAGCAACAATACGGAGGGCTATGGTGGTTAAATCAAGATAATATCCCCCCCACCATTACATCAGCAGCCTGAAGCATTGGTCCATGTTAGGATGGATCCATGGCGATCTTTCATAAATCTACACAACTTTTTTTAACCTTCAACTTCACAAATAAGACTCTCAAATAAGGCTTCTATGCAGACAAATCGTTAAATACATGTGCTGGAATCACCTGGTACACACAAACAAACTGTAGTATTGCTTAGATCAGGTCACAAGTCCTTGAGGGGTTTTGTAAAGGAGTCATCACTTGAAATCACATTTTTCCTCATTAAAACATCCGGTGCACCCTCAAGTCCTCCCGGTTCAGTATGTTTTGTTATGTTGTTTGTCTGATCTTGGACTCGTTGTACTAGTATGCTGGATACAATGACAATACAGGCATTCTCATTCTGATTTATCTGCATCAGTCTTGAAAACTTGGCTTCATCGACCAGTTAAGGTAACCTTTAAATGTGGCTTCTGCACACATTGTGCTAATGGCAAAGAATGCAAACAATTTAGTGACTTCAAAACCAATAATAATAGACTGCCATTGCAATGGTGGCGAGTCCCAATTACCTCCTATCTGTTAACATGGAAAGCAGCATGAATATCGTTGGATAGACGTCTAAGGTCATGATAACCTACAGGTATGTTATGCTGAGATCTCTAAAGTATTCTGACATTCTTTTTTTTTTTTTTTTTTTTTACATCGGAGCATTAATTTACACTATCATTCATCTCTGGAAACTGGCTTTAATGACAAGCCACACTGGAGTAACATGGAAATCTCATGATTACTTCGGAATAGTAATTAGTGGGTCCTAGTGGCGTCTTTACTGTGTGTTAACTACACAGAGAAAGACGGTTTTACTGTTTTTTATTTTGTGGATATATTTTAGTTTTTTGTTGTTGATGTATTTGTAGTTGGTAGTGGAAGATTTTATAAGAAGAGTATTTTTGATGGACGTTTTCGGATTTGGGGTAAATATGGTGGATTTTATTTTTTGGTGTTGGGAGTAGAGGTAAGAATAAATTATTTATTTTGGGAGTGAAAGTGATTATTGAGTGAAGAGTGATGTTACGGGCAGGAGGGAGGTACGTGAATACTTGGTAGAAGAGTTGGTTATGAGAGAGGAGGTGTTTAGGTGGTGTGTGTTAAAGAATGTTTTTTGAATTGGTGGTAGTTGGTTAAATAGGTGGAGAGTGGGAGATAGGGACTGAGTCGGTGAGGGTTTTGTTGTGAGTTTGTGGTGGGAAGAAGTTGTTTTGTGTGAGGAGAGTCCCGGGGGAGTGGGGAAATTGATGTCGTAATTTGTTTGCCAGGGGATTGAGATTTTTAGGGTTTGAGTTTCCCTTTAAAAAGAAAGTTTTAAAAAACTAAACTCTTTCAAAGGTCGTTAATTGTCTATTTTACACTATATTTTGCTTTTGGTATTGTTTCCTTGTGTGGTGTTATTTGTTGTTTAGCCAGTGTTTGTGGGTCTGGTGGACTGATTTTTGGTTTTTTGCTAATTAAATTTTTGTAAATTAAAGATGTTTTTTTTATTAAAGAGTATAAAATAATGGTTAAAGTTGCCCTTTACCTTGTTAGATCACACTTAGCACTTATTATTTAAAACATAAGAAAATTGATTAAATTTTTAAATTTAAAGTGAAAAAGGTTTTTAAGACTACTGACTTTTGTTTTTGAATAATTTGGAAAGTTAAATTTTTAAATTTTTGACATCCATATTTTTCACTTGCTCCATGTCGACTGTTTGTTTGGTCCTGGGTTGGTGTGATGGTTGGTCCTGGGGTTGGCTCCTGAAGGCCTGGTCCTTGGATTAGGTGCTGCCGGGTCGGTCCTGGGGTTGGCTGCTGAAGGCCTGGTCCTGGGGTAAGGTGCTGACGGCCTGGACCTGTGGTTGGCTCCTGAAGGCCTGGTCCTGGGGTCAGGGTGCTGATGGCCTGGTCCTGGGGTTGGTTTGGTGACTTGCTCCTGGGGTTGGTTGCTGACAGCCTGGTCCTGGGGTTAGGTGCTGAGGGCCTGTTCCTGTGGTTGGCTGCTTAGGGCCTGGTCCTGGGGTTGGCTGCCGATCTGGTCCTGGGGTTGGTTGCTCACGGCCTGGTCATGGAGTTGGGTTGCAATGGCTTGGTCCCGGGGTTAGGTACTGACGACCTGGTCCTAGTGTTGGTTGCTGAATGTTGGTCCATGGGTTAGGTGCTGCTGGGTCGGTCCTGAGTTTGGTTGATGTCGGTTGGTCCTGGGTTTAGGTGCTGACGGTTTGGTCCTGGGCTCGGTTGCTGACGGCCTGGTCCTGTGGTTGGCTGCTGATGGTCTGGTCCTGGAGTTGGTTGCTCACGGCCTGGTCATGGAGTTGGCTGTTACGGTATGGTCCTGTAGGGCTGCTGATGGTCTGGTCCTGGGGTTGGTTGCTGACGGCCTGGTCCTGGGTTTAGGTGCTGGATGGGCTGGTCCTGTGGTTGGTTGCTGATTGCCTGGTCCTGGGGTTCATCTTCGTTTGAAACTGCTGATGTATTTTATATATTTTAGAGTTGTAGAATGATTTTTTGTTTTTTAAATATTAAATTATTTAGAGTTTTGGAGAATACTTTTGGATTGATTGGTTGTGATAAGTAAAATGGAAGTATATTATAGTTGAATTTGTGAAAATAAAGTTTGGAAGAAGAGGGTAAATGTGTGGAAAAAAAGAGAGAAGTGTGATTTTTTATTTAATTTTTGAATGTTGTTGTGGGGATTGAGGAGAAAAATGAAGGAAAGAGGAGAAGAAGGATATGGAGGTAAAGAAATTTTAATTTTATTGGGGGTAGTGGAGAAATTTTGTATAGAATGTGTGGGGGTGTGGTGTGTGGTATTAATATTTTTGATATTGTTTTAGATATGGGGAGTGAGTATTAGTTTGATTTTTTTATTTTTTTTTTTTTAAGGACTGTACAGACCACGTAGTCTTCACTTGTCCTGCAAATGAAACTAAAGGCTGCAGGTCACCGTCTTCCTGATCTGTTTGTGTTTCTGACTGAACTGTTTTTATTTTCTGGTCCCAACTTTGCTCTGATCAGAGAAAATAATGTTATATTTCACAATATCTCCCAGATTAGTCATTAACACGCAGCAACATCACAGCTGTCTCTGTTAGCATTAGCCAGCATAATAAGGTTATGCACATGTCATTTTCGGGAGCATAGATACGTGTAGGGTTGTCACGATACTAAAATTTCAAACTCGATATCGATATCTAAAAAAATATTCGATACTCGATACCATTTTCGACACTACAGGGGACAAAAAAAGAGAAATACTTAAAAACATAAGAAATATTTGTATGAACTTGAAATTCTCTTATGCTTGTAGAATAAAAGTGCAAATAAATGCAAAAATATATACCCAAATATAATGCAATTTGACAATATTTTGAAATTGTCTGAGGTATTATTTTTTTTAATATGTAAAACATCCAAAATCTAAAAGTGACAATAGTAAAAAAAAATATACAAACAACATTTTTCTGAGGCAATGCAAAAAAAGAAAAGAAAAGAAACTGGTTTTGACTTAGTGCAAACTATAATAATAACTCTAACAATAGCAACAATGACGCCACTTTTGGTTTGAGGTAAACACACACACACAAAAAAAATAGAATATTTTGAGGTATTAAACTATTCAAGTTGACAGCAACCAGTTGTGAACAGGACTTGGTGAAATGAAGGAGTTCTGCTGCAGATAATGTTACATAGAGACCCGCTGCCTCCTTCACCCGCATTATATAGCGATCATACACAGACGGCGAGAAATGTGAATATCATCCGAAGAAATTAGAGTGACACAGAAATGTTACGGGTCAACGCACCATATACCTATTCCTTGAGATCCAGGTTGGGAAATGCCAACTAGCAGTGGCGCTAACCGTCACTAATAATGCGTTTTAAGTTACATAATAAACTGGAGCTTTAAGTAACTAACCTGTCTGAATTCATCATGAAGTTCAGGATGTCGGTCAATGTCGATGCTTCGCTAGGTTTGCTAGCTTCGTTGCGACCGCTTTGACGCACTGTTTGCAAACAGACCTGTCTACGTCTTTCGCTTTTCCTTCTTCGTCTGCTGCATGTGAAATACTTCCAAACAGACTTTATCCTTCTTCATTTTCTAATAAAACCATCTGGTCTGGACTTCCAACAGCAGAAACATGAGCTGTCAGGCTCTCTGCCTGTCGGTCAGTCAGCCGCTGCTTACCTGCCGGCTGCTGCCTGTCGAGTGCGCGCACACTGTAGTATCGATACCATGGCAAATTAGTATCGTTATCGATACTGCGTTTCAGTATCGATACTTTTCGGAGTATCGATATTTTTGACAACCCTAGATACGTGAAATAAAGTGTCAGATTAATGAGCATTCATCATAATTTACCAGGTTTTTGTTGTTGGGGATTAAATCCAGTGTTTTCTCCACCGTGGCAGCAAGTTATTCCTCCTCTGCTCTGTGTCCGATGCTGGAAGATTTGCTGGAAGCACTAGATAGCTGTGGCTACTTACTCACCAAAGGCAGGTGGACAGATGCTCAAGCAAGCTGGAATACAGCACCTGTAGTTTGTATCCTGGAGGGATATGAGCACCGATCCTCCCCGGCGGATCATCCAAACCTGGGCTCGGGAAGTCCTCCTGGAAGTGGCCGCCATCCAGACATAGTTCCTGGATCAGGTGATGAAATTCACCGCGAGAGCATCTGGTGGACCCAAACACGGTGGCGTCTTTGTTTTTCTCACTTCCAAAGTGGGTGCAATGCTGCAGTTCTCCCAAAGTACTCAAAATAACTGGGTTCTGCCATGTTCACGTGACTGAAGTGACTGATGTGTGACAAACAACTATCCCCCACTCCTGGAAGTTCAACCTGAAGCACGAATGAAGCGTTTTATTCGCGCGTATTATACACTCCATTCACGCATATTATATGCTCCATTCACGCAAAAACATAAATGCCCAAATCAAGTAGATAAACATCCAGCATTTGTGCTGAGGGTTGATAGGGGTAATTCCACCCATCAGGGACGCACCAGGAATCCATCAGTAAATCTTGCTACTTCTGTAATGTTATGCTTTGTTGTGTGAGATCCGGAAATAATGGTAGCCAGACCAGCTAACTGCTAGTCTAACAGTAGATACTAACTGTATAAACCAAAGACCGTAAAATACAAAAACGGGGGGGGGGGTGGGGGGGGGTGGGTGGGGGGGGGGGGGTAGTAATATGTATTGGAAAGTGTTATACAAACATACATATCCATGATTGACAGTTTGTTGTGATGCACCCAGTGGCCCGTGAACTCAGACAGGCTCATGATCAATGACTGGTCACATCGATAAGCTACTGGTTTTGTTACCAGTTTACCAGCTAAAACTTGGCAATAATTTGTGCCACTGCAATCGTTTAAGCACATGGTGACTGTAAAAGACTAATTTATAATTTTTTGAACATTCTAGCCAGTCAAAGTCTTGCATGTACTCTTGTGAGAACAATGTAAGAAAGAACAAGCTCTGTGTTTGATTTTTTTTTCTTTCCTAAATTTAAAAATTAATTTGAAGACTATTTTGGAACAATGTATCCCTGAAAAACCAGGTCATGACTCCTTTCATGCTTTAAGTATCTTCACAGCTTCGTGCTTACATGCTGCATTTAAATGATGGTGGAAAGCTAGGTTATCTACAATTTCACTGGGTTTTCTTCTTCAATCATTTTGAGGTGGGAAAGTTGCATTCTATGACAAACACTTGCTGGTTGCTTTGCCTTGAGTTTTTAATCCTGAATGACCTGGACTTGTACTCAGAGCTTCTGCGGGAAATGGTACCTTCTCACCTGTTTCATGTCATCCTGGAGACTAATAAGAACCCAGTGAGGGTCATCACCTCCAGGCTCTTATGACTGGCCGTCTTCCTTGGCCTGGTGACAGGTGAGCAGCCAGGTGAGCGGGTACATTTCCTGCTTTGACTCCTGACCTCTCTTGTCATCAGTGTGCCTGTTACAAAAAGACTAACTGGGCCAATTAGGAACTGGTTTCATCTCCCAATCAGCACCTAAATTATGGTAATACGCTGTCAACCAGTTTAGGGTTTTTTTGTGTGTGTGTTTGTTTTTGGTTGTTTTTCAGCTGATCTTCTGATCAGATTTTTTTTCCATCTTGTGTGGTTATTCATTTGGTTCTTCTTTTCCCATCAGCACACAGAAAAAGCTTTTGCCAGACTGAAAACAGGCTTTGAAGATAACACACTGGCATATGGCTAGGGATGGTTTAATTTCATTTGTGTGGTGTATCACAGGTCTCCTGATTACAACAGTTTTGGAGTTAATTGGTGTCGCTGAGTCCTCTGAGGAAATCAGAAGACAAACTGAAGCTAGCATTCCCACCTTCACCTTCTTTTGTTTTACAAAGCGAAGAGATGCCTCATCTGTTCAATCATCAAACATGTCAGACCACCAAAAATAAAAAAAACAGTTCCTTTTTTTCTTTTTTTATTATCATAGAGCCATTCCTCCATGCTGATGAAGGGGAATGTACACCAGATTCATCTGCCACCAGCTACCTGCCCAGAGAGCCTTCCACCGCCTTCAGCTTGATCTTTTTGGAGTCCTCTTGTTTTCCTTGTTGGTGGTTCTGTTTGAACCAGAAGGTGTGTATTCAGCAGCCAGTCGTCAGAAGAAAGAGCAGCTGCTTCTCCATTGCTGCATGAGCCCTTTTTCTGAGTGAGACACTCATTTGGGGTTTGTCATCTTGCACGCCCAGACTGTGGAAACAAGGGATTGCCACTGGGTGCAGAATCTCATTTCCATATCCTGCATTTTTTCTTTTTACCTTGTCCTGGCCAGCGTCATTAATCTGTAAAAACTGGGTGTCTTACTGATTTGAGAAGGTTTAACCACATACACTGTCAAATCCAAAACAAGATATCTGCCCTCTTTCATCCCAGTTACCTGTTTGTCCATTTCTCACCCTTTTTCTTTTCATCTTCAGTCTCTGTCTCGTCACCATAGAAACTTTGTTATTTTGTGGCCCAATAAGAGTCTGAGCAGTCCCTGTTTCAGCTTGCAGTTCTGGGTCGGTACAGAATGGTTTGATGCTGCTTTGGTTGGTAAAACCTGATCTCTGTTGTGTTTCCACAATGCTTCTTTTTCTTACATTTCTTTCAATTTTTTTTTCTGCAATTCTTCTTATTTTTCTTCACGCATTTTGGGGGTTGACAAAAACAAATTGGTGCGTTATTGCCACTAACTAGCTTTCAAGTTCCTCCAGGTCCAAAGGGTTAGGGTTAGATTTTACTATGATTTTCCCTTGAGTGTTGGCTGTGTCGCAGGTAATGACGTCACACACGACATGCCTCTGTCTTGGAGGCTACAGACAGACCCTTCTCAGTTCTGCTATATTTCCCATTTACTGCACCCCCTGTTATGTTGCCACCTCCCACTGGGGGCACACCCCCCACTTTGAGAACCACTAACCTATGAAGTGTGTTGTCCATTCATTCATTTTCTACTGTTTATCCAGTTCAGGGTCACGGGGGTTGCTAGCAAGATAGCTATTTTTTTAGAGGCGAGAGGCAGGGTACACCCTGGACAGGTTGCCAGTCTGTTGGCCCTGCAGCAGACTATTTGCAAAGAAGACAGACAACCATTCACTCTCACATTCCTGTCTAGGGACAATTTGGGGTGACTAATTAACTAGCTTTGCATGTCTTTGGACGGTGGGAGGAAGCCTCAGGTTCGCAGAGCAGCACGCATAGCACAGGGAGAACATGCAAACTCCACACAGGAGGGCCAAAGTTGGAAGTGTTTGAGCCCCTCCCTAGCTAGGACTGGAGCTACTAACTTTCTTACCTTGAGGCTACGGTGCTGCCCACCACACTAATGTGCAGCCCATTTACTAACTAAATAATGGTACTAGTCAGCAGCTGTGTTATTGCTTCCATTTGTAGCTGTAGTTAGTGTTTCCAGGTGAAAGTTTATTAATATATTTCTTTTCATCAGTTGCTGGCCTGACTTAAAAATAATTTAGTATTGAAAATTACTTTGTGTTTAAGTTTTATTTAATTTCATCCAACACCAGAAATTAAGTTGTAAGGACATTAATTGCAGCATTCTTGAGAATGTTCTTTTAAAACAGTGAGTAAAAGTTACTTTAAAGGCAGGGTAAGGGATCCTCGAAAAACGGCTAGAATAAGCTACACTTTTAAAGATACATCCCTCCAAAACCACGCCTCAGAGTGCAGGAGCGTGTGCCGATAGTTTACAAGCAAAGATAACAGATAACAGTCATTAGCCTGCTAGTAAACCGCTTGAGGAACCATGTTGTGCGTTAAGTGTTTATTTGCTCGCCTCCAACTCTTCTGCAGTCTAAAACATCCCACACCGCAACGTCCGCATCTCATGACTTGATCCACGTACCCTTTTTTTTTCCGGTGCATTTTAAGAGCAAACAGCTACACAGATAGCCTAGCGACAGCGTAGCGTTCCAGTGAGTTGTGAGTGGTGAGCCGAAGCTAGCAAATACATTATTTTTTGGTAAAGTAATCAACAAAGTAGCTAACTGAGTCACTTTTGAATAAAGTAACTTATTGTCTGCACCTAGGGCACCACAAGCTAAAAACAAGAGTCATGGTAGAGTTAGTTGTTGTGTATTAGCAGAAGAATATTTGTGAAGTGTTTCATGGTTGCAGCAGAAGATGAGGCCATGGTTTCACCTCATTAACTCTGCTGCTTATTCCACAAATGTTTCCTTCTGTGGCATCATTTACCATAAATTCTGGCCTACAAGCTGCATCTCATTTATGATGCCTCTCATAGTGCTCGAGCCCTTAGCATCAAATATTCATCATCCACTGCCCACAAACAGTGTAAAACTGCTGCTACAAGAGATTTTTATTTGACGCTCATTTGGGGAGAAAAAGCTAAAAACGGAAAATACTCAAGCTTCATGGGGAAGATCAGAACCACACACCAACACTTGTGCCTACGCGGACATGAGCTAAATCCTACATATGGAATTTCAAAGATTGAGCGTGCATAAGGAAAGTTATGACAAGGCAGCATAGAGTTTTTTTTTTGTTTGTTTGTTTTTACCAGTTGTGTTAGAGGCAACGTTCAGAAAAAAACAAACAAACAAACCAAAAAAACATTCAGAGTATGCGGCCTATGTTTCTGGTAGACGATTTAATTAAATGTAAAAAATAAATAAATAAATTTTGGAAATCTTTCCGTGTAAATATCTGATGTTAAACTGTGAACACCTTCGGCTTATTGACCATTGGGGCCTGTACATGTACGAATCCCATTTTCTAGATGGTGCTGCTTGTATTTTACTGTGTTCAGTGATACGGAAAGTACAGTAAAAGAAAACAGATTTGTGCCAAGAAGAATTATTACAACAAAGGAATGTTTCACCAAACAACCATTTACTGACTTTTGTGCTGAGTTTATTTGATATCTTTCTAATTTCTCATCATGCAGAGGATCACATCAGATAAACTCTAGAGGTTTTGACTTCAGAAACAGCCATCACTGATGTGCCTGAAACGTTTTGCTTCCCCTGCAGACTTTATCGTGTCGTCTCTGAGTTGCACCATCTGCTGCGAGCGTCAGCTGATGCAGCTTCCTGTGTCACTGATGTGGCCTTTCCTCCTCCACAGCATCTTCCGACATCTGTTGGTTTACAATGTTTTCTTGTGTCCTGCTAGATCAGCTGAACACCACACAACAGAGGCTGGAAAGTTGTGGGAGGATTGCAAATCGTCGTCCCCCCCCCCCCCCCCCATTTCTGTATTGCAAACTTTAGAACTCTATATGACTTACAAAGAGAGAACTTCTACAATTTAGTTGGAGTTTTAAATGTGCTCTGGTTGCGGATTTTGATTTTAATCAAAGGTCTAAAATCTCTTCATCACATCAAGTCAAGTTTCAGCACTGATCAGCTTATAAAACCAGTTTGAGATTGATGGTTTGAAGATGAGGACAGACGAACGGCAGGCAGAAGGGCGGCCTCAGCGGGAGGTCAGAGGAAAATGAAAAGAAGCTTCAGATTGAAACTGGCAGCTACAGCTGAGCTATATCTGCTTGTGAAGAGGTCAGCAGAGTCTATAGGTCTTCATTTCTCAAAGTTCAAACTCCAGCATCTTTAATGATGGCGATGATGATGATTTTCCTTCTGCCTTCAAGAAGTCTCTCATTGTCTTTGAGTCTGACCATGGTGTTGTAGTCAGGACCGCACCAACTGAGACCAAGACATTACAGAGACCAGGGAGTACCAAGACCAAGACAAGGTCAAGACTTTTACAGGCCAAGACCGAGACGAGACCAACACCACAAATATCAAATAAAAATCATAACAAAACATCAAACTGTGAGGGGTTTTTATAAAGTTTGCTTTTAAACAAATATGAAAACAAAAATTTATCTTTGCTCTTTTGTTTTGAAAGCAGCACTAAATAAACGTTATACTGATAAATTTTGGCAAACATCAAATTTAATTATTGCCAAGTTGGTTGAAATCTCTCCTAACAAGCAGGACCATAGTTTATCTTATTTTCTGTCATTTGTTCTCTTTTTAATCTCAGTGTTTGTTTTTGAACTCATGACAAGAGTAAGTACTGCATATCATCTGAAATTTCTTCAGTGTCATCATCACACTCACAATGTTGAAAAGTTTTAAAAACAACTATTTTGTTTAGTAATAAGATAGTTTGCATAAACATGAAATGATATAATCGATACCAAAAAGCTTATAATCAAACAAATTTCAGATTAACAGCGAACCTGAAGTAAACACACACGCTGCATGAGATGAGAACCATGTAGACTCAATCACAAATGCGCAATCAGGGAGTTGGTTCAGTAAATATGAACTTTACACTCACCTGAAGAAAATAATGACCCTGCTAAGCATCACTGTTGCAAGGTAAGTTGTTCTTAATGATCTCTGAAGTGTAAAGATAATTACTCTGCATACTTGAAATCTGAAAAAATAACAAGCATTTGCTGTGTGAATGATTGATCACTGATCAGTGACTGAGCGGCCAGCTGCTGCTGCTGCACTGTTGCGCCTTGGCAGGCGGAAGAAAGTAGTTCCAAACTATTTGTACTATTTATTAGTTTTCACTGTGTTCATGTTAATGATAATAAATATGAAAATAAGATTTATCTTGAGAATCAGTTCTATAATATAGGTGGCTGGTTGAGGAACAATCACTATTTCAGTATAAATCGTCCTCTCCAGGTAAATGCTTTAGAGTTTCATGGGTTTTGGTAGGGCTGTGTTAAACGATTATTTTTTTAAACGATTAATCTATCGATTATTTTTTCGATGCATCGATTAATCTAACGATTCACTTTTTTTAGCTCGATTCGACTCGATTCGATTCTCGATTATCTCCTCATAAATTGACAGACAGCAATTTATATATGCTGATATAGATATCTAAAATGTAAAAAAGAGCATGAATAAAAAGGCAGTGGGAGCAGCAGCCTGTCATGGAGTTTTTCATGAACCAACAGAATGTAAAATTTATGTTGAAAATACAGCGGACTGAAAAACAGGCTTTTAATTATTTCATTTACATGAAAATAATAATAAAAAAGTCATTATTGAGATAATATGATCATGTAAACTTGGAGGATTTAAGCTAAGACAGATATTATTTTCCAACAAAAGATAATGAAGATAAGTAAACATTCAGAGTTGAACATCTATATTGAACATGGGTCTAGCTTCCAGAAAAAGTGCATCTTCATTTTTATTCTGTTAATGCTTAATACGGGTGCCAATCACTTGGAAATGAAATTAAAAATGCTTTATTTATCCCAGAAGTGATTACACAATACTATTACCAACAGATGAAACACGAACATGAGGTTGAGAAAGTGACTTTATTTATATTCAGTCAGAGACGAGACAGCTCCTGACATCAGCTGCAGTTCCACCCACGGCCAGCAGATGGAGCTCGTGCTTCATGCTGACCGTCTCAAACAGGCCTGACGTGTCTGAAGACATGGCTTCGGATTCGCCATCCCTAATATATAGTTATACCTTCGATAAACGAGTGTGGGCCTTCACTGCCTTACTCTTTGGAAACTTGGAAGAGCCACTCGCGGAGATCGCGCCGCCATCTTTGTTTTAGTCTGAAGTCGCATGGCGCCGCCATCTTTGTTTTGGTCTGACGACGCATCGGTACGCATATTTTGCGTCGACGTATTTTTTGCGTCGACGTAATCGGTTACGTCGACGAATCGTCCCAGCCCTAGTTTTTGGTTAATTTTATTTTAAATACGGAGGTCCTGGTCCAGACCTCGGTGTCCTCAATGGTAGCTACAGCCGTGCTAGCAAGTTCACACAGTTGCTATCCTCCTTTCGGCTTGCGCCTCTCTGGGCGCCTTTAATTTGAAACAGTATTTTGTTCTTAAATTAAAACAGTTTAATTTTTCTTTCACTTTTTGCAGCCTTGACTCACCTCAGTTTCATTGACACATTTTATACATACTCTGATCTGCCCAGTATACCGTACTGGAAGATTTGGTATTGATCTGATACCAAGAATATAAAGGGCTAGTATCACCAATACCAAGATACTTTTTTAATACTTAAGGACTACAGTGAAGACCATAATTAAGAAGTTGTACAAGGGGGGAAAAAAAAATCAAACTTGATATTTTGGTGGAAGATTCACCCAACTATGTTGTTTTAACTGGAGATCACTGGACCACCAGTGGCTACTGCTGGCTACCACTGGATGTGGCAAGATATGCAAGGAGGGCCCAGGCAGGATTTGATTCCCAGACTCCTGGGTGAGAATGTTGTATGCTTACCAGTCAGCAAAGGGATATCCCTGTAGCCAAGAAGCCAAAGCGCATGATCAATCAGAGGCATAGAGACAGGACCCCACACTTTCACATCGCTCCCCCTCTTTCTACAATCACATCCTCATACTGTGCCCAGGCTGCAACCAATTTTAAATCCATGGACTTATTACCAGTACCATACAGATCCTGCTGACAATGCCAGAATGTGGCAAGGTACGCAAGGAGGGCCCAGAGGGGATTCAAAATTCAAACCCCAGAATCCCAGGTGAGTCATGCGCACTTACAAGTGTAACACTGTCACATGGACATAAGGTAGTTACTTTGAAGGACAATTGTTACTGTTGGAAATCAGTTACACTTTAAATATCCAGCCAAGTCTATTTTGCTAACTTATCCACCTCTGCAGGTGTGTGACTGAGTTGCCAGGTGGTGTGGCCAATATCTTCCATGCTGTCTGCTTTTTCTGGACTGTGTCATGGATGTCACTGGGGCTCCCAAGGCCCTGATTTCCACGCCATGTCGGTCCTGGGTGGCCGGTGCTCAGTAGAGCTGGTGGTTGATGGTCTTGGCCAGCTGGGGCCTGTGCCCTGAGACTGTGGGGGGCTTCAGCTGGGGCCACCATCTGCTGCCCTCTGGGTGGATGCATGTTCGTCTCATTGGGGTGGCAGCTGGGGTCCGGGCCGTGGCTACTAGTGATCCGGGATCTCAGGCCATGTGGGTTTCCTCTGGCCGTTGCAGAGACGAGGTTGGATCTGCATGTCCATACTCACCATAGAGCACCTTTTATTTTGCATGCTGACGCTGTGATTGTGCTTCCCGTTGGGTGTGTACTAATATCTACTTCTGCCTAGGTTTTACCTGTTTTCTGCATAGTTCAGTGTGTGCATGTATGATCCTATATGTTACTGCAGTAGCTGTCTTTATTCAAGTTGTTTTCAGCTAGGTTATTACCTGTAGGTGCTCCTGTAGATTGCTAGCTTTGTTTTCCATCAAAAACCATGGAAAAAAACTTTCTAAAGTTCTTTAAAAATCCGCCCTTTCATTCCCATGAAACCAGGGATTAGCATCCATGAAACCTTTCATGACTGAAACCAGCTGTCAAAGTGGAAAGATTTGAAACCTCAACCATCTGCATTCAGTCAGGACAGTGTAGCTGCACAACTGGAGGACATGTAGTCAGTATAACAAATGTGGTGGCAATCACAACAACAATAATGGCGGCGGTGATCAGCTGTGTTGTGATGCTCCTTCAGACAATCCTGGCTTGTTTACAGCTTCTGCACCAAAATGCTGCTTTTACAACATTATTGCACTTCTGTACCATCACCGGCAGGAGCAAACCGACGTGTGGGTCATGTGATACGAGGCGGCCCCTTATCTGCCCACGTGCTATGTCTTGTTCTAGCTTTGGAATGTTACTTTTTAATCATTGTAGCGCCACCCTAGCCCTTTCGTATGTATGACAGCATTTTTGTGGAGATGGCGAAATCTTTCTTCGTTTTTTGCCACCGTCTTCACACCTGAACTGGCTTTGGTGCTGTGGGGATATGGCCTAAAAGTCCATTTATCATCTCAAGAAAGGTTTTGGCTCACTCTCATAATTTTAGAGAAGCAAATCCTGAAAAGAAGAAAAAGGGAAAAATCTATATACTTTACTAAATCATGATACCATCTCTGGACAGAAAGGCCTTCAGAGTGATTCATACTTCAGCACTTCAGCTGGATCACCACAGCAATAAAATCACTGACAAAAATAAAGCCGACTGAATGCAACATGATGGAGGAAATTAGACTGAATTTCATCCTAATTATGATTGAGGCTGTGCAGTATTTTGTGTTAAATGCAGAACATGTGTAGAGATGAAAAACACATAAGTGTTGACAGTATTTAGGCTTTTCTACAAATCATCAAACATGATCTTCTGCTCTTCTTTGGGCTTACAAGCAGTCTTTTTTCTATTTTTAAGTTTCCAGGTTGCAGCAGCAGTGATGATAAAGTGGGAGCTGTGATAATTTTGCTGTCAGCTTTATAAACAGGGTCCACTGAGTATGACCCGTGGCTCAAAGCAGTGCCCATGAATCAGCCGAGACCGTAAACATTTGGGCAATAAATAACTATAATTAAAAAAATAGTGGTTATTGCATAAATTAGGTAATCAATTAGGCTGCATTTGGTATTCATGCACTGCCTGCTCAGACTGCAGTTTGACTTATTAGATTCTCCGAGGCTCCACTGAGGTTCACTGAGATCTGGGAGATGGCATTTTTCTTATGTGAGTCTGTGTGTGTTACACTGCGATGAATGGCCCTTTACTTCTGGATGTTCCATTTAAACTGAAGATGGTGTAAAAAACCTCCATCCTAACTCGACATATGATTTCAAAGTGAATTCTATGATTACTTTATAAATATTTTGACCAGTGACCAATAAATGTTTTATATTCTTCAAATATTCCACTAAACACTGTGAAGAGTGTTAAAGTCTTCATGAATTAAAATTAGTGTTTAAATGTTTGTATATGGTGCATTATTCTACAGGGAAGTTCCCACCAGAAGGTGGTACACTGTGGTCAGAAAGTGGTGGACATGGTCAGCCACAACAATGTAATGTTTGACCCATTATCTGATGTTACTAAAGGGCTCAAATGTGCCAAGATAATATCCCTCTTACCATTACAGACAAGCGGCAGCTTGAACCACTGATGCAAAGCAGAATGGATCTATATTGTTTCCACAAGATGCATGATGTTTTCCCATCGTCTAAGGTCTAGTTTTGGTGAGACTTTGAATTGTAGCCATTTTTGTCAATATTGTCCAGATGTGATTTCTAATTTGTGTAAAACAACTCGGGCGAGAAGCTCCTGACTGCAGCAGTTTGGGATGGAGCTCAATCCCTAACCCTATTTCCCTAACCCTAATCAAAGTTGAGCTCCACCCCAAATTGCACACTGCAGTTTGGGGTACTAGACTCAGGCTGCACAGTGGTTAGCACTGCGGCCTCACAGATCGCTGGTTGGAGCCTCGGCTGGGGAGGGGATGGACTAGCAGCCTCTCCAGGGTGTACCCTGCCTCCAGCATGCTAATCGCTGGGAGAGGCTCCAGCTTCCCTGTGACCCTGAACCGAAGGGAGCGGTATAGAAAAAGAGTAATTGTCAAACAGCTTAACTTTTCAGTTCTGTTTGATTTCAGAGTCAACTTCTATTTCCATCTTCCTAGGGTGCATTTAGACCAGGATTGTCCGGGGACTTTGTCCAATTGGGCGGGGATTTATGAAAAGCCTTTTTTTGCTTCTGTGTGCTTTAAAACTGCAGTAACCGAAGCAGACCAAACTGCCGGGTTAAACCACCATGGTTAAACCAACTGCTCGCTAGGGGCGACGCTCCCCAATACAACCACTGATCAATGATGAAGAACAAAAACCGGACTCATGATTAAATTGGAAATCTTTCTGCTTCTTTTATTTAGCAACTCCATCTGTCTACACATTTTCCACTTGTTTTTCGTTCTTGTTTTGACCTCGGCTTCTTCAAACATGCGCTGTTTGCTTTGTTTCCCCTCTGACCCAAACAATAATCTACCCCACTTCCTCATACTTCTTCTTCTTCTGCTTTATGGCGGTCGACAGCCATTACTTTAATTAGGTGTGCTGGATGTCTAAGCACTGGATAGTCCAATAGTCCGTTTGCAAGTGAACCGGAGACCCCTGGCTTTCAGGCAGACCAGAGTCTATTTCTTTGGTGCGCACCAGAGTACGGATGGTGTTCAGACTGCGTCAAATGAAGCGGACTATCCAATAGAGTCGGACCACAGTCCCTTTAAAGCAGACCAAACTGCCAGAGTGTGAACGCACCCTACGATTACTTAAAGAAATTACACAAAACCTGCCTTAGACTGTGATAAAAAAAAGTCTTCTCAAACCAAACTTCATAGATTTGTACAAATTCAGTTTTTTCCTATGTTGTATTCTTCAATTTATGTTCACACCTTCACCAAACCAATGCAGCAGCTTCCTGTTCACTGAAAATATAGAAAGAAATGACAGGTGTTTAAAGGTTTTCACACATTTTGAATTTCAAACTTGAATTATTGGAGTGGTGACAGTGCTAGACTTTTATAAATGGGGTGACCAGAGGTTGGGCAAGACTTTCATCATGCGACCATAAGAGGTAAGAAAGAAAATTATCTCATATATATTCACACAAAGCTGTGATAACTGTGATCACATCCACCTTAATCAAAGAGTGTGGGTTTCTTCTTCCTGCTGTTTCATCGCTGATTGATGGTTGAATGGGGTGTGCTGCCCCCTACCGGGCAGTTGTTTAACTATGGTGGTTTGGAAGGCTTCAGGTACTGCAGTCTGAACGCAAACCGAAGCCAAGAAAAGTGCAAAGTTTTTCAGCAATCCCCACCCAATCGGACCAAGGTCCCGGACTTGGTGTGAATGCACTCCTAGTTTTCCCAATTTCTTTAAGGACTTTCAAAGCTCTTCTTTGGATGTTTTTGCCTTTTATTCAGACAACAGTTGTTTAGTTCTCTGTCCAGATGATCCCACACTGTATTGAGGTCCAGGCTCTTGGAGGATTCATTCTCTATCAGGCTCGTTAACATTGATTTTCAGTCCAGTTCTTTTGTCATTTGGCATACCACAGTTTTTCTACCAGTTTCCCTTCCTTAGGAATGATGTCTTGACTGTGACCCTTCATGAAGACCATTCTGATGAGCTTCAGTCAAAAGTAAATGAATCAGCTGAAGGTCCAGAGTCATTTCTCAGGTCCTGTGTCACGTCTTTGTTGGATTGGTCCCTACGTCTCCAGGACATCCTCTTTAATCCTCTAACGGTGTGTACACACCAAGCACGATATGGGCTTCAAGGGCATCAGGTTTACATGCAAAGTCAATGGCCGACGCATGTCGGTGAGGCGTCGAAAACCCTGCGCAGCATTATGCACAGCGCGTGTAGGCACGTTACGCACGGTTAGTTTTGAGATTTTGAACGTTTGATGCATGTTATGGGCGGCAGATGCTGGAGTTGGAAAATCTGAACTTTGGCATCTTGACGGGGGGGGGGGGGGGGGGGGGTCAACCAATCAGAGCGACTCAATGTCATGACACACACATTTTATGACAGGACGGGGAAAACCCAGAAGAACTAGGGGGATCTCCTCTCTCTCTGAAGACAGAGGAGGATAAACTGTGATCTGTGTCCCGTCCCGGATTCTGAACAGTGGTTTGATGACCTGCTCTCCTTATGGGATGTAATAGGCTTATAATGCTGCCCCGCATCTGGACAGCGGGTCGTTAAACTGGGCCTGATCAGACTGCTGAAGCGTCCCTCACCAACGCGCAGCTCCTGGAGTAAATGGTGAAACTGATCACACTCAGAACACCTGGAATCATCTGGTGAACCAGACACGGAGCAGAGATGCCACGACATTCCCTAGCTTTATTTATTCATAACATAAAGCCGAGCCAGTCTCTCTACTGCATCTGCCATGGTGCAGACGAACCGGTGACAGGGAAAAAAAGAATCAAGCGTCTGACTTTTTAGTGACCAAGCATCCAACTTTGGGCGTAAGGTGCGATTTTGACACCAAAATTGCGTTTGGTGTGTGGCCTTAACCTCCTACAGATTTCTCCTCACAGATTTTTTGTCCTAACACATCTCCTTTTGTCCTCTACTTGTCCAGTTTCCTCAGAAGGACACACAGCACACTATACTGGGATATCTCAACTTTTCTGCGAATTTCTTTTGGAATCACTTTGTTGCTGGAAAAATGCTCTTTCCTGTCTGTCAAACTTTGTTATCTTTTTGCTGTTTATTCTTTGTTGGGTGCTCAATTGAACATTCAGTTAGCAAGGGTTGGAGGGAGCAGATTTTTAAAATGGAAAAAAAAACAAAACATTTTATGTCTGATGTACTTCTGTTTTGGAGTATTTGAGGCTAAATCTAAACACAGTGCCTACTTTCCTTTTCTGTGTTATTTTGCTGCAGTGAGATGGAGCTGTTGGCAGCTGGTTGCTTTTCAGCACACTCCTGCTGTCCATTAGTGCACCTCTGTCATGTTTAAGTGCAGGAGGTGGGAGTCGTGCATTTGCTGTAGAAAGCTAACACGGATGGTATAGATGTGCAGAATTTAACCCCTGACCTCTGTTCGCATGCCCACGCTGCACAGCAGAGGGAACACAGAGTTATCAAAACAAATGATTCACTGAACAGAGAGGAAACCAATGCCGTGAGCAGATTTCTAATGACAGCTAATATTAGCATAACCTAATATGTTTGTTGATCAAGGGTAAATTTTGGGGGAGGACATGTTAGGTGCAGAATAAACAAAAGCAGCTGCTGCCAAGGCTCCAGCAGTCTTCAGAGGGAGGAGGGAAGATGCTAAGGCAATTCTTAATGTGAGTTCAGCCTGCTGCATGGATATGAGGCAATCTGTCGGCTCCATACACACTTAACCACTTCAATTTTATATCCACAGGGTTCTCTGAGGTTCTGGCTACATTCATGGGAAAAGCAAACAGTTTGAACAATCACATTAATATGTTTTTGTTTATCAGAAAAAAACATTTTTCTTTCCTTTGTCCTCTTTTTCTTTGCTGTTCCACTAATTGCACAAAACTCCTTTGTGTTTTCACTTACAAGGCCGCAGCTGCAGACCTGCCGTGCTTGTCCTGTAAATATTAAATGAAGTCTTGAGTAGCAATTGTTGTTCTTTTGCCCATCAACAATTCATCTTCTCAAAGTTGGGTGCACCGTGGGAGGAGAGCGTGGGAGAAACCCCCTGCTGGAAACCAGCTTTAATGCATTTATTTGGAAAGTAAAAGCAAACACGGCAAAAATAAAGAGTTGATTTGAACAAGTTGATTCAGTCTCATGTTTAGCCTTCAAACCAGATTCTAGATCCCATCAGTCGTTCAGCCGCCAGCAGTTTAACTTTATACATTCATGACGTGAAGTCAAGCTTTGCTCAAACCCATAGTATGTCTTTCAAATTCTGAAGGAGATCCCACAGAGAGCATATCTGTCATGAGTAATTTCAACAAAATGTGTTTAAAACGATGCAGGAGATGTAGAAGATTTCCACTTCATGGAACAGTGAAAAACATGTGGATATGGGGAAGGCTTCAGTGAAGAGCTGTAGCCTCTAAAGCCTGGATCAGACAACACAAATTTAGCCCGATTTTGGCGTGACAGAGACGTCGCAGTCACTCACTGTCATGCCTGATTCTGCGTTGTTGGATCGCAGAACGTTGCGTCTTTTTTCCGTGTCATGTGACTAATCAGCAATTGGCGAATTGGTGTCTGCAACACTTCACGACCACGACATAGAAAGACTGGTGTGTCAGAATTTTGGGGGGGTTTGTCTGCCTTACATGTTCTGTGATGTGTTCCTACGTATCAACCAATATCGCTTCCACCAGAGAGACTGCACAGGAGCACCAGTACACAAACAACAATGGCAAAAAGGAGGAGAGACACAGCTACTCTCCTGTGGAGCAGTGGGAAAGAGGAGAGAGATTTGTGGAGCTGTGGCATCAGTTTCCGCCTCTTTGATGCACAGACTGAAGAGCCCATACATTGCCGTAGACAGAAAAAAACATTGGGTGTGCACCAGCAAATGGTGGGTGTGCCAAATTTATTTTTGTAGCAGTGTTACACCTCCACAAACTTTCAAAAGAGTGTATCTCTCTCGAATACAACATTACTTTATTAAAACAAAACATATCCACACGATGTGTGCGTTCTATCATTAATAGTCAACAGTAGTTCACAGCAAGTCTAAACATTCAAATAAGTGACATGCTCTCAAATAAATCAATGACAAAGTAATAGAAAAATCACACTTTGTGTTTAAATAAAAGCCCTGCAAAAACATAACAGACATTGCGCCCAATGAGACGAACATATTTAAATATTCACACTCATGCACATACTCATGCACTCTCAGAGCTATAACTATCCACATTACGCATCACCAAAGCTAATTAACTATCTGAACACAACTATTGGACTTAACAGCAGAGTATAGATCCAGTGGTCTGAATTGTGTTAAAAATTAATTTCTCCCGACAATCGGCTCTGAAGTGGGTCTGGGTAGATGGTCACAAGTATCGAACTTGTACAGTATTTTCAACCAAAAACTTCAAGTGTGGGGAAAACCGACGACCCCAAGGTTTGACTGTAGATGATGACGGGGAATAGAAAGCAAAAAATCAAGATTGCAAGCTGCCTATAGGAACAAGTAAGCAGGAACTAATCCATATCAATCAGGAGAAGCAGGCAAAGACGAGATCACGCATGGCTGTCATAAAACAAAGTCCGATGGACCTTTTCAGTTTGGGATTTTTTTGTCAACAATAGTCCTAAAACCACCATCATTTCCTTGTCTCGTCATCCATGCTGCATGTTGTGTTTTGCAACTTTTGCTCTGTTTCTTCTTTGTGTTTGTTAGACCATGTTAGATCACGCAAAATTCCTGCTCAGAGGACTAGATGTTTAGCTGTGGGATGGGATCGTTTGCTGTGTGCTGTGCTGAGATCGGAGCACACCACACACAGTACCATCAAAATTGTTCAAAGCTGGTTTTCTTTGTGTGGGGTCTCTAACAGATAAAAATCTCTTCATATTTAGAAAAATAAAAGTTTTACATATGTAAAAATCCAGTTTTACATATACAAAGAAAGAACCTGATTCAATTGAAACTGTGAATAGTCTCTTGATAGCAAACTGAATATGCATCAAAATATTTTTTCACTAACATTCCTCTCTATCTTATTTTTTTCCTTTTTATCTTAATTTTTCTTGTTTTACTTTTGATCAGAGAAGTTATGATATTTTTTGTGTAACATTTTTTCTGAATATCAGAATTAGGTCACCAGTCCCAGTGATGCTGCTGTTTGTGTGTTCTGTTCTCATAAACCAGTAACATCCTAGACAAACTGGAATTAAACTGGAATCTGCTTTTATTCTTTGTGACAATTGGGCCTCGTGTTTCTTATATATTGTTTAAGTATTTACAGGTTAATGTCATGTGCAGCCAAGAACCTTATTAAGGATAAATGAGACCCTCCAGTGATTTTGGCTTTTAAAGGACATTTGAGACCTCTTCTATTTTTAATCATTTATAATTTATCCTCTTGTTTTATAGACTCAGATTCCAGGATTGTAAGGAGGACGTTAAAAGTAGTGTTAAAAGGCTTGTTTTTGTCCTCCTCATGCAGTTATTTATGTTTGCATCTGGAGACGTAAAACCGCAGTTTCATGAAAAATAATTTAAAAAGTACATTCAGAATAGAGCTGTTCCTAAAAAAAACAACTAAATATATCATTGATGATCAAATGAAAAAAGTGGTTACTTTTTCTGGTTTGGGGATTTTGGGACAGTTGTATGTCTGTATAGCCCCTTTCAGACTTGCAATGGAAAGTGGTAATCGTGCAGACTTTGTCCTTTATACCATTTGCATTCAGGTCTTTTACCTCATAGATGTGGACATAGCGGACATATTGTACTGTACTGTACCAGCTGGCCTCCATATCATAAGAGAGGAAATACTGAGGCATGCCGTTTTGGCTGAATGAGCAATACACAGGGTTGAACGCAGACTGTGGCTGTGTTGACTTATCCACAACATTTCCTGATGTCTGAAAGGACCCAGAACACAAGAAGTCTGCAAGGAAGCTCATGTTTGAAAAGACGAGTCTGGTTAAAGAGGATGGACTTTACCGCTCATGGTCAGCGATGCAAGTCTGAAAGCAGCTTAACCTTTGCAGTTTGAATTAAACCTGAAACGTGGTCAATGTAGAAACTGGCTGTAACTTTCATTAAAACAGGGGTTCTTCCTCATTATTTACACCTCCTCGTGCAGTCTCATGACAAGGATTGAATTGAAGTTCATATTTAATCCAATCTATGAACAGGTACTGGGATGTATGGTGGATTATAATCAGATTTGCTAAACAGTTTTGAGCATTTATTTGATTTATTTTGAACATGTGAGCAAAAGAAATCAGTAACATAATGCATTTTTGTTATAACTATTATATTCATTTAACATGCCCAAGTATAAAGTAGTGTGACAGTTGACAGTCCTGTCACTATGCCTCCGAGTGATCACGCGCCCTGGCCACAGGGATATCTCTTTGGCTGACTGGTTAGCACACGACTCTCATCCGGCAGTCTGGGGATGAAATCCTGCCCGGGCCCTCCATTGCATACCTTGCCACAGTCTGGTGCTTGCAAGTAGGGATCCATGTAGCACTGGAGGTTGGTCCATGGATTCTGGATTGGTGGCAGCCTTCGTGGAACAGGGATGTGCTTGTAAAAAGATGAGGTGAGGTATGACAGTTGATGGTCCTGTTACTATGCGTCTGAGTGATGATGCGCCCTGGCTACCTGGCCACAGGTATATCCTTTTGGCTGAATGGTAAGTGCGCACTAGAAGTCTGGGGATCAAATCCTACTCGGGCCCTCCTTTGTCCTGCCACAGTAGCAAGAAATATTTTCTGCATGCCTGTACACATTCCCTGCAACATCTGAGCTGCTTCTGATAAGACAATGGATGTTCTCCAGAGAGATCTTCTCCCAGACCTGGATCGGGGCATCAGTCAACCCCTGGACAGTCTGTGGTGTGATGTGATGGTGGATGGAACAAGACAAGTTGTGCTGGATTGCATTCAGGTCCGGTGAATGGGCAGGCCAGTCCAGAGGAACAATGGCTTCATCATGCAGGAATTGCTGACACACTCCAGGTATGTGAGGCCAAGCATTATCCTGCATCAGAAGGAACCCAGGTTCCACTGTTGCAGCAGGTCTCACGATGAGTTTGAGGATCTTGTGCCAGTACCTAATGGCAGCCAGGGTACCTCTGGCAAGCACCTGGGGGCCTGTGAGGACCTCCAAAGATATGCTTCCCCAGACCATCACTGATCCACTGCCAAACTGGTCATGCTGGAGATGTTGAAGGCAGCAGAATGAGCAGATCTCATCTCACATCTGTCACGTGCTCAACATGAACCTGCTCTCATCAGTGAAGAGTACAGGTTGCCAACAGTAAATCTGTTCATCCTGGTGTTGTCTGGTAAATGCTAATCGCCCTGCATGGTGTTGGGCTATAAGCACCACCCACCAGTGGACATCCAGTGCTCATACCACCCTGATGCAGTCTGTTTCTGACAGTTTGAGCATACAGTAACATTAGCGGCCTGCTTGAGGTCATTTTAAAGGATTCTGGCAGTGCCCCTTCTGGTCCTCCATGCACAAAGAAGATAGAGGTCTTGCTGCTGGGTTATTGTCTTCCTAGGGCCCCCTTCCCATGCCCTGCTATGCTGCTATACTGGCCTGTCTCCTGGTATCTCCTCCATGCTCTCCACACAGCAAACATTCCTACAGCACACACTGATGTGTCATCCTGGATGAGCTGATCTACCTGAGCAACTTCTGTAGGTTGCAGAAACCGCTTCTTGTTACCTCTGAGGGCGTTGGCAAAATGCATTTGTGCCCAAATATCAGCCAGAAAGGATGAAGAAGGAAATGATCTGTGGCCACCACTCGCAGAACAGGTTGACTTGCTAATTGCCTCTCTTTTCCACCTGTTGTCAGTTCCATTTGTAAAAAGCAGGTAAAATCGATTCGCAATCAGTGTTGCTTCTAAACTGGGAGATTGATATCCCAGAAGTGTGACTGACTTTGAGCCATTTCCTTTATTCATTTGAGCAGATAGATAGCTACAGATAGAAAGACTGACTGACTAGAAAAGCATTCAGAGAGCGCAGACCTCCACCAAGGAGCTCAGTTCCCCATATGTCCCTCCCTCACAATGACACTTAACAAGCATGAAACGTGGAGAATCTTGATTTAATTTGATCTAAAACTGGAAATAAACTACAATGATTCCTGATGATTACAATGGTTACAATGACATTCTGGCATCTGTGATCTTTATTCATAATGTTTATGATCATTTACAAGCATTAACTTTGGAACCAGTTTTACCAAACCATTATGAATAATCCGAAAATAGCCAGAAGCATTCATATGCAGATATTGTGCAAGGTCTTGATGCATTAGTAATGCTTGGTAGTTATTATTATTATTATCATTCCACAAATTTCATTTTAATTTTTCCATCGGTCCTAAATGATGAATGATTGCTAGATAAAACCCCTCTAAAAACCTTCTGTTTATGATGCGTTTGAAATCCATAGCACTGACAGATATTAAAATTAATTCCATTTGAAATTCCCGGGAGCCGCTTAAACCGTGCCGATTATGTGACAAGGCCTCGGTTAGTGAGATCGCATGCTTGTAACAATGATGGCAAAACTAACCTTCATAAGATCGAGGCCTGGTCGAGCAAACAGGCTCTGGCACAGTCTTGTATTAACCCTTGTGTGGTGTTCATATTGTTGTTACTCAGCCAGTGTTTGTGGGTGTGGTGGACCCGTTGCATTTCATGGTTTTTAATGCCTCACAATTCAACAATTTTATGTCAAAATACTCAACAGATGTTTACTTCATTCCAATTACAAGCAGTATAAACATAAGTGGTTAAAGTTGCCCTTTACCTTTGTTAGATCACACTTAGCACTTATTATTTAAAACAAAGAAAATTGATTAAAATCATTTACTAAAATTTACAAGTGAAACAAGGTTTTCCAGTCATACTAACCGCTCAAAGCACTTTACACTACATATCACATTCACCCAGTTGCACACACATTCATAGCCCAATGGGCACATCGGGAGGCAACTTGGGGTTCAGTGTCTTGCCCAGGGACACTTCGGCACGCAGTCTGGGGAAGCCTGGAATCGATCCCACAACCCTCTGCTTGAAAGACGACTGCTCTTCCACCTGAGCTACAGCCGCCCCCTGGGGTTAGGTGCTGAGGGCCTGTTCCTGTGGTTGGCTGCCGATGGTCTGGTCCTGGGGTTGGTTGCTCGTGGCCTGGTCATGGAGTTGGCTGCAACGGCTTGGTTCAGGGGTTAGGTGCTGACGACCTGGTCCTAGTGTTGGTTGCTGAATGCTTGGTCCTGGAGTTAGGTGCTGCCGGGTCGGTCCGGGAGTTTGGTTGCTGACGGCTTGGTCCTGGGTTTAGGTGCTGACGGCTTGGTCCTGTGGTTGGCTTCTGATGGCTTGATCCTGGGCTCAACTGCTGACGGCCTGGTCCTGTGGTTGGCTGCCGATGGTCTGGTCCTGTGGTTGGCTGCTGATAGTCTGGTCCTGGGGTTGGTGGCTGACTGCCTGGTCCTGGGGTTGGTTGCTGATGGCCTGGTCCTGGGTTTAGGTGCTGATGGTCTGGTCCTGGGGTTGGTTGCTGACGGCCTGGTCCTAGGTTTAGGTGCTGATGGGCTGGTCCTGTGGTTGGCTGCTGATGGTCTGGTCCTGGTGTTCATCTTCACTTTGAAACTGGCTAATGCTCAATCTCATCATATTCATCAGAGTCACTGTCAGAAATGTGATCCTCTTTTTCTGAATCCTCTTCTTCTAAATAATCATCAAAAGCCTCTCTTCCAAAATCAATTCCAGAGCCCTCTGCGCAGAATACCATTTGGCCATCTTGATTGGTTGTGATAAGTAACCACACTGGTAAAGCTATATTCATAGTCTTGCTTCCAATTTGTGCAAAATAAAAGTTTCCGACAAGAGGGTCAAATGTGCGGGAAAACAAGAGCACACAGTGTTGATTTTTGAATTTAAAATTTTTGCAACAATGTTGCAACCTTATGCAGGAACTGCAGGTGCAGAAACACGCGCACAGGAACAGCAGGCCCAGACAGAAGGACAGAGTGGTGGTACACGGAACATCAATTTCCACACTTTTATTAGCCCGGGTCCAGTGGACCCGAACATCTTATATGTAATAGAAATGTGTAGGGAGGGTGTACGGTGTGTGGTCATTAAAAATATTTTCTGATATATGTTCTTCAGATAAAATGAGCCAAGGCCAGTGAGTTTCAGTTTGAAAAAAATAATTAACTGTATAATTTTTCTTTTAATAAAAAATGAATATGGGTCCCACAGACCCGAACACCACATAAGGGTTAATGGTGAGCGGAGATACCCGGCAAGCTGCTCCCCACACTGACAAAAAATCCCTGGTAATTTTAGAACTTGGTAACTGTGTTTATTAATTGGATCTGAGAGGGCAATGTTGGTCCTGACAGCCCAGTCCTGAAGGTCCAGGTCAATTCACTGTATTTTATCTATTAGATTTTCCTTCAGTAAATCCTGAAAATCAAAGGTGAGTGGGCACAAAATGACAGTGGATGCCATCAGTGTTCCACTTCTCCCACTAAGATCTAAATCAATCATACACGGCTTGTCTTTTCTAGCCCCATCTGTGTCTTTTTACTCGGCTCTCAACAGAAACTGATTGATTGACCTTGTTCAGAGCTATGAGGGATCAGAAATCAGGTTTCCAGCTCATCATGAGCAGAAGTGCCAAGACGTGTTACAGCTGCTGAAACTGACCTCCAACGGAAAGTGTCTGTTTTTAACTTCACTTCATGAAAAGACTGATCGGTTGAGAAGGACCTAGAGTACAGTTCCTATGGACAATCCGAGGAGGATAAGATGTTTAAAACATGTTTGACCCTCTAATGCCGAAATGTTTTCCCTCTACTATCTCTTTGTAAAAGGTACAATTTGGCCTTTCATCAAAACCTCAAATAGTCATAAAAAAAAAAGTAATACCTGTCCACAAACAGATGTTTTTGTGTGCTTATTTAGGCAAACTGAGGATCTTTCAGACACCATCAAACCTGGACAGATTAATGTTGAGAAAATACGTAAAAAAGGAAAGAAACCATCCAGAAATCAGATTTACATTTATTTTCAATAGCTGGGGCAATTTTTCTTATTGGCTTTGACTAAAACTGCTGTATAATTTTCTATTTATGACTTTACTGTCTTATGTATCACTTTTATTTTTATTATCAAACCTAAAAATAATCTTGAGAGATTTAGTAGTTTCAATTTTTCCTGTCATCATGTTGAAGATAAAACAGAGAACTTTGACTATATCAGGTGAAAGCTTATCCATCAAGCTAGGAATACTGAGTTATAGAATTTATAGAAAATAAATTACTCCAGTTCTTCCTGAAGTCTACGATCATCTCTCATGTTGTGTTTGTGTTGAAGATGAGCTGATTCTGCACCATCTCATTAAGTGACTGACCAGAAATGGTGAGAGTACAGTGCCTTGTGGTGCTCCAGTGCTGCTGACCTCCATCCCAGACACACTGTGGTCTGTTTGGTAGCTGGTCAGAGATCCAGGTGGTGGAGGAGGAATCCATCTGGAACTGATGGAGCTTCTCACATGCTGGAACAAAGCAGATGAACCGTATTAAAAACACTTTAGAAATCAAAGAACATGACCCTCAAAGTGCTGCCTGATTGGTCCAGATGAGAGTGAGATCTCTGAAGCAGGTAGATGATGGTGCTTTCAACCTCAAGAAAATTATGGTATGCAGACTGGAACAGATCCTGAGAGATGTTGACTGCTTATTGAGGTGAGCCAATGACAGCTTCTGCAGGACTATCATGATGTGACGTGAGGACAGCTGGTCTGTCGTCATCTGGCTGATAGTTTATAAAGACATAAGAGGAGGACAGAGAAAGAAAGAGATAGGAGGAAGACAAAAAAGACGCAAAGAAACACCAGATATCTACATGCGCTATAGTTTGATCGCAGTGTAGTGTTTTCATGTTGTTGCTACCAGCTGAGAAATGTTGTTTACAATGATGCGGTGTAAAATCGGAATGATGGACATTGTATATGATGTCCTTTTGGTTGTGATTGGAGGGGCCCTTCAAGACTTTGTGCCCAGGGACCCCTGCTTCCTTAATCCGGGCTTGAGCAGGAGCGTTCCCGCCCCAGTGCAGGCAGAAGACAACAGAAGACAACAGTCTGCAGCCGGACTGCCGAAGCCCGACTTGTTTGAGCCACCAAAGCGAGACACTGACCTCTGTGATGATAAGCCTCGTTCTTCACGGTTTACATCAGAATGGTAACTTATTTATTTCCTCTGTGGTCGTTGGCAGAACTTTGTATTGATAACTAGTAGCCTAGCCAAATAAAGTTAGGCAACACACTGTCTAAATAATATGTAACAAAGCATATTTTGACACTCTACCAAATATGTTTGTCTGTAAAGTCACAGATTAAACTAGCAGTCATCCTCTGCGTTGCACTATCTTTATGACTTACTCTTTCATTACAGGCTAATTCTCTCGACGCTAATGGAGTGATAGCATTTCTTTGTTAGGCTTTAGTGGATGGTAAACCCATGTTAGTACCCACCTCTTTGAAGGAAGCAGAGTTTACAACAAATATAGGTAAATAAAGTAGGTAAACTACAGTGGACATGGCTAACCTGGCTAACCTAAAACACCTATACTAAATTATTTTGTAATGAGTCTTTCTTGTTGTAGACTGATATGCTCCCGTTTTCACTTTGCTGTGGTGGCTTTCACCATCAGTAATAAAGGACTATACAAAAGTAACACTACCTAGTTTCAGTCAACACATACCTGTATGTCTTCTGATTGCTTCATGTGGCTTGCTGCACTTGCAACACGTTATGCTTCAAGGGTTTAGATCATTTTGCTGGAACATGCTTCATAATATAGAACTGACAACTGAAATCCTCAACATCAGTCGCATGGTGATTGACATTATACTTGCTGTATAAGTGCACCTGTGGAGGATGCAGAACCATGCCTACAGAGCAGGAGAACATCTGCTGCAGAGATCGATGCTGGGTGTCAATTAAAAAAGTGAGTATTCCACAGTAATCATTCAAAGTATGAATACACAACCAGTATCATGCTAGATACCAAGTACTGAAACACTTATTACACACACTCCTACAGGTTCAGAACAGATGTGGAGTCAGAGAAGCCACGCTGCATCACCCTTCATCCATTTCAGATGTGTAATTACATTTGTGTTGCTCAAATGACATGACAGGTTCAGAGACTGGAAGGTTCAGGACCAACTTGCACAGTTGCTCCAGCCGTATTTGTGATGTCATCTAATGGACACGAATAATGTAAACCCCCTGTATGACTTGACATTTTACAAGAAATCTAGATGATTAGTCTCTCTGAAAACGTAGCTGTGTGATGGTGGAAATAATCTGGATTAGTAATAATTATAATAACAAAACTGCTGTCCACATCATTTCCCATCCACTGAGGCAAAATGATCATGCAGACTGCAGGATCATGGCTCAAACTCTTCTTTTGGGGTCTCCATCTGTAAGACATGAGCATCAGTGGGAGAGAAAAGGATGTGTTTTTTTTTTTTTACTTCATTAGTCAAACCAATAAATTAAACTCTGTTTCAGACTGGTTCATCTACAAAGACAACATAAATCATTTACTCTTTAAAAAGAGCACCAGTGTCAATTTTCACTACCCAGGACAACAGAGCAAAAACACCACGTAGATAAGTATAAAAGTTTCATATTTTTTTGTAATAACAGACGTGCTCATTATTTGGCTTACAGAGGTTTTGTGTCCCGGGCTGGGACACCGGGGAAAGGACAACCGGGTTGTTGTCCCTTCCTGTGTTGTCTGCCACATACATCAGGAGTACCCAGACATAGAGGCTGAGTGTGCAGGGTTTTAACCTCCAGTCCAGTGTGTTAGAATTGTGCAAGTTTGTACAACAAAAATTGTATATAATATTAATTGTAAAGATAATTAATGTTTTCAGTTTTGTTTTCTGTATTTGTTGCTGTTGTTAGAATAAGCAGTTTATATCTTATATGACACTAAAACTGATGAACTGAAAAAAAGAGCAATGTTTAAACACACTTCTAATAAATTCATTCTTGCGTAACGGCGTGTGTCACAACTTGCTTCTTTTAACTTGGCTCTTTCCCACCTCACCTGGAAAGCTGAACCTGGACCATGGTTGGCATCTGCCTTCTTGGGTCGCTCTACTGTCCGCACAGGAATCCAGAAACAGCCACTGCTTTCATTTCAGCCACGCAGGGTGCAGGGTCAATGATGACCTGTTAAAAAAGGAGGTTCATTAGCTCACTGATGTTCTAAAAAGACAGAATAGAGAGCACAAACATAGCGTACTGTTTGAGTAATTAATATCTAATCTTTTGCAAAATGGAAAAAAAAATTTAGAATTTTTTTTGTCAACTGCTTATTTAAAATCTAGTCTCTCTAGCAAATGTAGGTCTATACCTTATTGCCAAGTGGTACCAAAATGATTTCAGCGGGGTAAAGTGTTTGGAATTATGCATATTATTATGGAGATGAAAACATCGCCCTCTGTATGGTTGACTGGGTGGAATCTTTTTTAAAAAGCAGCTGAAGACGTATTTATTCAGGAAAGCTTTTGGCGGATTTGATTGTGATTGACTGCGTTTTATGATTTTATGTTTTCTATTATCTTTCTTTTCAATATGTTTATTATGTCATTTTGTTGTACCATTCATTTCTCATATTACGTACAGCACTTAATGATTTTTATCTGTGAAATGTGCTTTATAGATTTTTACTTAATTACTATCAACTAACTAGCCTGTATTATCGCCGGTCTTGTATTCAAAATATGATCATGATAAGACTTTGTGTGTTGTGTTAAATATGTAAGAGAGATAGAGTAATGTAATACAAGAGAGAATTTTTCTTTGTTGTACTTCCTGACTGTAGAAATAGTAAAAAAAAAAACATCTTATTAACCCCTGACTATTTGTAAATTAATGATAGGATTTTAAAATGATTAATGAAGGAGTGTTTTCTCCAACAACTATGATGTGAAGACCTAAAAATATGGCAACACCACAGACATTCAAAAAGACAAAGTAAGAACTTAATCTCTGAACAGACCTGTGGCCTGTACGACAAGCCGGATTTTCTCTTATCGAGGTAACTTCAGGGTTAACCCTGGGTTTTACGTCCTATGACGCTGGTTCACTTCTGATCGGGTTATATCTCCCCGGTAACCCATGCTGAACGCCTAACCTGGTCCGGACCAGGTTAAGTTCTGGATAAGAGATCTCCGACTATGAAAGCACCACTCCCTGACCAATCAGCACTCTTGGAAAATGGCCTGCCCATTTTTTAGAAGATCCTGTCGATGCCGGTGCGCAGATCGTGAGAGGGAGTTCTTAGAAGAGAGAGAATATTCAGAGATGGTGCAACCCTTTTTGATTCTGCCACATGACACTTTATATGAAAGATGTAGGTTTTCCTCTGCTGGACTCCGTTACATCTGTCAGCTGTTAGAGCCGCACATCACTAATGTAACGCACTCGCAGCCGGACACCGACAACACCACAGATGCTCTTCATCACACTGAGCTTTTATTAATGTTAGACTAATTGAATTAATTTTGATATAGACCACCGCCCTCACCTCGAGTGAAAAAAAATTAGTGCTGTACTGATGTAGCTGAAAAGCTTATTTTTTGTGGCCGAATTATGCTCACGGTCCCACTCAGTAACACGTCATTCATTTATTTATTCATTCATTCATTCACTGGTAGTTTGATGCACACCGTTGGCGACACTGAAAACGTATAAAAACATGTCATGTAATACCCGCTTTTCCCCTGTGGGCTGCACAAATATTAAATGAAATTCCATTCATTCATGAAAGAGTGTGGCAGCATAGAATCTCGTCAATGGCCGGTTTGGATTTATATATTTGTATTTGTTCTTTACTTGTTCCCATGATCGTCTTGCGCTGCGGGGTTGCATCTGAAATAATGTGATTAAGAGGTCACACATGTAGAAAACATGAATTTATGGAGCGCACACCCACCCATGCCGGCATGGTGAAGGGTTACAACACGTTCAACGATATGAGCCTAAAATATCCATATGCACAGTATAAGAGGCCAAATACACTGAGGAAGTGCTGTAGTGTGATGAACACTAATTGATCAGAGTCTGATATTGTTCCATGATTGTACAATCGCACGGACTTGCTGCGCATTGACAGCCAGCATTAATTCCTGGCTTTTGCTGCGGCGACTGTGTTGCCGCAGCATAAATGGAGCCATTTATTATCATTCCTGAATCATAATGTCGTGTTATCATTCAGGAACGATGATCCTGAATTCTACATATTTCTTAAGTATCATCGTCTGCTCCTCCATGGTGAAATATGTTGCTCTCTGTTTCTCCATGTCTGCGATTACTGATATGCTTCCAACGCCGCCTCTTTTATGTGAGCGCGCACTGATTAAGATTGGAAAACCCTGGGTTGAATTACCGAGTTGATAACCAGCTTCATAGTACTGTTTATCAAGACCGCAGATGTCTGGTTAAGTCAACCCAGGTAACTGAGAGAAATCCCGGGCATGTTAATCCGGCTTCGTCGTACAGGCCCCTGAATTCTTCCGGTTTCCACATGTGTTTGTTGTCACACCGGCATGCTCTCTCTCTCTCTCTCTCTCTCCCTCTCTCTCTTTCTCTCTCTCTTTCCCTCTCTCATGATTGGACGATGCTCTGTGTCAAAACAGATAACAGTAAAAATGAATTGTCAAACAAATCTTGCTGTGGCACAATGTCAGTGAATTTCTTTACTCTTACTGTATGAGTACATTACTTGGGCATTTTTCTGTTATGTTAGTTTATTTTTCAAAGTTGTCTAAATGAGCAGAATTATGCAAGAGTGAAATTAATCTTAAAAATGCAGTATAATAGTGAAATACCAACATTTTATAGTAATGGGTACTCCTGCTTTTCATACTTCCTTCATACAGTCATTTTATTCTGATAATAATGTTACAGTTACTCCTCATCAGGACCAGAGCCAGTCATAGATGCAGTACTCTGAGGTCCACCACATGTTCAGACCACTAATCTAAAGAGACCAAAATGAAGTGAATTTATGTTTCACATGAATCACGTCCTCTTTCTCATCTCCACTTCTTTTGCCCTATTCCTTTTTCCTCCCCTCTCTCCTGCCAAAGTTTATCAGAAGCATTTATAAAATAATATTTACAACAAATGTCATAATAAAATAATCTCCACCTTGCTCAGTTTCTCTATTCAGACCTACATCTTTCTGAAATATTACAGGTAACCAAATCAGACTTATTGATGTTGTTGTCCATCTTGTCAAACAGTATCATTTATTTGATTTTTTTTTTTTTAACCTGGCTTCAACTGCATGCTGCCAAAAAAGGACTTCAGTCCATCTCCCCCTCTAGCAGCACCTCCTCCTCCTCCTCCCCACACCACCTTTCCTTCGTGTGTGTGTTCTGTGTGGCTCATAAACAGTGAAGATGTTTCCGGTTTTAGCCACATGTAAAACTAAAATATTTCCACTGCGACGGTTCAGACTTATTGATCAGTGATCAGTGAAGGAGCGACGTGCTGCAGCGCTGCTCTCTGCTTTATTTCACATATGAAGGCAGCAGGTGGAGGAAGTAGCTCCGACCCGTCATGCCAGTTTAGTAACTTTCTACTGTGTTTATTTTATTGGTGGTGATGATGATGATGATGATGATGATGATAATATAAGAATTAGATTAAGAGTAAACACCCCCTCTACACTATAAGTAGCCGTTATGGGAGGGTTTTACATCCACGTTTCCATCTGCACCTCACTAGTCTTCTCAGCTGACCAAATCGTGGAAAAGATTTTATTCTATGAATATTATTACACACATAGCTGGAAAAATACGGAGCTTCCCCGGTGGTAACTACGGCCATGCGCCTGTGCCTGTCTATCAGTTGTGAGGGCTAAAACTTGCTGAGAAGCTTTGTGTAAATAAAAGATCACCTGTAGATTAACAATGCTGTCTGATGGCTTCACTTAGGAAACGAGTTATGATATTACATGATGATAACATGCACTATTGTTAGCTAGCAGTACATGGGCATGACAGCAGTAGATACACGATATAAAATCACGTTATGGATTTGTACATTTATAACATTTAGTAAAGTTACTGTGCATTAAATCACCAACTCGCAAAATATTTCCAACATAAGCACAGAAGGTAACTTACTGTAGCTGTTTGTTGGGGGCGGAATCCCTCCGGTGGGGAAGAGGCTGCAGGCAGCAGCGGTGATGACCGGGGGGTGACAGCCGGAGGGAGGGAGAGGGTCGGTGCGGTCGACTAGCACCAACCGTCAGCCGATAAATCCAACTGTATGTCCTGGAAGTTGGTAAAACTATTTGGAGTAAAGTGGGCACTGCAGAGGCGAGTGATGGTGGTAATCCTGTCTCCAGTCCACAGAGGCTCCTCTGTACAAAATCCATCCAGTTCTTTTTCCAGGTCATCTTTTAAAAATTTTAATAAAGACACCAGACTGCTACCTTGCATATTGTGGCATCCAGGGAAGATGTATGAACGTGAATGAAGCATAATTGGCAAGCTAGCTCATAAGCTAGTAGCAAACTCTCGTTTATGCTAGCTACGTGTGACAAGTTAGCTATTTAGTCTATCTGCGGCTGAGAAGGGTCTATCTGCGGCTCGCAAGACAGGGGCGTGTCGTAGTGTGGGCGTGTCGCAGTGTGGGCGTGTCGTAGTGTGACGTTACTCGACGACACGCCCACCAGGCCAATGAGAGCACGGTAAAATCTAGCCCTACCCCTGACCCTTCCCCTAAACCTAACCAGACCCACCCACCCTACGACACGCCCACACTACGACACGCCTACACTACGACACGCCCACTGGGTTGCAAGCCGCAGATAGATACACTTGCTGCGGCTTGCAACCCAGTGGGCGTGTCGTAGTGTGGGCGCGTCGCATTGTGGGTGGGTCTGGTTAGGTTTAGGGGAAGGGTCAGGGGTAGGGCTAGATTTTACCGTGCTCTCATTGGCCTGGTGAGCGGGTCGTCGAGTAACGTCACACTACGACACGCCCACTCTACGACACGCCCCTGTCTTGCGAGCCGCAGATAGACCCTTCTCGGTTAGCTAGCGGTTCAACTGCTACAGCGGGGCTGAACGATTTTATACCGCTTGAGCAGCAGGGGGCGGGGTTATCGCGACACGCGGCCACCCTTTTAGTCCCACCCACAAAATTCTGAAACGCAGTTTTAAGTCTAGCTCCACAATTCAACTTTTAACCCCTTAACTGGCCAGGGCCCGCCCACGGGCCGTTTTTTTACTTGTTTTCAATATAAAGTCTTATAAAATCTGTTAACTGTATCATATTTCAATACTACAGCGTCCGACGGACCGGGAGAGGCATCCCTTTTGATTGACGTCTCATTTGACCAACTGGGTGGATCTATGGTCTCTCCTCCACCAATAATATCCACCAAACTCTACCTCACGTAGTGGGTGGGCTTTGTAATCTGATGCTTACAGATCTGGCCTATCAGGTCTGACGCTAGCTCTGACATCATGCACATATAGCCAATGAAATTACAGTCATGGCCATGCATATTTTGTTTACCTGGATAGCAAGATGGCTTCTCTGTGCTCCTCCTGCATAACTCGGCCTGAAAACTCCTTTATACGTGCGCTTCTGTGCGTAAAAGCGGAGGAAGCCCCGTATTGTGCACTTTTTCAGTATAAGCGTGGGAAAAAAACATGCCGAAGAACGAAAATGTGCTGCTGAGGTGCTGAAGAGTTGCTGAAGGGAATTACTCGGAGCAGAGCAGCATGTGTGCGTCTGGGCTCAGTAGAGGAGGAAGCGTTTGGCTAAGGAGGCGCTCTGGACTGGACCAGTAAGTGGAAACTTCTACCTGCAGTTACTGTGTGTTTATAAGCTATTTAGATGGGGATAATTTCTAAAAAGTAAGGACATGAAAACATGTCGATGTTTGCCTGGTTGGGGAAAGGGGTGCTTTCTCAATCGCAGCTTGGCTTTCTACTGCGCATTTTTACTGCGGGCGTATTCATGGTGGTGTTTTTGGACACTAAAGAAGCGAAACCTGTCTGTTTGAAAGTTGGGGGTCTCTGTTAATAACACAAGACCCCCAGGTTTGTGGATTTTGCCAGCATGTGGATAAAAGCTAATGGTCTGGTGATGGTAGTGTGGCAGCAGCTTCTCTCCTTCTGATCAGACTGCACTGTAAAATTTCTGTTGAAAATTAGTAGTAGTAGTTTTCAGTCCTGGTCAGTTCATGAAAAATTTGCAAGTATGTAAAAAGTTTTCTGTGTTGTGGTGTTTTTTATTTTTCCTCTATGTTGACATTGCATAGCATGGCATTATATTTAGGGCTGGGACGATTCGTCGACGTAACCGATTACGTCGACGCAAAAAATACGTCAACGCAAAATATGCGTACCGATGCGTCGTCAGACCAAAACAAAAATGGCGGCGCCATGCGACTTCAGACGAAAACAAGGATGGCGGCGCGATCTCCACGAGTGGCTCTTCCAAGTTTCCAAAGTATAAGGCAGTGAAGGCCCACACTTGTTTATCGAAGGTATAACTATATATTAGGGATGGCGAATCCGAAGCCTAATGAGACATGAGACAACTTCCGTGAGATCGACGCCATGTCCTCAGACACGTCAGGCCTGTTTGAGACGGTCAGCATGAAGCACGAGCTCCATCTGCTGGCCGTGGGTGGAACTACAGCTGATGCCGGGGGCTGTCTCGTCTCTGACTGAATATAATTAAAGTCACGTTCTCAAACTCATATTAGTGTTTCATCTGTTGGTAATAGTATTGTGTCGTCACTTCTGGGATAAATGAAGCATTTTTTATTTCATTTCCAAGTGATTGGCACCCGTATTTAGCATTAACAGAGTAAAGATGAAGATGCACTTTTTCTGGAAGGCAGACCCATGTTCAATATAATGTTCAACTCTGAATGTTTACTTATCTTCATTATCTTTTGTTGGAAAATAATATCTGTCTTAGCTTAAATCCTCCAAGTTTACATGACCATATTATTTCAATAATGACTTTTTTTTATTATTATTTTCATGTAAATGAAAGAATTAAAAGCCTGTTTTTCAGTCCGCTGTGTTTTCAACATAAATTTTACATTCTGTTGGTTCATGAAAAAGTCCATGACAGGCTGCTGGCTCCCACAGCCTTTTTATTCATGCTCTTTTTTACATTTTAGATATCTTTATCAGCACATATAAATTGCTGTCTGTCAATTTATGAGGAGATAATCAATAATCGAATCGAATCGAGTCGAATCGAGCTAAAAAAGTGAATCGTTAGATTAATCGATGCATCGAAAAAATAATCGATAGATTAATCTTTTAAAAAATAATCGTTTAACACAGCCCTAATTATATTATTTACATTATAATGTAAACAGACACATATTCTGACTCTTATTATAATGCACTTTATGAAAATGAGCATTTTATTGTGTTTCTAGATCACTTAAGGCCCTTTCAGATAGAACGCGTTTTTCGCCGAGTTCACCGCGGGGTAGGGCGCAGACTCGGCGGCAGACCCGGCGGCAGCAAACACGTCAGGCACGCGTTGCTAAGCGACAGACCAGGAAGTGTTTTCTCCCCGGCACGCTTCGTTGTGAGAGATGTACATCTCATGGTCGCAGCAAAGAGCTTTGCTCCAAGGGAGGAGGAGGAGATCAGCAGCAGATAAAAGGGTGGGGGTCCACCTGATCCTGATAACAAGGCAGAACGTGGGGAGTTCAGGCTCGTCCGCGAGCTGCATTCTTTCACACAGACCGCTTCCAGGTTTACTTCAGGCTGAAAAATGACCACTTTTTTTCCCCTGAACTAGCCTCTCCTATTGGACGCGCTAGGATGTCGTCACAGCGCGCTGCGCCCCGAATTAAAAATGTTCAATTCGAGCGCAGCGGCGTCAGCGCCACCGCGGCGGCATGCGCCCACCTTGCGCGCCGCGGTGCTCCGCGGCATGGCGGAACGCGCTGCCGCGGCGGTACCACATACACAATGAATGGGTTTGCCGCCGTCCTCTTGCGCTTGCCGCGTTCTATCTGAAAGGGCCTTTACTTTGTTTTGATAATGCTCAGAGTGAATCTGAATATGCAGCAGGATGCCTCATCAGGGCTCCAGACTGCGACCAAACGGTCCCATTTTGCGACTGAAATGTGAGCTGTAGCGAGTAAATTTTTAATACACTCGCGCATGTGCGACCAATAAAATGTGCCGTTTTTTTGCTGACGGACTTTCACACCGGCTCCGTGTGTGGGTGCTGCCTCACTACACGACAGTTTCAGTCAACGGTTTAACTCCACACCGGCGCAACAGAAGTGATCGGTGTCTGGTTGCGGTGTCGGGTCTGTTTATGACAGCACATGCTTCCAACGCGTCAAGCTCTAAGCAGTGTAGCCGTGTAGCCAGGACCAGACAGGAAGTCAGACACGGAAGTAGTGTAAAGCATCCGGTGAATTTCAAAGTAAAAGCCCCCGCAGATTTGCGATGGCTGAATTATCAGTGACACCAGATTAGAAGTCAATCATCAGGGGGTCTGAGTGGGTTTTTGTCCATCATGGACCACAGGACTTTAATCCAGCCCTCTTTATCATGATTGTTATCACGTGAACTGGTGACATCATGCATGACTATGCAATTCTGTCATCTGTGACTGGTCCTTTTATCATAATTTCTATATCAATAATCTATTTTTATATATTTGAGTGGAATGAGTCTTGAGTTGAATATTTTTAATGGGCAAAAATACTGAAACAAATAAATAGAGGTAAATTTGTCTTGGACTTTTTCCTCTCCTTTTTGCTGATCCGATCCATGACTCAAAAACTGTAAACTGCTTCAAACCATGAAGTCATTGATCTGTTGCATCACTGCCCACAACATCCAGGGACCTGGCACCACACAACTAAAACATGGGACTTAGAGTAAACACAGAGCCGTCTGAAACATGAATGTGCTGTGACCTGGGAACATTGTAGTTTTTGCATTTATTGTTCAAGTATTAATCAGTAATTCAGTGAAAATGAGAGAAAATGTGAACATTTGCGTTGTAAGTTGATTTCGGTGTGCGCCCCTAAATTTTCTTCTTGTGCTCCTAAAAATTTAAGTTAGGGGCCACTGTGCTCCTAGTATAAAAACTTAGTCTGGAGCCCTGCTCTTGGTACCACCTTTCATTGGAGATCTCAATGATGACTGTATGTTGAAGCATTCTGGACTTACAGCTTTGTAAAGCTTGTTATCAAAAGGGACACATTTTGAGTCTCCAAATGGAAAATTCTGGATAGCGCCTGAACATATTCACATAAAAACACCCATATACTTGTCCTTTTTGATGCTATTGTCACCAAATAAGAACTGGTAACAGATAAACCTTCATGCCACAGCCTCATGTGATTATCCAGTTCCTATCTCCATATTTCTGTGTGCAGCTACTTAACTAAATTAAAAAAAAATCAGGCGAGGGAAAAAAAAGCTTGGTTACTGTGTGTTCCCAATTAAGTAACTACATGCTAGTTAAAGTTACAATGAATTTGAAAGCCCAAAGTGAAAATTCAGAGTGTTATCTTTACAGAGAGGCCAAGCTTTTGCACGTACTCCAAAGGGTTCAAGAGCAGCAGCTAATTTAATTCGGGTATGCATTTTTTAGGCGTTTTTGGCATATGGGGGGGGGGGGCTGTTAAGGGATTAATGGCTGGGAGGCTTTTCACACGTTTATAACAATACATTTATGGCCTTCATAATGTATTTGTAAGAAAATTGCAGAATTCTCTTTACACAGACTTTAAATTCTATAAAAGTAAAGCAATTATTCATTTATTTTCTGTACCACTTTTCCAATTCAGGGTCATGGAAGCCTATCCCAACTATTATCAGGCGAGAGGCAGGGTACACCCTGGACAGGTCGCCAGTCTGTTGCAGGGCCAACACAAAGAGACAGACAACCATTCACTCCTAGGAACTATTGAAAGTGACCAATTAACCTAACATGCATGTCTTTGGACAGTGAGAGGAAGCTGGAGTACTTGGAGAGAACCCACGCATACACGGGAAGAACATGCAAACTCAACAGTCTTAGTCTTAAGCTATAAATGATTTGCCTCAGATGTTCTGTGGAGTGGATAAGATTCGTCTTAAGTGAAAGCTTAAGCTAGCTTTTATAGTAGCTCAGAATAAATGAGCTAAACAACCTCATTGTTTTTGTATCAGATCTGCTGGGACATACATTTGTAAAAACTGCTAATAATGACTTTGGTTTAAAAAAGTCTTCATTATCTATAAAGTGTCAATGTGTAGTGAAAACAAAGGTGGAAAGCAGGATAATTACCTTAGAAGAAACTTATTTAATCTTCTCTTTGCAGAGTGATCCATCGTTAAAATCTTGAAAATCTGCAGCAGGTCCCACAATTCTGCGCGGTTCATGTAATTTGCGGTGGATAGACTTAATACAATATTTTCAATGAAATAATGCAATACAATGCTGTGAAATTGAAACCGAAAATATCCCAGCAGTTCACTGTGGTGGCACTGTTTTGACAGTAAATTTAGAAATGACAGTCTTATTGTGAACATTAAAGTTAAATCCTGTAAAGTCACAGAACAGCAATCTAATGTGAAATAGTACAGTTGAATAGAGTGAATTCCTGGTAATTAATTACAGTGTGTGGAAGCCAGCATAATCACTCATCAACTTATTAATTAGAACTACTAGACCAGCTAAAAAGAACCTTTCTTTAGTTTTAAGACATTTAGGGCCTGATTTACAAAGACTCCAAATTGCGAGTCTAATGTCTTTGCGTCGCAAAAAAAAATAGCATGCGCTGTCATTTTAGCGTTTGCGGGTGATCTACAAAGATTACACGCGCAATCTGTAAC
The DNA here is from genome assembly GCA_023101725.1 of Atherinomorus stipes. Lineage (NCBI taxonomy): Eukaryota > Metazoa > Chordata > Actinopteri > Atheriniformes > Atherinidae > Atherinomorus > Atherinomorus stipes. The sequence goes on from JALJCO010004252.1 coordinate 52,780, forward strand.
AGGCGCAAACAGCAGGATTTAAATGAGGATTTAGCGTGCGCTCTCCCTGCGCCACGGAAAGTTCAGAAGAGCATGTGGTAAACGCAAAATGAAATCCATCCTGATAGAGAGATGTTAGTTTCAGAGATATAATGAGGCAAATAAAAAACAGAATATAAGATAAATATGAAGAGTTCATTTGCAAAAATAAGACAAACGCCATTTAGAAAAAATGGAGTTAACTGCTTTTGCACATAAACTCTTCATTTACTTTTTGAATATTTTCAGAAAATCAAGCTCACGTGAAGTAGAGGGTTTTAATGATGTAAAATGGAGATATGGCGTTTGTACCCAACAGCAACAAAAGCAGTTAACTCCGTTTTTCCACAGTGGTGTTTGTCTGTTTTTGCAAATGAACTCTTCATAATAACTATAAATAAAAACAATGCAGCAGGTTTCCCTGTGGATCGTAAGAAGAGGCCAGTTTAAGGACGTGGATAAGGACACGCTGTTGAAGATGATCTGATATTACACACAGACTGCGCGCTCTTTGGCACAATGCCAGGCGCGGGACCTGCGTAATTGCCCCCCACCCCACACAAAACTCAGTAAAAAAATAGTATCATTAGTTTGTGCGACGTTACTGGTTATTTTCACAGAGTTTTTTGTGGGGTGGGGGCCAACTTCACGCAGCAACCTCATAACAGCAGCAGCAGTTGCTGGGGTGTGGAGGAGCAGGAGATGATTTTAATTTAAAAATATGCCATTGGCAAAAAGTAAAAGAAAATAAAAAGACATAATTAATGTCAGCTTTAACTACCATGATGCTGCAGCTGCAGATGTTCTGGTTCATGTCTAGAATAACCGTGTTTAACAGTGATGTTGATTGTTATTTAATTAAATAATGAAAACTTGACGTGTCGCCTGAACACATCATGAGAAATGATTCTGACCCGATGTCTGCAGTCCTGTGTGCAGCATTCTTTCAGCCATTATAGTTATAAATGCCAGTTATACCTGCTTTTCAGACGTGCTAAATTACACGCAATTTTTTGCCCCCGCTTTCCGTTGAACAGTTGATAGATCACATTGCGCGTGTTAAACTGAGGTTTTGCATAGTCTCCTCCCAATATTTTGCGCCTTCTGGCAGAAACGCCTAGTTTGCATATTCATCTGCAGCAGATGCGCAAAATGGACAGCGGCGCTATTTTGCCCCTTGACAGGCGCAAACCTCCTTTTGCCCTGCTTTGTAAATCAGCTCTGGCGGATTATTGCGTGCGTAATGTAGATAGCGCCTGTTTTAACAAGCGCAAACCTTTCGTAAATCGGGCCCTTAGTCTTCTGTCATTTAGTTTTAATATCTCATAATGTAATGTGAACTTTATCTCGGTTGGCTAAACAGTTATCTACGGAAGCGTATTGCATTCACCTGAGAAAAATAAAATTGGTCTGTTTTTCTGAATTAATGGGATAATTTTTACAAAAATAAACAAAAACGTTCTGTTTTTCTGAATTAACAAGATAATTTTTTACAAAAATAAACAAAAACATTTTTCTGAATTAACGAGATATATTTTTTACAAAAATAAATAAAAACGTTCTGTTTTTCTGAATTAACGAGATCATTTAAAGCAAACAAAAAAATGTTCTGTTTTTCTGAATTATTGAGATTTTTTTTTTTTTTTTACAAAAATAAATGAAAACGTTCAGTTTTGAATTAATAAGATAAAACTGCTATGACTTCAAAGTGGATGTTCTGTGACCGTTCCCACCAGCAAGAGACTCTTTTGTTTCCTTCAGAGAAGCTTCAACATGTCCCGTTTGTTGAGTTTAATTAACTTTTACTTTCTCTTAGGATTGAGACACTGGGAAATTCTCCTGTCTCTTAGTTATGTTGATGCGATTACTATTAGTTTGTCAACTTTGCGTAGACACCTGCGGACTATGCGCTTGTTCAGGCGTAAAGCCCATTCGGACATGCTTCACTTTTATCTCGTTATTTTAGAAAAACAGAACGTTTTGTTTATTTGTTTGAAATTATCTCGTTAATTCAGAAAAACATGTTTTTATTTATTTTTGTAAAAATTATCTCGTTAATTCAGAAAAACAGACCAATTTTATTTTTTTCAGGTGAATGCAATACGCTTCCGTAGTTATCTGCCAATGTTTCATATTTTGTTTTCATCAGTTTTAGTTGGTCTGCACAATTTGTAAAGAATTGTGTTTTACTTCCCGTTCACATTTCTCCTCTTTTTTTTTTTTTTTTACTAGATATTCTCCCATGGCAGTGTCTGTGGTTTGTTCTTAACCCTGACAATAAAAAGACAAAAGTAAAGGAAGCCTGAGAGATGTGGTTGAAAGCCCAGCAAAAAGCTTCGGAAACCAAAACATGGCTCAAGTTTAGATCTGCTGAAGTTTATTGATGCTCTAGAATAAAAACTTGCAGCAATGATGCTCTCACATTATGCACATCTACTCTGCTTTCATTGCTCAAAGAAAAGAAAACCTTGGAGGTCCTGCATGATCTGAGCGATCTGCTTCCTGTCCGATGCCACTGAGCAGCTGCGAGGATCTTCGGCCTCACCACAAAGATTAAAGCCTCCATCAAAGCTCTGCATCAGTCCACCTTCAGGGGTTGTTCACACTCACAAATATTGATCTGTAAATCTGAGATCAGACGTTATGCCAAAACACACACGTGTAGACACACACGGGCAGGATAGCTTTCTGCTTTATCTGGGATTTTCTGTCTGATAAAAGAGCTCATGGCAAGCTCGTTAGGACAGCTTGTGGAATAAGGAGGGCAGCTTTGCTCGTCCCCCGCGATGGAAGATGAATCTGTGCCTAATGACCTTCACTGACAGCCGTAATTCTATCAGGACCCAATCAGCTGCAGCAATTAGGCGCTCTTTGTGAGCCAAGGAAAGGGTGTGTGGATCCTAACTGGGGTCAATTAGAGAGTATAGAGCTGCTGCTCAACTCCCACTACATCACTCTGTCTGTCGCCGGCTGACCAGCCTCCCCTTCCCCTTTAATCACATAATATAAATGTATCTCACTCACCCTCCCTTCATCTCTCTTTCCACCGTGTCCCCAGGCAACTTCATCTTGGTCAGCCTGGCTTTTTTTCTTCTTTTAAAAATCAGTCCACGTTTTCGTTTCCTGGAAAAGCTTGGTGCAGTGGCCTGGAGGTTATCAGGCATGACCGCTGCCTCAAAGAGTCACTTCTGTTCCCCCCACTGTGTCCCTGAAGGGTCACAGCCTCATTGTAGCTGATCTTTATTGTAATCTTTCTGTGAGTTAATACAAGCCACCAGTTGTTAGGGCACATTTCCATATCAATGTTTTGTCTCGATGGCAGCCGCTGACCCCAGAAAAGACCGCGGCGCTACTGCACATCACAGCTCAGCCCAAGCAGGTCCTTCTGATCCAGACTGCCTCATGTTCTCACTATGAATGTTGTGATTTTAGTCTTATTTCATAAAAATATGTTCACGTATTTGAAATAGAATAGAAAAAAATAATGATTTTCTGTGAAAAAACAGCGCTGATTGACTCCCAGGCCTTTTCCAAGCAGAGCGCTCCATATTGCCAGGATATTTAGCACAACTACAAACTACAATTTAGGTTTTAGGAAAATGCTAAGCATTTTCACTGATTTTTGCAGAGCCACAGAATGTGTACTATGCCTATGCAAAAACTGAATGGACGAAAGGAAAGCTTAGACCAGGGGCGTCAAAGTGGTTCCAGAAAGGGCCGTGTGGCTGCTGGTTTTCTTTCCAACCAAGCAGTAGCACACCAGATTCCACTCATCTCGTCAAGTCTTCAGGTTAAGACTGAACTCACTTGACGAGATGAGTGGAATCTGGTGTGCTACTGCTTGGTTGGAAAGAAAACCAGCAGCCACACGGCCCTTTCTGGAATCACTTTGACACCCCTGGCTTAGACTCTCTTCTTTTATCAGAATAAAATAATTTGTTTCTAGCTTTTTACATTCTTTAGTAATCTGCAGTAGAACATGGGTTTATTGCAGTGAAAACGTAGCCTCGTGATACCATCCTGATTCAGGTTTTTACTCGCAGATCAGTCTGGCTACTTTCCGTTGAAGAGAATTTGGAGCAGTTCACCAAACGAACATCCAATCAGCATTGGCTTTGAGGCGGGTTGAGGTGTGACGCAACAAGAAGCGACAGTTCAGTCTAAACAACATGGCGGCTTCTGCGGATAAAACTAGCGTCAGCGTGGCTATCGCTCAAGTTTTATTGGCATTACTGCCGACATGTTTCATGTTTGCTGAGCTAACGAGCCGTTGCCGGTAGCAGCAAGAGTAGCCTGGGTTGTGGTTGTGTTTTCGTCGTCGCTCTGTTAGTACGTCATATGCTTCGTTGATCTGATCGGTTGATGTGGCCTGTCTATCACCAACATAGGCGCTGATAGACAGATGCGTTATCCAATCAGCTAACCAGTATTTTCGCCCCTTCCCAAAACTACTCTAACGGATGATTCCCAGATGGATATGTGGGAGCAAATCCATCTGGCGGAGTCAGGTTAGTGAAAATGCCTGCTTTAGACCAAAAAGATGAGAAAACAACCTTTTTGTGCTGCAATGCACTTCAAGTGGAAAAGTGTCTTTGTTGCCAATATTTTTTTACCGAGTGACACCTACATCATCTGAACAGCTGTTTACTTCTATGAAACAAAAAACACTGAGAAAAGAGTTTTGGTGGCAAAATAATTATTCACTAACTAAATAAGCCACAGCAAGTTTGTTTCACAACATAACATTTGATAGAAACGTCTCTTTCTGTCCCTCCCTCCCTGTGTCTACTCAGCCAGTTCTGCTTAGGTGTGCAAGCACACACCCCAGCCCCCACCCGCCGCGGGAAACACCCACTGTCGCTGCTTGATCTACTTTCACTTTCTTTTTCGTTTTTCTTTTTTTTATTTATCCTGTCCAGCATCATAGCAAGCAGAATGGTGATGACTTTATTGTGTTGAACATTTTTGCTTTACCAAGGGGAGCTTTATGAACACAAGGCTCCCCTCAATATCCTGTTTATTCATTTTATTTCTTTAATTAAAGGTAGAGTCAGACGTTTCCCCCCTGAAAATAAACGTTAGACTTGCGCAAGTGGAAATCTGTCTCAAACTGGGCCTTTGGGTCTCTAGTCACGTGCCGTGGCGCATATAAATGCATCTCTCTCTCCCCCTGCCTGTAATTCGCTCTTTAGCTTTGTTTTGTTGTGTTCGGGACGTTTCTCAGTGAAGATTTCTGTTTATATCACCAGCCAATGACAGAGCTAAGAGAATGACGGCGTGTGGGAATAAGCTCATGATTGGAGCAGATGCCAGTCACTCGAACTCTCGAAGGAAAAAATAAAGAAAGAAAGAAAAAACGGTGGATGCACCGAAGAAAAGGTAAGGGCTTTAGATAATGCAAGTTGGAAAACCAGGGCTAATATCAGTTTGGCCTTTACCCGCTTCTGAGCTCTGAAGGAGAGGTTTGAAGCTGAATAGTTTGAAGAACGAGGCGGCCATTAGCCTGAGAGGGAGGGGCGCTAAGTTTGAATGCTGCTGTTTGCAAACAGAAACAGTGAAGGGACTTCGGACTCTACCTTTAAACATTTGTTTATAACAGCATTCCATAGCATACTGCTGGGCTTGAAAAGGGAAAAATTAAAGTTAATAGAGGCAATAATAGAAAGTGGAACAGAGAGAAAGGAGTGAGGAAGAGGAAGAGAGAGAGAGAGAAAGAGAGAGGAGAGAAAACATTGATCCACTTAAACAGTTCACTGGTGCATCTGAACAGAAACCCCTAAACAACATTCCAAGGCCTCTGCTGGAAAACAAAACAAGCAATTCCCCTCAGGGAGACCTGCAGGTTGCTTAAGTATCCTCAGATCATACAAACACACGCAGAACTACGCAGAGAAGAGGTAAAACCTAGTCAGAGCAACGTGAAGCAGCGTCAGTGTTACAGATGCTTTCATCTGTGAGAGTGCATCAGGAACAATGTTGTATTTTCCCTTCCGATGCTCCACCATGAATGAAAATTCCTGTAGATGGAGAGCCCACCGGATCAGTCTAGTACTGGGTTTCTGTGTCTTAAAAACCCAGACCAGCGATGAGTGGTCAGTCACAACAATGAAATACCTCCCTTTCAGGTAGCATCTCCATTTCTCTACTGCCCAAACCACAGACAGGCATTCTTGCTCAGTCGTGGAGTAATTTTGCTCAGCCTTATTCAAGGTCCGGCTGGCAAATGCAGTGCTTTCCACAAGCGCCGGCTGCCGGCCATACAGCCGACTACTGGTCGGGATTCCGTGCAATGGCGCGTGACGTTTACGCGCCCTGTGGCACATGCAGCCAAAATGCAGCTTCCACATTCAGGCTTCCCCACCATAGTTTCCCTTATAGCTACTTCGGTGAGTCCCGCTGTGACACCTCTTTTCTCCACCAGAATGCTGATGAAATTATCTACAACTCGTTAGGTTCACTTTCAAACTCCGCTGCTCCGTCGCAGAGTAAACTATCAGTCCATTCATACGCTTTGAAACCAGTGGTATCGTGGGGCTCTTGTCCCGTGCCTCATATATTTATTTGTATATTTATGCAGGCTTTGTATTATAAGGTGACGAAACGTCCTCTTTCACCCGGACATGTCGTCCCTTTGAAAGGTAGAAAATGCGCTGTTTTTGAAAGTCATCTGGGAAGGAGCCGCAGCGCAGAAGCCAGTTTACGGTGATCATGTCACCTGTTAGCCGCTGCATGCAATGGCGTAATTTCCACGGGGGATAGGGGGTTTTGACCCCCCAATAATCAGAGCCAGGTGATATAACCCCCCTAAAAAAATAACACAACTCGGATTTAATAATAACATTACTGATCTTTTATGAACATGTTGTTAATTCTTTTTATTAGCTACAATATTTTCTAGCAAACCAACAGCACCTTTAATCATCTGGTATTATAACGCACCCCCTCCCTCTTCCCCCGCCGTGTATTTGGTATTATCCATACCAGCCGCTTTCTATCTTATTGCTGTGTTTGATGGATGGAGGGAAACAGAAGACCAACAGTAATGTAAAGAAGAAAAGGTGGACAGACGACATGATTCATTGATGATAGACATCAACCTTAATAAAAAAGAACTGATTGGCCAAAGAGAGGTAAATACATGCACATGAGGGGTAAATACACGCACATGTGCGTCTTCATCTGTGCACTCCATCACGCGCGGACAGAGCGCACGTCGGAAAACACAGTAACCACTTAAAAGCAGACACACACAAGTGTTAGGCTACTCTCTACCAGAGACCAGGATGTGGTCAGGTGTATTTTAGAAGAACTGAAGCTCCCCCAAACTTTTTTGGAATATTGATTTCATTATTGACTTTCTAAAAAAGCCCACATGGTAGTTATCCCTGTTAGGCTGATGCTAAGACTGTTATTTCCCAGCTGTCTCTGAACGCAGCACAACTTCGAAGTTGCAAGTTTCACCGTTTTGATCGCCTTCCTCTCCTGGTCGCGTGCTCATGGATGTAAACTGGATCAGTACATGATCCATGCTGAAGTTTAGAAATGCAGAGCAAAAAGCTCCCAAAGTTGTTGTTTGCTTGTTTGTTTGTTTGTTTTTTTAATGCTGTGACGTTTCCTATATTTCACTTTCATCCAGCACCAGTCCTCACTATCTGTGATGCGCGTGATTTACTTCTGTATGAACTTTAGAAATGCGACGTGACTTCACATCGTTTAGTTGTAATATGATTATTTAGTTTATTAATTATAATAATTAATTAGTTATTATATCATGTGTCAGTAATGGGGAGGTTACCTGTTACAGGTGCATGAACACTCTGCACTTTAAGGTTGTTCATACATTCTGAGCTTGTTTTGAAATTAAATGTATTACTTAATATTAGATTATTGTAGCTACAGTGCATTTGATGCCACGTTACCATGTGTCTATTTCAGCACAAAGGGGGTCACTGGCCGTCATTCTCACACCCCCAAAAGACATGTTGGCACTTGAAAATTTAGCCCTATAAGATCCCATGATGTAAAGGGCAGCTCAATGGATTATTATCATTACTTTTTTTATTATTTTGACTTCACAACATGAACATAATTTGGGTCTCAGTGAGAACTAATCATGGAACCTTGTATCATATTTATATATTTAATAAATGTTAAAAGATTAGTAATGCAAAACTCACAGTAACATATTTGTTCTAGAAGCTGTTTAATGCTCTTCTGCATGGATGTCTTTGATGTGTTTGACTTCATAGGAAAGTTTCACAGATTTTACAATTCAAGTTTTAATTGCATAAAAGTAAGAAACTACATAGGCCAGCAGTATATATAATATATCTCTGTTCACTGTCCTGTAATGGGGCTGATTATAGCGGTGAAAAGTAAATAACTAAGTTTACTATTTATCCAAAAGGAAAAAAGAAAAAGTATCACAATATACTGTATCTCTTATACAGAGACCAAATTACCCTGACTTGTTTTATGAATGCATATGATTAAATAACTAAATAAACAGGCAGAGAATCCGACCCTCCCAATGATGGACCCAAAGTTACGCCCTTGGCTGCACGGGACAACGGGAACACACTATAACCGTGTCAGTGCGAAATACAGAGTTTGCACCAAACTCTGGAAGGTTTTCCCCATGAAGGATACAAAGCTATTCAGGCTTTCCTGGACAGATCTCATCTCCATCACCTTCTCCACTGTTTTGCAAAAACACCGTCAGACGAGGTGAAGTCGAGGTTCATGTTCTGACTGATGCTTTGATGGTTTGGGGAAGAAGAAAATGCAGAAACATAAATGAAAATGAAACTAAATCTCGTTTTCATCTTGGTGGTGAGGCATGAGAAGCTCAGTGATGGAAAGCAGGAGCTGGAAGTTCTCATCAGTTCTGCATAAACACTGACTTCTTTTTTTCCTTCATGTCTGGTGTTTCTATGTTTATTACATAATTACATTCTGAAGAGAAAAACACCAGCAGGAAGACAGTATTTTTTCACTTGGCCCTAAACTTTATGTGATCTTTGGTCCCCCAAAACACCACAATATTGTCTTATGTAGACAAAATAACAACACGTCCTCAAAATTATTCATACCCTCCAATGAAAGTAGGAAAAAAATCATCTGTAAGTGAAATAAGATGAAATTGACAAAAGTACTAATGAATAAAAATTCTATGAAAATCATGAGAGTGATTTTGAATCGTGGTTCAACAGAAAAATTAAAAACAAAAAATTAAAACAAGTACGCAAGCATGATGGGGCTCCAAAGCTAAAATTTTATTGAGCAGCACTTTGAGTCAATCACTACAATCAGTTATTTCTCTAATGTTCAAAAAGATTTTTACACCTGTTGACAGCTGTGTTGGTCCACTGTTTGTTGGAAAGGTGCTCTAATGTGTCTGAGATTATTTTGTTTGTTTTTTAATGATTATTTTCAACTACAATTCAAAAGTAATGTTTTATTTCACTAAATTATAATTTTGTAAGGTTTTAGTTATCATTAATTTCTTGTTGAATTAATATTGTGAATTTAGCCTTTTTCTGTAATTGGAGGGTATGAATAATTTCAAGGATCACTCTGTGTGTAAAAGGTAAAGGAAAAGGTCTGGCAGTCAATGACTTAATGAAACATTTTAGGTGTGGAGTTATTTGTATATGATCTCACTGAAAAAGTTAGACACAGCTGCTCAGTTTCTGTTACTTGCTCTGCTTTCTTTGTGTTGTAAACAGTTAACATGAACATATTTTAATTTTCCTGATTCCTGGCCTCCAACACCACAGTAAGGAAAAAGCACAGTGACCTGAGATTATTTTCTGATCAGTTAATAAGGTTTGGGATCAAAGGAGTAACTTTGGTTCGAGACTCAATTTAAATCCAGCAGTTTAGTTTTAAGATTCATTTTTAATATGAGGCCACAAAGCCAATAATGTCAGAAGATCTGTGTTTATTGGGTCTTAATCTCTGCCTTGAAAATAATTTCATATGGTTTCATTTAGAAAACCACAAGGTCATCATTTCCCATGTTCCCTCACTTTTATTGACCAATAAAGAACTCAATTTAAAAACATTAATAACTTTCTTTTTCTTCATTATTTTAGTTCATTTTGCGTTGCAGTTTTCCTATAAAAAAATACCCAGTGGAGTTTTCATTTTTCATTAACCTTCAGAGGTAAAAATCTTTTATAAGTACATACCGCTGCTTTTTATACCACAGATCTATCAGCAAGTCTTATGGCTCTATGCAGTCAACTAAAGTCTGTATTATTACCCCTGGGCCGATGACTAAATGCCACCACAACAGTTCTACAACTGATATTACATTAGGCTGCAACACAAGCGAGTACAGTTATGAATCAGTCCAAAAGCAGTATTCATGAGAATGTGACTCTCTAAGGAGCAAAGATGGACAGAAGATTTCCAATATGTTGTAGGTTAAAAACATTGTTCCATGTTTCTCTGAATATAATCAAACTAAAATGTAGCGTGTCTGAATATAATCAAACTAAAATGTAGCAAAATCTGGAGGAATTTTAGTGTGTAAAGGACAATAGAGCAAGTCTAAGCCGGACACCTTGATATCCTGGTCTCTGAGGTGGCTGTCAAAAGCAGGGTCCAAGCCCCATTCATATACTGTATTGGTTTAATAATATATTTTTTTCCTTTATTAATCCCAATTGGGAAATTTGGCTCTGCTTTTAACCCATCTCTAGATTAACCAGAGAGCAGTGGGCTGCCAATTGCAGCATCTGGGAGCATTTGGGGTTGGGACCTTGCTCAAGGACCCATAGTGGTTCACTTAAGTGCTGTGTCAGGGAGTTGAACTATCGTTTCGGCATTAACCACAAGGCTATCCACGAGGCTGCAAGTGAACCTTTTCAAGACTTCCAGAGGCAGCTGCAGCTTTTCCGGGCCTGGAAGCATCTGGGATGGACCATCACACAGTGGAAACCTGAATTTTGATCAGATCAATCAATATTCCAGATTTCTGTTGGAAGAAATGGTGCGAAAAAAGGAGCATCCAGACAGTCGGCAACAAGTCCAAAACCCTGGTTCTGTGATGTCATGGGATCATATCTGAGTTAAGTGATGGTATCGGGTCAAGTCAAAGTTCTGATCAAAGTTCTGTGATAGTATAGGATGGGATGGGAGTTCAGTGATGGTATGGGGTTGGATCAAGTTCTGTGATGGTATTGGATTGGATCAGAGTTCTGTGATGGTACTGTATCGGGTTGGATCAAAGTTCTGTGATGTTATGGGGTCAGATGGGAGTTCTGTGATGGTATAGGGTTGGATCAAGTTCTGTGATGGTATGGGATTGGATCAGAGTTCTGTGATGGTACTGTATGGGGTCGGGTCAAAGTTCTGTGATGTTATGGGGTCAGATGGGAGTTCTGTGATGGTATAGGGTTGGATCAAGTTCTGTGATGGTATGGGATTGGATCAGAGTTCTGTGATGGTACTGTATGGGGTTGGATCAAAGTTCTGTGATGTTATGGGGTCAGAAGGGAGTTCGGTGATGGTATGGGTGGGATGGGAGTTCAGTGATGGTATGGGGTTGGATCAAGTTCTGTGATGGTATGGGATTGGATCAGAGTTCTGTGATGGTACTGTATGGGGTTGGATCAAAGTTCTGTGATGTTATGGGGTCAGATGGGAGTTCGGTGATGGTATAGGGTTGGATCAAGTTCTGTGATGGTATGGGGTCGGATCAAACTTCTGTGATGGTATGGGTCGGATCAAACTTCTGTGATGGTATCGGGTTAAGATAGGAGTTCAGTGATGGTGTGGGATATTGAAAAGGGTTCTGTGATGGGATGGAGTCAAATCCGACTTCAGCAGCATCAATACAGATTTTCTGCAGAGATTTGACAACATTTGCTGCCTTTAAGACCACATCTTTTCCAAGGATATCCAAGCAATTTTCTACAAGACTAGGAAGAACCACATTTTGTACATTACAACAGAATGGCTGGGGAAGAGGGTACATGTACTGGACTGGTCTATCTGCAGTTCTTACATATTGTTGGGCACCTGTAGAAATATTTACTGAAAGACTGGCACAAAATAACAATTTAAATTCTTCATTATGTGGTTTCCTCAATGTTGGAGCATCTTTTAGTGTTGGGAAAAGGAATGGGAATGTCACAATGAAGAAATGGTGCACTAAACTAACCTTGTTGTAATTGTTAAACCCTGAAATGATCTTAGGGCGCATTCAGAAAGCATAGTCCATGAGTCTCGGCCCGTTTGGGGACTCGTTTCGGTTGGGGGTTGGTCTTTCAGACCGAGATCGCGTTCATGTTGCACTATTGCCAAACGAGCCAAACAGGCCAAGAATCTCAGGTGGCGCTGCTTTCAGATTCACCGTAGGCGAGGACAAGATGCATGTACAAGAAGGTTCTCACAACTTCTGTTCCCTCCTCAAAGCTAAATTATTTTTGTACGAGGAGCTGGGATATGCTTTCATCAGATCAAACATCGATTAAAGCTTTTACTTCCTTGTAACTCCATGTCTGACCACGAGCCATCTTTATTAGTACTGCAGTCCCACACGTGTGTTTGTTGTTGTAGCGTCTACCCACATTGTCCAACGTTTGACCCACAATGCCAATGCAATTTGTAGTCCACTTCCTGTCTTTGGTTCACTTGAATCAGACCGAGACCTGTGTTTGTAGGCGGACCGAGTCCGGTTGTTTGTTCCGGATTAGAGTCCGTTTGCGCATTCACAACTCCCCTAAACGAAGCGGACTATCCGAGCAAACAGACTCTGATTCGAATCAAAAAAGCTTTACGGGAAGACCCTTAAATTAAATGTAGGAATAATCTTTTTTTTTTTTTTTCTTTAAAATAAAACAAAAACGGATTCATGCTCAGATCACTGGGTCTTCCCTGCATGAAGTTTACCTCCTTCTGTGATGAAGGTGAGTTCATCACTTGAGGGGAGGAGGGAGGGAGTAAAATTTCAGAGGTTGACTCTAATTTCCAACAAGATATAAGGGAGTTTTCTCTTCATCATTTAGTTTCCCACTTCTTTTGGAACCCATCTGCCACTCCCAGGCCCGAGTGGGAGGAGCCCGACATGTGACGCTGCTCATCTGAAGTTCTGACATTGATTTAGTCACATTGTCATCAGTTATTTTGGGGTTTTGATGAGCTTTGTCTATGGATGGTTGGGTCATATCACATGAGGCACCTATAGACGTTTCATCTCCAGCACCATCCAACAGCTGAGGGATTTAAGTTGTGTTGTGTTTGTGTTTGTGCACATGTTTTGTTTACCTGCAAGCCTTCAAAAACAGCTAGCGAGCAGAGCAAGGTAAATAGAAAAGAAGAGGTAATTGCACACAAGGGGATGAGTGTGTGTCGTGCAAATGAGAGGTAGTGTATATGTGTGTGTTTCATTGTGCAGCAGGATGTTGAGTGTGTGCTGGGAGCTGCATGTTACACAGCACCACAGAGTTAGCTCAGGTGTCAAAGAAGTCTGTAATTAGCAAACAAACAAACAAACAAAAGAGAAGAAGGCAGAGAAGTGAAAGTGGGCATGGAGGAGAGATGGATGTCTGCCCAGAGGAGGAGTCACATGACAAATGCTGACAAGCATGAAGGCGAGTCAAACAGCAGTGACGTGGCTTCTTCGGTTTTTAACTGTTAACATTTCAGTGGCAGGATTTAATGTATTCCTATTTTATTAATGCATTTTAACAAAAGCATTTGCTGAGGCAAAAAACTCTCTTTTTAAGACTATTGTTTCTATCTGATATACACTTCATTTGACACTTAAAATCCACAAATATATCCAAATATTACACTTGTAGGTCTGCAGCTTATTCCCTCCCATCTAGTGCGCAATGAATTCTTGGACAGGTGAGGATCCAAAGGGAAACATTGCCAGTATTGTTTGTTTTATGCCAAATGGAGTGCTGGTTTGGAGGGTGGATTTGGAGGCTCCTTTGGAGGTTTAGAAGTGGGACAGCACTTGAAATATGCAGCCAATGAATCAGAACTTCAATTGCGTTGGACTTCCTAATGAGACACAGGTAATGTGTAGAGATCCCAGCAGCCATCTTCAGGTCACCTCTCTCCGCTCCTTCAGGGGGAATTGGATGTGTTGTGTGAACAGAGATGCAATTATGTATACCTGAACTGGTTTCCTATTTGACTTCCTGTTGTCTTTCGATCACCAGTCTGCCCATATTCCTCCAATCTCTGACATCAACCAGACATTTTGGTTCAGACAACTGCAGCTCACTGGATATTTTCTCTTTTTCAGAACATTCTCTGTAAAACGGATCGTTAATTCTTGTGTTGTGTTCACGTGCCAGTGCTTCAAACAGGCTCAGACACGCTCGGTAATTTTAGTGCCAGAACACTATGTGGCAGTGTTGAGGAAACTTTGTTGATAGCTAACATCCGAGGAAGCAGCAAACCCTTACGTCACCAGTCAAGCAAAAGGTTAGTATATCAACAAGGAAGGAAACTCGTTTGGTTACTTGGAGAGATTTCTTGTCCACTATCGATGCAAGCCAGGCTCTCATATTTTATATTTTAGCTTTTTTAAACTACCGACGACAATTGCAAAAGAGAAGACGAACGACAACAAAGATAAATATGCCGGTAGAGTCGAGTTTTGATTTGGTCACTTCCACTTGTTGGGTAAGTAGACCACATGTAACATTTGGCACAGTCTGAATTGTGTTCACAATGCATTTTTCCCTGCCCGAGCAATGGTGGCCCAGGTCCTGACTACCTCTCGACCTGGGCTGCCCAGGCCCTGCCTGTTTGCTTTCACATTGTCAAAATTGTGGTCTAACATGCTCTTTTGGAATATCTGCACTTTTAGCTAGATTTGACTGTGATACTGTAGTCATGTGAAAAGGGCCTTAAAGGCCCACAAGATAACTTTTCATCCTTAAAAATATGCATTTCTGACTCATTTTGATGGCATACCAACATTCATTCTGCACATTTCTTGAGCCATCACTGCCCAGTGGCATTCTGAGGCTGAGAAACCGCCTGATACAACTTTTTAAAATCTGGGACACGGCATGAAGTTGCAGCCGAGCATTGGTTGTGCACCGCGTCACATGCTAGGGAAATGGATATAAAAGCACCAG
>JALJCO010004256.1:0-27267 GCA_023101725.1 Atherinomorus stipes
GTTCAGCTGGACAACAGACTCAACTGGAAATGCAACACTGACTACATCTACAAGAGAGGTCAGAGCAGACTCTACTTCTTAAGGAAGCTGAGATCATTCAACGTCTGCACCAAGATGTTGCAGATCTTCTACAAGTCTGTTGTGGAAAGTGCAATCAGCTTTGCAGCCATCTGCTGGGGAAGCAGCATCAGAATCAGAGACTTGAAGAAACTAAACAAGCTGATCAAGAAAGCTGGTTCTGTGGTGGGAGTAACTCTGGAGCCGCTGGAGCTGATCGTTCAGAAAAGAATGCTGCACAAGCTGATGAAGATAATGGAGGATTCTTCCCACCCTCTCCACAACACAGTGAAGAATCAACAGAGTGTGTTCAGTGGGAGGCTGTGTCAGGTTTGCTGTAGGACGGAGAGATACAGAAATTTATTCCTGCCAGCAGCCATCACCCTAAAGAACAAGACTGACTGACTGACTTATTATTGTTATGTTGTTATTTCATATTAATGTTATATTGTTAAAAACAAAAAACAAAAACAAAAAGAAAGAAAGAGAGAAAGAAAGAAAGAAAGAAAGAAAGAAAGAAAGAAAGAAAGAAAGAAAGAAAGAAAGAAAGAAAGAAAGAAAGAAAGAAAGAAAGAAAGAAAAGAGAGCTTTTTTTTTTTACAATGTTGAATTTCCCTTCTGGGATAAATAAAGTATTTTTCATTTCATTTCATTTCATGTCATTACAGTGAAATTGTCGAATACTACATAACTTCCAAAATGTGACTATAACACCACACTGCTTTGTAAAATAGCAGAGGATGAACAGATTGGAAGCACTAGTTTGATATAGTGGAGCATATTTAAAAAAAAAAAAAAAAAACTTATTGAATCAATATGTAATTTTTAAATATTACAAGTTGATAAAAAGCTTTGACTCATGAAGTGGAGAAGATATGTACATGAAAATTGTACCGAAATACAGTACTTTTCATATGTATTTTGTTACGTCCTACTATACGGTACTGAAAGGGTTAAACCATTTTCTTAAAGTGAGTAAGTAATACAATACATAAGATAAACGTACCACATAACTGTGCGGTGCGTAAAGTATTACTTCATATTCTCCTTTTTATTACCACAATTATTCACTTGCTTACTATTTAACCCTTCTTTCCTCGCCCCCTCTTTTTTGTCAAGTTCACCAGAGAGAAACATAACAGGAAATACAATTCGGATGGTAACATATGCTAATAAAGTCTCCTAATTGAAATTCTCCACTGGTCTGTTTTATTTAGAAACCCAAACAGGAAGTTCTGTATTTCGACACTTCACTGATGCTGACTCCGTTTGTCCCTGAAGTTCCTGCCCGGTCTCCAATGTGGATTTACATACCCTGATTTCCGTGGGACGGGGAAGCTAAAGAGGAAGGTGGTGCGCCTTTCAGGAACTGAGGGAACAACCGCAAACAGCGTAACTTCACAAACTGTCAACTTGTATCCGTGCTGTTGCTGGTCTCGCGCCCCCTGTCTCGTTCGGAATAACGTATACTTTTCTCTTCTTTTTCTCGTCCGCTGTTCTCTCGCTGGAGTACTTTTTCTTGTCTGGAGGAGGGCTGCGAGGGTTTCTGGAAAGGACGGGAAGCAGCTTGAGTTAAACCCGGTTTGAAGGGCTGTGGCCATGGCCGGGGGAGGTGGTGGTGGGGTTTCTCCGTTGGGGCCCGCGCCGCCGATGTGGTATCACCGGGACCTGAGTCGAGCAGCGGCCGAGGAGTTGCTTGCTCGGGCAGGGAGAGACGGCAGCTTTCTGGTTCGGGACAGTGAGAGTGTCAATGGAGCTTTCGCATTGTGTGTACTGTGAGTAACTTTATCGTGCTTTGTTTATCTTTTTTTTTTTTTTAGCTTAAACTGCAAGTTAATTGCTAGCACACATGTTCCCTAAGAATCCCGAGTTTTTCTTAAGGCACCGTATAATCTGTAAAGCTGGGTTTTTCTAAGTTGCGCATAAACAGTTTGTAAGAAAACTGGAAATCGTTGTGATCGACTTGTAGTTAAAGCCAGGGTGAGCCAGTGTTTACTTTCCCCTGGACGAAAATGAGTGGGAGAGAGGGACTGCCTGTCTCTAGTAGTGAAACTCCAGCATGGCACACAATTTTAGGGCTGTCCCTGTCTGTCTTGTGTGTGATGTGGTTGCCTGCAGCGCCGTTTTTACAGCAGTCTGCTGCAATCAGCCTGTGGGCGAAGAGCAGTGGCAACAAACTGAATGGTTAAAGAGGAAAATGAAAGCTTGGGTTGCTGATACATCTGATGTTTAATTTAAAGGTTCTTATGGGTGAAGCTGTAGCTCAGGAGTTAGAAAGAATATGCTTTCACATAATGTTATGATGAAATGACATCAATTTGCATGTCAAAGAAGTTCAACCTGCCTCTGTTTTTTTACAGATACTTACAGGGCTAGCATCCTCTTTAAAGTGATGAAATACCCTCCGTTACACAAAGGAGTTTGCCACCATCTGCCTCCATATTCAGCCAGTAACACAAACATTCTAAGAGAAACAACACCTAGAGATACAGCACTGCCAGTGTTGTTCACAACTGAGTATGATTCAGGTTGATTAAATGAAGTGTAGAAAAGGGTTGTTAAACTTTAATAACCAAAACATTTTACACTATTGCACTGTTTAACCCTGTGCCCACACAAAATTAAACTGATATGCCTCCACAACAGATTGTGTAGATGCAGGAAATGAAAAGCCACGTGACTCCTTAACACTGACATTGACATGACCTACATCCCCTATCTGATAGTTTATCCCATGCTTTGTTGATTGTGTGCGTGTGTGTTTGTATATGCACCTGCTGCACTGATGTGTATTTGTTTAGGGACTATATGTCTGTGTGCATGTGTTTTAACTTGTAGATTTAAAAACAAAAGAAAGCAAAAATTGCCCCATTGAACATTTAAAGCATTTGTAAACAGTGTATGTATGCTACTGCTGATACTTCTAAAAATTTAAATCACATACTACTACCTGTATAATATTCTGGAATTTTAGTGTTTATGCACGCATACGCATAAACGCACAAGAGAAAGCACAAAAGATTGTGTTAACTTTGTAAAGGGTGCGCTCACACAGTATCATCTGTGTCTCTCGCTGTACAAACCTACAGTCACCAGAGTCACTCGGTAGTTTAATTGAAGATGATTCTGAAATTGCATTTTCTAAATGCAGTTTTATCTAAACTCCTAAACCTCTTTACGCTAAGGTGCCCTTTTCATACCAGTAATGTTAGTCTGTTGCATGTTTTACCAGCCTTTTCTTTTTAACTTCTTAGTTTTCAAACTTTTTGTTTACCCTGTGCAACTTTTCAGACGTGTGCTGCTAGCATCAAATTCAACACAAGTAAATATATTCATAAAAAGTTAAATCTCTGACTTTTAGCAGTTGATGTGTTTTCTATTCTCTGTTAATTAGAGATGATGGAATTGGTACATCATTGTGTTCTGTTTTTTATTCATGACCATTTCTCCCAGAATTTTAAACACACACTATATTGCCAAAAGTATTTGCTCACCCATTCAAAAGTGTTTCAATCACTTTCATAGCCACAGGTGTATAAAATGAAGCAGCTAGGTATGCAGACTGTTTTTACAAACATTTGTGAAAGAATAGGTCTCTCTCAGGAGCTCAGTGAATTCCAGCGTGGAACTGTTATTTGATGCCACCTGTGCAACAAATCCAGTCGTGAAATTTCCCCACTCCTAAATATTCCACAGTCAACTGTCAGCTGTATTACAAGAAAATGGAAGTGTTTGGGAATGACAGCAAATCAGCCACGAAGTGGTAGGCCACGTAAAATGATGGAGCGGGGTCAGCGGATGCCGAAGTGCTTAGTGTGAAGAGGTCTCCAACTTTCTGCAGAGTCAATCACGACAGACCTCCAAACTTCATGTGGCCTTCAGATTAGCTCAAGAACAGTGCGCAAAGAGCTTCATGGAATGGGTTTCCATGGAGGAGCAGCTGCATCCAAGCCATACACCGCCAAGTGCAATACAAAGCGTGAGATGCAGTGCTGCTAAGCACGCCGCCGCTGGCCTCTAGAGCAGTGAAGGCATTCTCTGGAGTGACAAATCACACTTCTCCATCTGGCAATCTGATGTAGGAATCTGGGTTTGGCAGCTGCCAGGACAACGGTACTTGTCTTACTGCATTGTGCGAAGTGTGAAGTTTGGTGGGAGGGGGGATTATGGTGTGGGGTTGTTTTTCAGGAGCTGGGCTTTACCCCTTAGTTCCAGTGAAAGGCACTCTGAGTGCTTTAGCAAATCAAGTAAGGGTGTGCAATTAATCAAAATTTGATTGTGATCTCAATTTTAATGTCAAACAATCTCCAAACTCATATAATCAAGTTGAAAAGGTTAACTTGCCAGTTTTCTTTACACAATTTCTGAAAGTTATTCTTAAAGCTAAAATGAATTTTAGTGGCTTCTCACATGTGCAATTTGTTGGGTGTCATTTACAAAAATGTTAGTTTTGGAATGTTGTGGCATTGCACTAAAGCTTAAAGTTTAGTTTGGGATTTTTATTTATTTATTTTTTAGAAATAAGTATTTATATTTCAAATTTGAGAATTTGCAGAACAGCTGGACAGTTTATTTTGGATACAGTTATGTTTTTTATGCCTTATTTAATATTCAAAGTAGTCAGTCAGTCATTTTCTATTCCGCTTATTAGGGATGTAATGACATGAAAATTTCATATCACGGTTATTGTCACCAAAATGATCACGGTTATCATTTTTATTGCGGTATTATTGAAATACCCCACCAGCATCTTTAGAAATATCCAAAATGGGTCAAGACGTCTACTTTGTCCTTTTAAAAAGGGGACAATCTCCACAGCACTGTCCATGTGGGTGCCTTTGTTGCTTTCTACCATGTTTCCATAAATTAAATAATGCAAACTGGGACTGTTGCTGCTTTTCCAGGCAATAAGTAGCATCATAGTGAGTTTTTCAAAGTGCAGTAATCAGTCACGGTTTTAACGATAATTATAATTTGAAACGGTATTACTAACTGTTGGGAATTTTATCACGGTTAACCATTTTATCGGTAATCGTTACATCCCTACCGCTTATCCAGTTCAGGGTCATGGAGGTTACTGGAGCCTATCCCAGCTATTATCAGGTGAGAGGCAGGGTACAACCTGGACAGGTCGCCAGTCTGTCGCAGGGCCAACACACAGAGACAGACAACCACAAACGCTCACATTCACTCCCAAGGACAATTTAGAGTGACCAATAATTGTTTGAATAATCGTGAATTATGATTTCAATATTGACCAAAACAATTGTGATAATGACTTTTTCCATAATTGAGCAGCCCTAATACCAAGACATTTTGGACAATTCCATGCTCCTAACTTTGTGGGAACAGTTTGGAGCTGGCCCCTTACTCCGCTAACATGACTCTGCACCAGTGCACAAAGCGGGTCCATAAAGACATGGATGGCAAAGTCTGGTGTAGAGGAACTGGACTGGCCTGCACAGAGTCCTGACATCAACCCGATAGAACACCTTTGGGATAAATTAGAGCGGGGACTGAGAGCCAGGCCTTCTCGCCCAACATCGGTGTGTGACCTCACAAATGCGCTTCTGGAAGAATGGTCAAAAATTCCTATAAACACACTCCTAAGCCTTGTGGACAGCCTTCCCAGAAGAGTTGAAGCTGTTCTAGTTGCAAAGGGTGAACCAATGTCACATTGAACCCTATGGATTAGGAATGGGATGTCATGTAGGCTCCTTTGTGAATCAAGGCAGGTGAGTGAATACTTTGGCAATATAGTGTATTTTTAATCAAGAGGAGAAGTTGGGGGTGTAATCTCCTTCAGCCATCACAGATAGCTGCCTGGGCAGAGTGTTGGTGGGATAATTATGCTTTTGCGGCACATTAAGATGTTCCGCAACTTTCTGTCTTTTGTGGTTTTTGAATAACTTTTTGAAGTGCTGTACCTTGAAACTGAGAACTGGCCCACAGCTAATTATTTTTTTATAATTCTGTTCATGTGATAAGTTTACTGTCCTCCTGACTTGCATCACACTAAGGTGAATAGTTAAGGACTTAATAATATTTGCTTCATGAATACATTTTGTCGTTAACCCTTTGAAACTGTAGCTCTGTAATCACACCATTTTGTAGCATGTCATGTGAAGTAATTGCCCCATGCCCCTCTCTTTCTCTCTCACGCGCACGCTAGGCCCCCCCCCCCCCCCCCCCCTTTTTTTTAAAAACAAATTACTACTTGGCCTTATGAGCACAATCAGTGGAGACAATATCCATTTTCTTTCATTTTCTGGATGCATTCAGTTGGCCATGACATTCCTGGCATCCATTTGATTCCAGATTCATTCCTGTCTCTCCCTTCCGCTCCATTTTCACCTTTCCTATCATGGTCTTTGTTTTATCTCTCAAAGGTTCCGTCATTTTAGTTGAAAATGTCATGTGCAGCAATGGCATGATTGCCGTTTCATTTAGTTGACTCAGATAAGGGAAAGGAATTTGAGCTTAAATGTTATTAATCTGATATTTTTCACTATACTGCAATATATGGCACAGCAGATTATTAGATGCCTCTTAAATAAACTTAACACAGGACACTGCTGTTATAAAAACAGCAGTGTTTTTATATTTGCCCATGGTACTTCATACTTGCTTAGAAATCTAGTCTCAAGGCTAGTCAGATATCATTAAAATACTAATTATATACATGGATTACATTTTTAAAAAGTACAGTTCATTATTTAGGCAATTCTGCAATATGACTAATGCATATTCATTGATTATAATAAGGCTTACTCAACCTCACAAATTTCCCAAGACCAACAAATCTCCCAGGTAAATACAGCAGTCTTAAGTGGGGAAGCAAAAATGAAGCTTTAAAAAGTGAGATAATGGAAAGCAGGAAATTTGAAACACAGAGAAACACTATTAGAATTTTTCCCCACCTAATAGCCATTCACATACCAATTGGGCCAGTGTTAAAGGCATATGCCACCCCTGGGTGAAATTTAGCCTCCCCCTGCAGTCCCCTGAGTTGGACAATGGGCAGAAGCGTTTTCTCGCCGACCTAGTCATTTTTTGAATCTGGCAGCACTGACTTTATCTTAGCTTAGCGTAGTTGCTGTAATCTGGCGGATCCACTCGCACCACTTAGCGAAAGTGAGCTAATTAACTTAAGATTTTTTTCCACGCATGTTTCATGACCCACACATTCTGCTCTAGTATAAATGAGAAGCCGATCAAAGGACTAACTAATAGGCTTTCACGATCAGGATTTTGGGGCCGATCACCGATCACCGATCAGAGAGTTTTAAAAACCGATCACCGATCCGATCAAGTGAAAAACAAATATATCTATTTAAATAGCTCGTTTACCTGTATTTATACAGTTTACTGAGTATCATAAAAAGGATTTTTGTTTCCATTTTTTGTCCTGAACTGACTGAGATGAAAAGGTTAAACATCAGTAACCTCTAACGGGCATTCAGGTTTAATCAGGACAAACAAAATAATTTGAGCCAGCGGCACAAATAACAGCCCAACTTAAACTGTCATAACTGAAATTATTTACGGTCACAGTGCAAATGAAGGCAGTAATGCTGCTTCAGAGATGGGGGCTCACATCTGATGATGTCATATCAGTGGTCAAAATAATCGAGTGACTGTTTCCTCAGAAGAACCTCGACGTGAGAACGAACAACCCGCTTTAGCTCAAGTAGTCCGGTATCGCTCAGTAGGGCTGGAATATATTTGCTCTGGACGCATGCGTCAGCGTCAGGAGCGTTTGTGTACATACCTGCTGGAGCACGCGGCGGCCCGAAGCGCTCGACACTGGGTGTCTCCGTGGTCTGGAGTCCTGTTATTTACAGTCTCTGATGGAGACACGGAGACAAACACTTGTGCTGCAACAGTTTAGGTAACTGTTGTTTGCGGGGAAATGCAGGAAATGTGCTGTGTCCTTTCAGTCTAAGAGTGGACATGTTTGCAACCGGCGTCGCCATCCTACGTGTGGCGTATTTGGGATTGTAAAAACTTTATTGTCCAGCACATAGTGACAGAACTCACGACAAAAACGCCCGTAGACATAAAACACATACTAGTGAGTATTTGTCTATTCTGCTTTGATTGTTTGCTTGTTTTCTAAGTTTAATTGGTGTAAATGAGAGTTTTACCGGAGCAGATTCAAAATGACAATGACGTCATTGATCGGATCGGTGAATGAAAAGTTAGGACCGATCAGAAAATATGAAAAAAATGTGAAATATCGGCCGATCCGATCAAACCGATCTGATGGTGGAAGGCCTACTAACTAAGCCGCATTCAATAGGGGAATTATATGCCACGGAAATAGAGACCAGTGACAGGCGAAGCACCGAGGATAGTAGCAAAGGCAGCACGAATGTTCAGCATCCGGTGGCAACCCTGTTTACAGAAGTTGGAAATTCTGCACATGCTGACTGAGGGTTATTAATACTCGTTTAGGCTGAAAAATCTAGCACCAGACAAAAATGTTGGACTAACATTTCCAAGAAGTCATGGCCTCATGACATGTTGTTTTTTTTTGTCTTTTTAAATTTTTCCTGCATAGATTATTTACATTAAACTTTATAACCTTGGTTTCGCCCACCTGTGAAAAGTAGGGGTATGGCACCATATTCACTAGACTGTATGATAGGGCTGAACGATATAGAAAAAAAGATTATTGATAAAAAAAAATCTGTATCGATCGATATCGATATTTATCAAAAAAACAAAAAGAAAAAAAAAAGGTATTATCAAATTAAAAGCTATTTTAGGTGCAGCCCTGGCAATTTAAGCTTTTGCTGAATGACCTACTCATAATAAAGATCACACTAAAGCTGTTTTCAGACTTCCGTCCACTCTTTAAACAGACTCTTCTTTTCAAACATGCTGCTTCCTTGCGGACTTATCATGTCCCGGGTGCTTTCATTCATCAGGAAATGTTGCAGGAAAGTCAGAACAGTCACGCTCTCCCTTCAACTCTGTCCGGAACATTTTCTTGTGCTTTTAGCCAAAATAACGGGCAATATAGTGCCCTGCTGCTTTCTGCTCTTGTGACATGTAGACCAGCCGGTACGCATGTCTGAATGCAGCATTATAAAGGACAGAGTCCACAATATTACCGCTTTCTAGTGGAAGTCTGAAAGGGGCATAACACTGAATTCCAATTCAGCCTTTGCCTGGGTCTGCGTTTGTGATTGGTTTGGATGAAGGAGTGACTGTAGTATCATGCTACCTGATAGGCTGCAGCTGAAAACTGTGCCTCTCATATATTAAACTTTTATTGACCCTCTGTTTTTTATATTGAAAAAACCTCTATTGATTGATATATATTGTGTTGAATTATCGTCCAGCCCTACTGTATGAGGGTGGATGTAGACACAAGTGCATACTTAAATGTAGTTGAAAGCAAAGCTGTTCATTTCAACTCATGTGTGTTGCCAGTTTCATTAGACACCGTTGAGGTAGGAAAAATTTCAGCAAAGATTTCAGCAGCATTGGGTTTTAATCTATTTCAGGCACATTAACTTCTTGGATACAAGAAAAATAGTTAGGTAAATGAGGGTATTATTGGAAATGTTATCACCCTAAAATACTGCAGATGTTAGCTCACACCATTAGTAGAGAAGCTTTTAGGTGCAAACATTAGACACAGTGTGGGGAGGAGATACTGTTTTTTGTTTTTGTTTTTGTTTTTGTTTTTCGTGAGGGCAGCTACAGAACTTATTGTGGCATTTTAGCCAGGAAACACACCTGATGAACTGCAATTCAGCTGCTCTACCCACCATTCTGCTTGACATTAGTATTGAGTTCATCTCCTCCTTCTCATTGCCCACTTCTTCACCTCTGAGGAAGTGGACAGGAAGGAAGTGGGGTTGACCTGATTTTGTTTCTTTTTTTTTTTTTTTTTTTTTTTACTTTTAAACTCTGCAGACATTGATTTTTCATTTCAACATAGAACCTGGATGAAATTATTACTTGATAATAAGGTATAGTAACTAAGATGAGCCAGAAGAATAGTAGTACAAATGCATAGTATAGTATTTATTTTACACCTCAAACTTTATATAAAACAAAAATACGCACAGTTCACTAGATTAGCTTGTTGGATAAGACCACCTCAATTTAACTCTTAAGCTTGTAGATGTCTTGAGACTCCTGTTGGTGAGCAAAATTATTTGTGTTTTACCTGGACCTAGTTTTTAGACAAGGCTTCCTGAAATTGCTCTTGGGACTTTCATACAGTGACCTCCTTTTAAAGCCTTTGGAGATGCCAGTGTGTTTTGTTTCCAGTTTAATTGTGGAACTGACCCCTGAACCTGTCAAGGGCCTTTACGTTTCACTTCCTCTTACTGAACATTTCTGTCTGCAGTTGTGCGTCTGGTCTGAAAACAAGTAGTCACACAAGCTTTTGTGGGAAACTTGCTTTATCAAAGTTGTTTGATAAAGGGGGAAAAAAAAGAAACAGTTGTAGCTCACTAATTTCTGCTGTATTAGTGGTTAGTATTTTTTTTGAGGGACTATGTGCTAAAGCTAATTCACATGAAGTATCTTCAATGATTTGTAATGTTACTATGTTATATTATTTTACAAGCTTCTAGTTTTGTTTCACAAAAACTAAATCATCTTCCTTTGAAATGCATATTCATATTATCAGTATTCCTTACTAAATAAAACCAATTTACACATGTCTTTTTACATTTCAAGAAACTGCTTGTGATAAATCCCTTTTATGTTTAGAAGGGAACACACACACCCCTCCCCCCTCCCCCTCACTGCCTTTGTACTTTACACATGACACTGATCCACAAAAAAGGTAGGTGCATCGGTCCCAGCTGTAATGCATGTGTGACCCCATAAATTGGAGTCAATGGGGCAGCCATTGCCCTCACAAACCATTGTTGACACAACTGTAAACTTTCAGTATCTCCATCTCACAGTAGACCTTATTCTCTTTCTCCATCTCCTTCCACATGTTAACTCCACAGCTACTGAAACAATAGTATTTACTCCACAGACTTGCAGAGAATCTCATAAGCTGCCAGCAGGAAAACACACACAGACTCACACATACACACTGTACACAGCTGTGACGCCTTTGTATGGTTTCTGTGCCGGGGAACCTTGGATGCATTGTGTTTTAGATGTGATGGGATTAAATGTGGAGATAGATATGGTTTCAGAGTAGAAAATATTCATCGAATTTATAGGGTTAGTCTGAGCTGATTTGGAACTATTACTAACAACAGTCTGATAAATGTGCTGTGTACATTGGTTCAAAGTAGGAACTTCTGTTTTTAAAAGTGTGTTTACAAGCTTCGTTCCACATTTATTTTTAGCACTGACATTAATTAAAATCTGTGCTACTGAATTACCCCCATTTGTAGTTATAGCATTGGAACATCTGCTGCACGACTTTATAATAAAGCAACCTGTGAAAACATTACTGCACTCAGTAAAAGTTAAAGCGACTGCTTTATGCTTGTTTAAAGGCTTTCAGTTTCATTTTGGAGGGGCGCGGTTGAACACATTTTACACTTTATTCTTCCAAAACCCCTCTACAGAATGTGAAAAGGGTCACTTTTATTTATGTGATCCCAATGGTAGATGTGGCAAAATGAAGTTGTAATTATTTAATCACATACAAGCTAAATAAGCCAGGCTCCAATTTACTTGTCAGTTAAGTATGTTTTTGTATTCAACCAATGATCAATCACATCCACACCAATCAACATGCAGTACAAGTGGCCATTATTACATTAACGTTCCTCATGGTTTCATTCAGACAGAAAGGAATAATGGAGAACAAAAATTTGCACTTAATATCTGACATTTGCGTGAGATGGGACAGTACTACACCAAATGAGTTTTACCAGCAGAGTGCTTTTGAGTGCAGGATTTTCTTACAGCAATATTTCATTTTGCCATGACCACTTGCTTTGGTCTGAAGCACACTGTGGTAATGTAAAACATTATGGTAATGAATGGAAGCAGTTGAAAATATTACATTTCAGCAAGTTGTACCGCATGACAAGTCTAGAAAAGTCTTCACCTTACCAAGGTTTTTAGCCCATTCATATACTCCAAATAATAGTGGGAATATCCTCTCTAATCAAATGGTTCAGTTAAAATAATTTCCAAAGGAGTGGGGTTTGATAGTGTAGTATTTATTTATTAAGCATTTCTTTCCTTTTTTTTGTGGAATCCAAGCCGTCTTGGATTTAATTCCAGTTTGTGTTTTAGTTTCTGTCTACACACACACAATAACAGAAATACAGACCAAAACAACAGGAAAAAGGGCTGAGCCGCTAAAAGTAGGTGAATTCCCAACATCGTATTTATTCTTCCTTTTAAATAAGAACTCTGTTGAGGCAAAAGTGAAAACACTGCACAAGTATTTTGCATAGGCTCCCATCCTAACACCTACACTCCCGTATACGCACTTACATACTTCTACCAACAGACAAAAACCACAATGTTTGTTTGGCAAATTGAACATGACATGCAGGCGTGTAGATTCCAGCCTCTTGCTTCAGGCATTTTGTCACAGCCTGGTGATGGCAATGTCAGAGTATTGATCTGTGACTGGTTGGGAATGAAAATAACAGCCTGAGTTACAATCAGAAATAAAATTTCCAAATTGGGTTCATCCTCAGTTGTAAAATTAGAATTTTTTATTTTAAATTAATTTTGATTTATTTTTATTTTGGGGGGGGGGGGGGGGGGGTTTGGCATTTTTCTTTTTTTAATACTGTACAACTTTATGATGTAAAATGAACACTGGGTTCTGATTAAATGTATCCGTATCACAGTACTGTAAGGATAAAGCACATGCTCAGATGTGATAGACAGCAGCAGGTTGAGGCCTTCCACAGTTTCTAAACCCCCCCCCCCCCCCCCCCCCCCAAACACACACACACACACCACAAAAACACATTTCCCTATCAACTGAGGTCAAGTACAAGAAGGAATGCTATTTTTGTGGTGTCAAAACAATTGTTTAAGTAGTTAGTCTTGCCTCACTTCTCCCTCCTACAGTACTTCTTCACTCTGTTTTCTACAACTATTCCTTTTTATTTTGGTTTTTCTGTCCTTTCCTCTGATTTTTGTCTTCTTACATCTTTGTTTCTGTCTTTCCGGGCAGGTTTCAGAAGCATGTCCACACCTACAGGATCCTACCAGATGATGAGGGATTTCTGGCAGTACAGGTAGAGAAGAGATGCACACTCCCTCACTCGATCTGGCAGCCAGAGATACTTTTGTTGGCTCTGAGCTCTTTCTCGTATACACACACACACACACACACACGCACAAACACACTAACAGCAGTGTCTTTGTGACTTGTGCCCAACAGCTGTGAACCCCCCCCCGTCTCCCCCCCCCGTCTCACTCACACACGACATGTTGCTTCAGACCATGTCATCACATCACATACGTCTCTTTCCTCTCTGCCGTACGAGTTTAGGGACTTAGTCTGTGAAAAAAAGGCCAACTTTGCTTCCTGGAGCGGAATTTGTTTGCCAGCAGTGTTTTATCTAAACAGCTCTTCCTGGTTTGAGTTATATTTAGCTTGCTAGCCCCCACTTGCTTAAACAACATTAAATATGAAACAATAGGGTCAACCAGAAATTTAAGCAACATGTCTGCAGTACATGTTGCCAAATAGTTTGGTTGTAATTATTTGGATCATTCCATGTAGGAACTAACATTTCTCTCTGTTTGGCTTCCTTCCTTCCATTCTCAGACGTCTCAGGGTGTGCAGCCTAAGCGGTTTAAGACATTGCCGGAGTTGGTATCTCTGTACCTGCAGCCCAGTCAGGGTTTGGTAACCACGTTGCTTTACCCTGTGGACAGAGAGGAGACAGCTGTCACTGATGACAGGGACTATTCAGGTTGCTATTCACACAACTACACCCACAGTCACAGAGGCGCCCTATTTGCCACATGTTAATTCTTGTTCTCTGTAACTAAAAGATGGAGAGGATGAGAAGCCCCCCTTCCCCCCTCGCTCTGCATCCACCTCCACTCCCCCTGGACCAGACACACCCACAGAAAGGTACAAAGTCTACTTTGCTTGTCATTTGATTGTGTCCTGCTTAAGGCTGGGCGATATACTGATATGACGAGGGAGATATGATATTTACATGAGAGAGATATGATATTTACATATACCGTTATATTGCGGTATTAGTTGTTGTATTACTATTAGTTGTCAGCCAGCCAATTATCTTGAATTATTTTGATTTAACAAACATTTCTAACCAGTTTTTGTCAATTCCATCACTAAAGTGAAGCTGTACCTTTATGCTAAACATGTTTCAATACTAAAACATAGGTGTTTGACATGAAATGAAATATTCAGAACAAAAAGGGTAAAAATACTGGTACTGTATATATCGTATATCTTCATCTTAAACAAATATATCTTGATTTGATATTTGGTCCATATCGCCCAGCCCTAGTCTTTCTCACAATCACTTGTGAGCATCAGGCACAAGCTACCCACAAGTGTAAAACATCAACCACATTTTTAAGCATATAAACACATGCACAGTGACACTTCAAATGTACACCAGATGTACACCAGAGAAAGTTGTTGTTTGACATGATGCTAGCATGTCTGCTAGCAGAGGTAGGCTAATTCTAACCAAAAAAGTGTGTCTCAGTCACTTTCTGTCTTTACTAGGGGTGTAAATCACTGGTTTGATTACAATTCAATATTATATCGATGCAGTGGACAGCGAGTCAATGTTTGTCAATTGTCTGTTGAAACCAATGGATCAATAAACAATTGTCAGCTGATCAGGTTTAACTATCAACTATATCATTTTTAATAAATGCCTTGCACTTGAAAGCATGTTATTTTTTCAAGTATTTTGTAGTATTTTATTTTTCAAGGAGCACTAAACTGCCGGGTAAAATAACAGAAGATGACAATAAATGTGTATGTTTCTGTAATGTTTTTTGCTGTGCTAACTGAAACTGAAGCAACAGACACATACCTTTTTGAGTCACGTTGGTCTTTATTTGTCAAGTTGTCATAAAAGGAAACATAAAATCAACTATGGAAATTGTCTGTCGCATTCTCCATATGAGTCATAAATTGTCATGAATCATCAAAATGACAGGAAAATGCATGGTAGATCAGAGGAAGTGGGGAAGAGCACATCACTTTGTTTTTTTCATTTTCCACTTTTAAAAGTCTGCAAAATGTAAACCATGAAAGAGGTTTATTGGGAGAGGTTACTCTAAAACAAGTGACTGGTGGCAATATTTAGAGTGGTTTATAGAATGTGAGAAAGACAAACGTTTTCAAGCAATTCAAGTGTTGTAAGAAGTGTTTCTACAAAGGAAAGTACAGTGCAAGTGGAGAGTTTTTAAGTAAACAAGGAAGTTGCTCTGTTTTCTTTACTGGACTGTTTAAAAGTTCAGCTCTTGGGGAAAAAAAAGCTGTCATGTGGAAGTAACGGAATGGTTTGGCTGCATTTAATGCAAAATTTTCACACGTCTGGAGGTTGGTGATACTGCCAACTTGCTAACTACTTAGCGGATGTATGTAATTATAAAAATCCTGCTTTCACAGATACAGTGCTCACAAACACACACATGACGGCTCTGCACTACCCACAGAAAGAACAATCATTAGCAGTTTAATTTTTCAAAGACTTCAATGTGTAATTAACATCAGAACTTAAAAGTTATACAGAGGAGTAAATAAATGACAAAAAGAAAGAATAAATGAAAATTGCAGTTAATAAAAGAAAATACAGGTTTGCTTGTTCATACTGATGTGGAATTATATGTGGATGAATGCTTACTGGAGTGCTTTTAATTAAATTTGCTGTAGTACACCAGCAGCTAATGGCTTGAGCACCATCTCCCACGAGTACCTGAAGGGCAGCTATGCATTGGACCTTGAAGCAGTCAAACAGGGAGCCTCCTCCCTGCCTCATCTCAACAAGACATTAGTGGCCTCCTGCAAACGCCTTAATGGGTAAGCTGCAGACACCAGAACATCTGTAGACCCCCAGATTCCATGGACACATACTCCATTATCCATACATTTCACATATAATGCTGTGCTTTTGTGTCCTTGAATGTCACTATACTGACAGGCCCTCAGCACAAAGAGCTGTTTGCTTCCTCAACTTGCCTCTTGTTTTGGCCACAATGGCACATGTTGCTCATTCAAACATTGAGATAAGTGCCAAGTAATAGATGTGAAGTGTAGAATTATAATAAATAAATGGATAAATTAATAGATAAATAACAGTAATGGGATGTCATGAAACTGTATCCCAGTAGATTAATCTAAGTAACACAGAGCAGAAAGACATGGGTTAAATAAGACAGACAAAAAGTTTTTGATCAGTCTTTGTCTCCTCAAACAGGGAGGTGGATAAAGTGTTGTCAGGTCTGGAGATTCTTTCTAAGGTTTTTGATCAGCAGAGTGCTTTCATGGTCTCTAAGATGATCCAACAGGTAAACATCTTTAATATTTTTTAATGTGTGCATGTGTTTTTTATGTGCACGTGTGCTCGTGCTCAGTTAGGGTCAAAACATTGATATTCTTTCATGACTTCCAATTCAAAACTCCCAAATTCTGTTTAACAATCATTCCCAGAGAGACCTAATTGTACAGTTTTTGTGGTATGGTATATGTACAAATTACCAATCTTTTTACATTATTTTGATTTTAGAATCAAAAATAATTGCAAACAATTAAACTTTTTATTGATATTAATCTATGCTGTAGTATTCATGAATTCCTGATTTGGCTACACATTTATTACAGTCACATCTAACCAACCAGCACTGTCAGTATTTGTATTAGATATGATGTTACTTGTACTGTATGCTGTCATAGAAGTCTGACAAGGGCGGCATAATGAATTTGTCAGATAGCTCGTCACATTCAGTTCTTCTCAATTTAAAGTTTATGTTTCACATCAGAATAAAAGAATAATATTACAGACTGTGGTATATTTGAAATCATATAGTTGGTGCATGCAGCTTCAAGACTGTCCCATTATAACATGGAATTCACAAGTGCAATCATATGAGTTTGGCTAGTCACACATTTGTATTTACTGCATACTGTGCTTGAAGCAAATTTAGCATTTCATGTCAGGTTTGTAATGGTCTTCAAATAGTTTCAGGTTATTTTTCACTTAAAATCTTTAACAGAAGATTTGTTTTTATGACAAGTAAAATTATCAGTATTTACACAGATATCTATTTTTAAAAAGATATACAGAATAAGTAAAATATATAGTCCATTGGACAGGAGGTCAGCAAATTGGTTTATCTGAGGTAACAGTTTAATAGGTGACATCAGTCCAGTCACCATTTTGTCACCAGTATTTTCATGTTTTAATGAAGCTAAAATGTTTGTATATGGGCTGGTAGATTATGAAATGTCTGTTTGTAGCTCATAACCTTACAACATCCCACATTTTTACATCCTTCAATTTATCATGGATTCTAATAGTCTTTTTTCCCCCCATTGTTTTATTAACTTATTTATGTCTATCAGTCAGTAAATCAGGGTGGAGACCAGGAGCTGGAGAACTTGGTGACCAAGTTGGCAATTCTCAAAGACCTGTTGTCCTCAATTGAGAAAAAGGTAGATACAATCATTTCAACCATGTTTGGGTATTAATCCTATTACTTGGTGCTTTTGTTGTTGTTGTTGTTTTTTTTTTATGTCGGAGCAGTTCCAGTGCTGGTTTAAAGACACTGTCTTACTTTGAAGTATATATGCAGACATGGAATACCACCCTTGTCATCAAAAATAATGGCTGTGCAATTGAGTACCAACAGTGGTGTGAAACATGTGACTAAAAGAGACAGAAAAGAAAATATAGAATGCCTAAAAGCACTGTTTTTGGCAGTACAATGCCATAGCTATTGATGTAAGAACTTAATAATCAAAATTACTTATCAAAAAAAAGCATGGAAAATGGTTAGTTATCAGTTATGAAATTAAGCTCTTATGAGCTATTTTTGTTATTATCATTATATTTGTCCAGAGAAATGTACTTTTAGTAGTACCAGGCATTAAAATTACCAAGAAATATGAGAAAACAACGGTGGCCTCTTAATTTTTTCCATGGCTGCATGGTATATGCATAGGTATACACAGTTTTCCAATTAACACTTAACACACACTTAAATAGAGGGAAGGCGGAACGTTTTAAACAGACAGCCATCAGCCAGGAGAATGCTTCTTTAACTGGCCTTGACTTATTAAGGTCTTCTCAGCAACTATTACTTAGTTTAATTTCAGACAGTGGAAACCAAAAACTGAAATCCAAAAATACCTTGATATATTCTTTAAGCCTTCCCCTGCTGTTTGGTTATCAGTTTGATCCAAGATCAACCATTGCTACTAAAGTGGTTTAAGACTAGTATCAGCTCTGGAGCAGCTGTCAGCTCTGAAAGACAGTTCTTTAACTCTCTTACTTTTCCTAATTACTTAATAAAGAACCAATGAGGTAATTATATTTTGGAGTAAATGTTCCCTGTGCCACAATTTCTAATTATTAATTCATTTGTTTCAGTCAATAGTTTTTAAAAAGTTTTTTGTGCATACATAGGCGCATATACGTGAGAGAAATTTTGATCAATTCTACATTTTATTTAATTTAATTTATTAAAATACTATATTTATCCCATTTGGGAAATTCAGGCTCTGCATTTAACCCATTTCTAGTCTTGGTGCCCAGGGAGCAATTGGTGGGGGTAAATTTGTGAGGTCATTTACTTCAGTGTGTGAAGACCTGTCATCCTCAAAAGTATTCATACCCTCCTTTTTAAATAAGGGAAAAAATCAGCAGTCACTAAAATGAGCTGAAATCGAAAAAAGCAACAATGCATAAAAATTTAATGAAAATCATGACATTGATTTTGAATTGTGGTTTAGAGGAAGTATTAAAATCAGGCAAAAAATAAAATGAGTAAACAAGCATGATGGGGCTCCTGAACTTAACTTTTGTTGGGATACACTTTAAGGCAATCACTGCAATTAAATGTTTTCTGTAATTTCCAATCAGACTTCTGCAACTGTTGACAAGTATTTTGGTCCACTGTTCAAAAGCGAGGTGCTTTAATTAGTCGAGGACAGTTTAATTTGTTTGTTTTTTCAAAATTATTATTTTCATCTACAATTAAGAAACAATATTTTATTTCACTAAATTATAATGTAAACATTTTTTATTTGTTTTTAGATTATTCTTTAGTTTCTTGTTATTTGAACTACTATTGTGAATTTAGCATTTTCTTTAACTGGAAAATATGAATAATTTTAAAGACGACTGTATGATTTTAATATGTTAAAGTTGTTTTTATGTATAGTTTTTTGAGTTATATTTTGCATGAAAAGTGCTTTAGAAATAGAATTTGATTTGAAGAAAATTCTGAATTAGCTTTGTCGAGCAAGCGTTGAATGCAGTACAAGCAATTTCAGCTCATTACAACAAATTTTTAAAAGCCAAGGATTTTGTGAGCACAGTAAACATCACTGTTTGTAATTAGACTTTATCCCTACATTGTTATACAGTACGTACAGTTAAGGTCTGCTTGCTCTGGTTTGGCTTGATTTGTAATGAGGGGCTTTTTCTGGCTCAGGAGGAAATGGTCTCCAGTGCAGCCTAGCTGCATGTCCGGATTCATGTGATGATATTGGCTCCACCTCCTCTGCCCCCGTTAGATCACATCACAGGAAATGGGAAACCTTTTCCTTGTTAACACAAACACTGAGGCTGAAAACAACATGTGTTATCACATCTGTGGATTTTTCTTCTGATCAGTTTTTCTGCCTTTGTGATTCTCTCCCTCTTTCTTCTTGTCACCCCAGGCTTTGAAAGCCCTGCAAGAAATGAGCTTGTCCTCTCCAAGCTCCCCTCCTCTTCTCACCATGCGTCACAGCAAAGCCATTCCTGTGCAGGCCTTCGAGGTACACACAGCTGTACTCACATTGGTCACACACATGCAAAATCACATAGTTTATAAATAGCTGTGTCATTGCAGGGCTATAGAGGTCAGAGTGGAGGCAGACCTTTCCAGGATTGGCCAAAAAATGAAAATAACTTTTTACCCTTTATTTGATATGAGAGATACTGTGTGATTTTGTTTATTTATTTTCTTAAATGTATTATGTTGCATGTTGTAAATGCTTCATTTATCCAGTTACTTGGCAGGAGAATAATTTTGTAAAGGAAGAGTTCTTAAACACCCCCTTATCAGATATGTGACATATTGGGAGGGAGTAGTGGTTTGGTGTCATTGAGGAGCAAACTGAACCTAGATTACGATTAGGCAGGAAAGTCTTGTTTTCTCTAACACAGGAAGTTTTAACACAGCTGACATGAGACCAGAAGAATGCTTGTAATGAACTTCCTATTGAATCATCAGTGACATCATAGTATTTATCACTTTTGGTGTCATGCTCCCTCATGGAATAGCCAAAAGTCGTATACTGTTTTTAAAATTGTAACCCTGAACAGATGTATAGCCTGTGTTGTATCTTATACCAAAATTTTTGTAGATGGCTGTAATGAAAAGGGAAACATAAAGATGATTAATAAGAACATAAGTAAGAATCGGTTGAATGCAGAGATGAAAAAAGTGAGTTTGAATGATTACAGGGATAGTTGTCAGTGGAAGCCCATGGTGAATGAGGTGATAGAAAAAGAGAGATGAATATTTCTGAATATTAGCTGTCTGCTGGGTCTGCATCCTTTGTGGTGAAATCCTTTCAGTATCCTGTTTGAAAAGAACATAAATGTTCACACGAGAACAGACCCTCTCATCTTCTACCTTGTATGACTCATGTTAACCCATTTAGTGGTTTAAAGAAACTTGTCAACGATTTTCTAAGCAACTCTTTAGAAAATTAGAATGTGATTTTTGTGATCACTTTAATGCTGGCCTTTTTCATCATTATTATTTTTTATTATTATTATTATTATTATTGGGTTTAATTTGTTCTCAGACACTTACTATGTCATGATGTAGCCTAAGCCTACTTGGCCTAATAAACCTACTTGAACCCACTAATTAAAGAAGTATTAACACTATGAGTGTTATTGAACTATAATAATAATAATAATAATAATAATAATAATAATAATAATTAGATGGAAAAAAATATAACCACTTTATCCCAGGGGGGAAATACAATAATATGGCAGGTGCCTTTAATTCACATTGATTTGAAATGTTTCAATGCTGTAACATAATGAGTGACAGAATATTGATAAAATTGTGAGTTTATTTTATGTGTGTCATAATAAAGGAAAGAAATACTGTTTACTGTTTGGAGACCCCTGGTGGTTTGAAGATTTCATGCTGTGACCTGTGGCGACATATGGCACCCAAGAGGTCATCATACACCAAACTGACCGTAGGACAAAAGGCCCCTCTACTGTATCTGTTCATGTCTCCTGCATGAGCAGCCAGTAAAAAGGGATCTTATTCGCCAAGAAGCCAGACTTTAATTTAACATGTTTAATGGGATAGGAAAATGTTGGTAGGGTCAACCTTATCAAAGGTTTGGTACACACAGGAAAAAACCCCAAAAGTGACAGGTTGTTTCCGGGCTTTTTACAAAAGCAATGTTGGTGCGTGCATGCAGGTGTTCATAATACTTGTTGTTTGGCTTCATCACAGGTAAAGCTTGATGTTTACCTGGCCGAGCTGACAAAGATAGGGAAGAGTCAAAAGTATACTTTGTCAGTAGATGTGGAGGGTGGCAGGCTGGTAGTGATGAAGAAGGTGAAGGACAATCAAGAGGACTGGACTGCCTTCACACATGACAAAAGTAAGAGTTACACTCATACTTTTTTACACACAAAGATAAAATTTACTTAATTATGAGATGATCACTTATTGCTTTTCTACTTGTAATTTATCTGTAAATACCCATCTCTAACCCTCTGTTTTCTGTTTCTCAGTACGTCAGCTGATTAAGTCTCAGCGGGTGCAGAATAAACTGGGCATTGTGTTTGAGAAGGAGAAGGATAAGAGCCAAAGGAAGGACTTCATTTTTGCCAGTGCAAAGGTCTGTTTTTACATAGTCAAAAACTCTCAACCATACTGTAATTTTTGGATGTAAAAAAACCAACCAAAAAAAACATGATATCTTACAGTCTAAACACATCTGCAAACATTATATTGAATAAACATGTTTATAAGGGAAACTGACAATCATATGACATTTACCCTTCACCGCTGTTTAAAAAAGCCTGATGCAAAATACTAATGAGTTGTTAGGCACATTTCTGTAAATCGGGCACCTTAAGAAATATAACCTCTATTCATGTTCAAAAATGTGAGATATGGCATAAGATCGACTTCCACTCACTGATGTGTGCTTATTTCAGAAGCGGGAGGCATTTTGTCAGCTGCTGCAGCTGATGAAGAACAAACATTCCAACCAGGATGAGCCAGACATGATTTCTATTTTCATAGGAACCTGGAATATGGGTTAGACACGCACAAAAAACCATCCTGCAAACTACCTCCAATAAAGTGTGGTATTTTTTTGAATAGTGCAAGCAGGATTGTTTCTTTGTATTCAGGCTCCGTACCTGCACCTAAATCTGTGGCCTCGTGGGTTTTATGTCGCGGCCTTGGGAAGACTCTGGACGAGATGACGGTCACCATTCCTCATGATCTGTATGTGTTTGGAACCCAAGAAAACTCTGTGTGTGAGCGGGAGTGGGTGGAGTCTCTACGTGCCATGTTGAAAGAACAGACAGAACTGGATTACAAGCCGGTGAGAAAACCAAGAGAAATTCAGTATGCTAAGAACCCTACAATAAGTATCAGTCTTTATTTTTATTGTTTCACAATATTTGCGCTTGCTTACAAGGGAGGTACAGTATGAGGAAAAAAGTGGAGCTGATATTTTTGAGAAATTGTTGGAAAAACAAAATTGAAGTATGGAACAGTTTTGTGTGATCTGAATGCAGAAATGATGACTACAGGCTTCTCTTCATTTGTAGATTGCAGTGCAGACTCTGTGGAACATAAAAATAGCTGTGTTGGTGAAACCTGAACACGAGAATAGGATCAGCCACGTTGGGATGTCCAGTGTCAAGACAGGCATTGCCAACACGCTGGGTAACAATAACACTTTCTGTCCTTTTTCTTACTTAACATGCTTTAATCACAGTGGAATGACTGAAATGAAATAAAAAAAAATACTTTACTGATCCCATAGGGAAATTGTATAATAACTGAATAATGGCACAATTGGAAATGTTTTCTCAACACTGAACTACTTTAAGCAACCGTCATAATTTTACAAAAACTTGTCTTTTTATTTAAATGTGTAAAAGAAACCTTCTTGTATATATCATGTAAACTTAATTACATTATATCATAATGTTAAAATAATCATAATCATGGAAGTTTACTACATTGCTGTCAAATGAATATTTGTCCTCTCTTATTCCTTTAATCAACTTTTACATATTTGGTGTGGATGTTTATGTTGATGGTTGTGTAGGCAACAAAGGAGCTGTGGGTGTGTCCTTCATGTTTAATGGGACATCGTTTGGCTTTGTGAACTGTCACTTGACATCAGGGAATGAGAAGATTGCCAGGTACCTCCTTCAGTCCCACACACATCTAATCACCACATCACTAACTCTCCTAAGGGGCTAGGAACCTTTTGGAGGCTTTTTCTGACACAAGAACCAGGGCATAATTAAACTCCCAGGAAACTATTTTTCCCAAAGGTCCATGCTTGGGGGATTTCCATATTTGTTGAAGAACTTTGGATTGAAATATTCGCCGCTGACAAGCACTGTCTTTTCTATACACACACTGTTTTGCAGTTTTATCTTTTTGTCTCAATACTGTGTCATTGCTTTTGTACAATGTTAAGTATCACCATTACCTAATAGGCCTGAGTAGAGTTGATTCTAATTTACTTTTGCAGTGAAGTAAGCTGATTTGTAATGATGTTGTAGTTTTGGGACTGTTTAGGAAATGGAGAAAACTGGTAGTCTTTAGAAATCTTTTGACCAAAAAAAGGGTCTCAGGACTGTAAGTTCAGGATACTTAAAGTCAAAACATAACTTTTGTATGGTTTTACTGTTTTACCTGATAGCATGTTTGTATATATTTTGTTTTTTTAGTTGATTTTCATAAATTGTACGTCTGTAGATATATAAATATCCAGACCACAGGCTCTCTATGTATCTTGTCTCTTAAACCTTTATAACAGTTTAACGTAGTAGAGACTGATGAGTTGTCTACTTTGGTTTCTCTTTCTTATTTTATTCACATGCATTCAACCTTCATCCCCTCCAGGAGGAACCAGAACTACCTTGATATTCTCCGGGCTGTTGTCACTAGGTGATAAACAGCTGAGCTCCTTTGACATTTCACTGCGCTTCACACACTTATTTTGGCTGGGAGACCTCAACTACAGGCTGGATATGGATATACAGGTGAAGCAAAATGAACACAAAATGATTAAATATGTCTAATTTCAATAAAACAAAACTTTCTGACCCAGTGTTTGTTTATATTTTTGTCTGTCTTTGTAGGAAATTTTGAACTACATTAACAGGAAGGAATTTGAGCCCTTGCTAAAAGTGGACCAGCTCAATCTGGAGCGGGAGAAGAATAAAGTCTTTTTACGTTTTGGTTAGTGTGTCTCAGCCAGTTGTGGTTACTTCCTTTCCCTGTGCACAAGAAGATATTCATGAGTTAGGCAGGGATTTGTTTAAATGTAGGGAAGTTATATTTAAGAAAAGCAAAATCACAACATTAACAGCAGTTTTGTGTCCTTTAAATAGTTTCAGTGGTCTCATAAATATAGGCAAAGTGATGACTCACTTCCCAAAAGCACCTGCTCAGCAGTGCCAC
Organism: Atherinomorus stipes; assembly: GCA_023101725.1. NCBI lineage: Eukaryota > Metazoa > Chordata > Actinopteri > Atheriniformes > Atherinidae > Atherinomorus > Atherinomorus stipes. The sequence continues at coordinate 24,940 of JALJCO010004256.1, forward strand.
CTCTGTAAGAGTTCATGACACCACAAATTTTCTTTGCTTACAACAAAAAAAAATTACAGCTCAAGGAAAAATGACCATAGGATGGACTTTATTTGTTCAAAAGTTTAAGTAAACTATTATAAAAGTTTTTCTGACCTTTTGATAATATTATTTTTTTTAAATGAAACATGGTAGTAAGCTCTCATTTGTGCTTTAAAAAAAGTGCATCTCTTATATTACACCACAGGTTTATATCCCTCTGTGAGATTTGATTACGTCTCTCTTATCGTAGTCCAGTCATTATATTTATTTAAATATAAACTGATGACTGGAAAATGCTTTTTCTCAGTCATTCCACTGTATGCCACAAATTTGTGTCAGCACACACGGCAGTCAACAATCACTGTAATGTGCAAAATTCAGATAAAGAAAGAAGAAGTTCACAACTACTGAAAGTTGACAATTAGTCAGATCATAAGTGTTGATCTTAAGCTACTTTTTGGACCTTCACAAAAACAAATGTCTTTTTGCTTGCAGCGGAGGAAGAAATTTCATTTCCACCCACCTACCGTTATGAGCGAGGCTCAAGAGACACGTATGTCTGGCAGAAGCAGAAAGCTACTGGGGTGTGTTTACCATCTAAAAAAAACATCAGACAATTACTCCCTGCCATTTATGACTAATATTAACCTGCTTTATTTCCTCTTTTTGTGAGTCATCTTGATTATTCTGATGTCTTCTTCTTTTCTGTTTGCTCTAGATGAGAACTAATGTTCCATCCTGGTGTGACAGGACCCTGTGGAAGTCATACCCAGAAACACACATTGTCTGCAACTCCTATGGTGAGACAGAGATCACTTTTGACAGTATATACAGTATCACTGTATATACAAAAACAGTATATACTGATTGATTTCACATCTATGTTTTAGTCATATTGCAGTTAATGATTGATAAGTCATTTCTGTGCTGACCGAGGTACATTTATTTTTGCCAGGCTGTACGGATGACATAGTGACCAGTGATCATTCCCCTGTATTTGCTACATTTGAGGTTGGAGTGACCTCTCAGTTTGTCTCGAAGAAAGGTAAACATGGGTTAAGGGTGCATTCACACCAGGACAGTACGCTAGACTCGGTCAGATTGGGAACTTGGCTCAGTTGGTGGGTAGGGGTGATCTTCCGGACCGAGATCACTTTCATGCTGCATTTTAACGAGTCAGTGTCTCGTCGCCTGAGCAGCAACTTCTTCCAATTATATCACATATTTTTATATAATGTTGACGTAGATTTTTTTTTTTTTTTTTTTTTTTTTTACTGTGCGGGCATATCCCAGAGCCTCCATTTCATAGCTAATTACTTTAAAAACTGCATTTCTGTGGGTACCTACTAGGAACTGGGATGTTTCTTCTCACCATATATCAATTTAAAGTTTTACTTCGTCGTCACGCCACGTTTGATCACAACCATTTCTAAAGAAGTCCTATATGAGTTTCTTTTGGTAGTGTTTGCCAACAATGCTTAACATTTATAATATAAACCATACTGTTAACCCACAATATCTACCAAATGCTGAACCAAATGCAGAAAGGGCAGTTGTATTCCCCCCTCTGCATTTGGTTCGGCTTGAAGCGGACGGCAACTGTGTTTGTAGGAGGACCGAGTCTGCTTGTTTGGTCAGAATCAGAGTCCGTTTACACATTCACAATTCTCCCAACGAAGCGGCCTTTCTGAGCAAACGGATCCTGATTTGAATCAAAAGACTGGTGTGAATGTGCCCAAAGTTCAAAAGCTTTTTTTTTCCTTCTTTTTTTCTTTTCTCTATTTCTTTGCTGTTAAGTTCTACTCCCTTGTATGACTTTGAGTCTACTTCTTCCATTCTTCTTTGTTTGTGAGATTTGGAATAAACATGACAGGTTATAAAATAACATTTTTACATATAGAGCACAGTTGCCAGTGCAGCATTACACTGTTGCTGAAATTGTCAAATAAGATGAGCAGAAACCCGGCTGATGTTGAAACACTGCATAAGGGCTACCAGAAAAAATTTGTCCACATTGTCCATAGATTTGTCCACAACTCTATATCAATCTCTGAACTTTGAAATAGTATTTTATGATTGACTTATTTCTATATTAAGTCAAGAAGAATTTGTCAACAAGAAAAATGTGCGTGCATTAAGTTTATTACAGTTATGGGTTATCGCAGCCATGGTTTTGCCCTGCCTGCATGCACATCCTGTTGCATTGGAGTTTCTGTTTTTTATGTAAGGGATAATGTATGGAACGCAGGTCATTATCGGTAAATACTGACTGCTTATTATACGTCTGCTTGCAAAAAATAAAATTAA
>JALJCO010004257.1:0-16490 GCA_023101725.1 Atherinomorus stipes
GGATGAGGTGGAACGTGAGATTCTCATTGTGATGAGGTGGAACGTGAGATTCTCATCATGATGAGGTGGAACGGGAGATTCTCATAATGATGAGGTGGAACGGGAGATTGATGAGGTGGAACGGCAGATTCTCATCATGATGAGGTGGAACGGGAGATTCTCATCATGATGAGGTGGAACAGGAGAACGGGAGATTCTCATCATGATGAGGTGGAACGGGAGATTCTCATCACAATGAGGTGGAACGGGAGATTCTCATCACAATGAGGTGGAACGGGAGATTCTCATCAGGATGAGGTGGAACGGGAGATTCTCATCACAATGAGGTGGAACGGGAGATTCTCATCAGGATGAGGTGGAACGGGAGATTCTCATCACAATGAGGTGAAACGGGAGATTCTCATCAGGATGAGGTGGAACGGGAGAGTCTCATCACAATGAGGTGGAACGGGAGATTCTCATCAGGATGAGGTGGAACGGGAGATTCTCATCAGGATGAGGTGGAACGGGAGATTCTCATCACAATGAGGTGGAACGGGAGATTCTCATCAGGATGAGGTGGAACGGGAGATTCTCATCACAATGAGGTGGAACGGGAGATTCTCATCAGGATGAGGTGGAACGGGAGATTCTCATCACAATGAGGTGGAACAGGAGATTCTCATCACAATGAGGTGGAACGGGAGATTCTCATCAGGATGAGGTGGAACGGGAGATTCTCATCACGATGAAGTGGAACAGGAGATTCTCATCACAATGAGGTGGAACGGGAGATTCTCATCAGGATGAGGTGGAACGGGAGATTCTCATCATGATGAGGTGGAACGGGAGATTCTCATCACAATGAGGTGGAACGGGAGATTCTCATCAGGATGAGGTGGAACGGGAGATTCTCATCACAATGAGGTGGAACGGGAGATTCTCATCACGATGAGGTGGAACGGGAGATTCTCATCAGGATGAGGTGGAACGGGAGATTCTCATCACAATGAGGTGGAACGGGAGATTCTCATCACAATGAGGTGGAACGGGAGATTCTCATCAGGATGAGGTGGAACGGGAGATTCTCATCACGATGAGGTGGAACGGGAGATTCTCATCAGGATGAGGTGGAACGGGAGATTCTCATCACAATGTGGTGAAACGGGAGATTCTCATCAGGATGAGGTGGAACGGGAGATTCTCATCACGATGAGGTGGAACGGGAGATTCTCATCAGGATGAGGTTGAACGGGAGATTCTCATCAGGATGAGGTGGAACAGGAGATTCTCATCACAATGAGGTGGAACGGGAGATTCTCATCACGATGAGGTGGAACAGGAGATTCTCATCACAATGAGGTGGAACGGGAGATTCTCATCAGGATGAGGTGGAACGGGAGATTCTCATCACAATGAGGTGGAACAGGAGATTCTCATCACAATGAGGTGGAACGGGAGATTCTCATCAGGATGAGGTGGAACGGGAGATTCTCATCACGATGAGGTGGAACAGGAGATTCTCATCACAATGAGGTGGAACGGGAGATTCTCATCAGGATGAGGTGGAACGGGAGATTCTCATCATGATGAGGTGGAACGGGAGATTCTCATCACAATGAGGTGGAACGGGAGATTCTCATCAGGATGAGGTGGAACGGGAGATTCTCATCACAATGAGGTGGAACGGGAGATTCTCATCACGATGAGGTGGAACGGGAGATTCTCATCACAATGAGGTGGAACGGGAGATTCTCATCACGATGCGGTGGAACGGGAGATTCTCATCATGATGAGGTGGAACAGGAGATTCTCATCACAATGAGGTGGAACGGGAGATTCTCATCAGGATGAGGTGGAACGGGAGATTCTCATCATGATGAGGTGGAACGGGAGATTCTCATCACAATGAGGTGGAACGGGAGATTCTCATCATGATGAGGTGGAACGGGAGATTCTCATCATGATGAGGTGGAACGGGAGATTCTCATCATGATGCGGTGGAACGGGAGATTCTCATCATGATGAGGTGGAACGGGAGATTCTCATCATGATGCGGTGGAACGGGAGATTCTCATCATGATGAGGTGGAACAGGAGATTCTCATCACAATGAGGTGGAACGGGAGATTCTCATCATGATTAGGTGGAATGGGAGATTCTCATCATGATGAGATGGAACAGGAGATTCCCATCACGTGTAGCCGACAAATCTGCAGCAACTTCTCTCTTGCAAACCAGCTCTGTTTTTTTTATTTGGCTCTTCTTTTTTCATGAATTAATGCTTAATTCTCCTTTGCGTCCTTGTTCATAGGACATTTGTCACCATTGCTAACAACCAGTGTGGATTATTTTCATAAATTAGGTTTTCACTGATTGTTGGTGTGCACTTTTATTTTATTTAATTTCATTTGACAGATTTTACAGATTTAATAGTAGGAGTAAGCGTATAATCTTTCATACTGTTTCACTGGTTTTATTTATTTTTTTGGCTTATTTATTCCTCAGGAATTTCCTCCATTTATGAATCTTATTTTAATGTCTGATGTGGCAATCATTAATAGGACCTACAGTACTGGTGTTACCTGTCTGGTCATGTTGTGTGGTTATACTGGGTTTGCAGCACTAAATTGGCTATGATAAGTTTTCCCTGAAGGACCAAAACATCTTTTCTTTTCTTTCACTTTGTGTTTTTCAGCAGCTCTGGAGAAGGTCTGTTTCTGGTATAATAAGATCAGGACCAGGCATGTTCATGCATTATTATTATGTTAACACATTAATTAATTCATTCTATCAATTATTTTATTGCGTGCTAACATAAGGGAGGTTCACCAACCTTTAAATGCAAACTGTTGACTGGAATTTTTCATCTTCCTTTGTCACATATTTGCTTTATCATATTAAGCTGAGATTTATAAGAAATAATAACTGCTGGTGTGTTAACTAGCCTCTTTCTTATTTTAGATATGTGTTTTTATCCCAAAAGTTACTGAACTTTCTCCATGTAGCAGTACCTTTCATATAAAGATTTTGCAATGCACTACTTTTAAATCATTTAACTTTGTATGTAACAATGTCATTAATGGTGATTATCTGCAGAAAGTCATGGAATAATACTAATAATCGTTGCACAGAACTTTGAAGATATGAACATAATGGAAGGTAAACAGTAATCCAGTTGGTGTCCTCGTGCTGAAAAGCATTCCTCACTACTTCTACAAGGTGGCCTCGTCCTTTCTCATGTTCATGTACAGTGTGTTTGCATGCAAGTGCGTTGCACAACGTGGGGGCTTCAGTCATCTTGGTAAAAACCAAAGCACATATGCAACGTTCAGCCTCATTAACTGTAATGACATCAGGTACAGGGTTGGGTGCACTGACAAACTCCTTAACATGAGAAGAGGTGAGCAGTAGACAAAGGAGGGAGGGAAGCTGTCAGCAGTGCCAGCTGCTTCTTATTCAACTGCAAATCGCTGCACACGAGCAGCCTCACCCTGTGCATACAGTCACACAGCTGCACAGGTCACATGTAAGAAACAAAACCTACAGCAAAGCGTGAACCCAGATATCAGTTCCAGGGTTAAAGAAACTCTCTCAAACAACTAAAGGTTTAATCTCCTGACTGTAGTGGAATATATAGTACAGGCCTAGTGGATGTTGTAGTCTCTTCTAAGTTTTACAGTGGGTACGGAAAGTATTCAGACCACTTCAAACTTTTCACTCTTTGTTTCATTGCAGCCATTTGCTAAAATAAAAAAAGTTCATTTTATTTCTCATTAATGTCACTCAGCACCCATCTCGACAGAAAAAAACATTCAACATTTTTTGCTAATTTATTAAAACAGAAAAACTGAAATATGACATGGTGATAAGTATTGAGTACTTTGCTCAGTACTGAGTAGAAGTACTTCTGAGCTGGTACAGCCATGAGTCTTCTTGGGAATGATGCAACAAGTGTTCCACACCTGGATTTGGGATCTTCTGGTTCCGCTTAGAATCAACTCCAAAAAGCTGATCAAGAAAGCTGGTTCTGTGCTGGGGAGAACTCTGGAGCCGCTGGAGCTGATCGTTCAAAAAAGAATGCTGCACAAGCTGATGAAGATGATGGAGGATTCTTCCTCCTCTCCACAACACGGTGAAGAATCAACAGAGTGTGTTCAGTGGGAGGCTGCGTCAAGTTCGCTGTAGGACGGAGAAATACAGAAATTTATTCCTGCCAGCAGCATCACCCTTAAGAACAAGACTGACTGACTTTTTTGTTTATAAAAAAAAAGTGAGCTTTTACAATACTGAATTTCCCTTCTGGGATGAATTTTTCATTTCATTTTCATTTCAAAAAGTTCAATCTTGGTCTCATCAGACCAGAGAATCTTATTTCTCTCATTCTGGGAGTCCTTCATGTGTTTTTGGCAAACTCTATGAGGGCTCATATGTCTTCTTTATTCTCTCACCAAGGCTCTTCTCCCACCATTGCTCAGTTTGGCTGGACGGCCGGGTCTAGGAAGAGTTCTGGTCGTCCCAAACTTCTTCCATGTAAAGACTATGGAGGCCACCGTGCTCTTAGGAACCTTTAGTGCTGCAGAAATTCTTTTGTAACCTTGTCCAGATCTGTGTCTCGCCACAATTCTGTCTCTGAGCTCCTTGGACAGTTCCTTCCACCTCATGATCCTCATTTGCTCTGACATGCACTGTGAGCTGGAAGCTCTTATATAGACAGGTGTGTGTCTTTCCTAATCACGTCCAATCAGTTTAATTAAACACAGCTGGACTCCAATGAAGGAGTAGAACCATCTCAAGGAGGATCAGAAGAAATGGACAGAATATGAGTTAAATATGAGTCACTGCAAAGGCTCTGAATACTTATGACCATGTCATATTTCAGTTTTTCTTTTTTAATAAATTAATATCTAAATGAAAGAAAAATACATTCAAATATACTTTCTGCAACCGAGTTCCACTGTTAGAATATATTTAGTCTTTCAGAAGTGGAAATAAATAGCTGTTCGATGCTTATAACTAAGTGTTGCCAAACTTGATGCAAAAACTTTAAAGTTACTCATGAAAACATCAAGTCAATAAATCTTTCCCAGTAATCATTACAGTGTCAGTATCTGTGGGTTAACTGGAGGAGGTTGGGTATTTTGGAGGGCTTGTGATGGTCGTCGGGAGCAGGAGATAAACAGACGGGGCTTCATCAGTGAGGACACTGTAAGGACCGTCCAGTGTGGTGAAGAGGAAGCTGGGCTGAAAAGTGATGCTTCCATTTACTGCTCCTACTTGGTTCCAAGAAGATAAAAAAGAATTGTATTTTCTTGATGATGTCAAGGAAATCAGGAAGGACGTGTCCTACCTGGTCTGCATAGGCCGAGTCCTCCATAGACCACGTAGGGTGAAAGCAACAGGCTGTTAAATTCAGACGGTCAAGCTTCCTTGGCATACTGTATCTTTTGTTGCCTAGCAACTGTGACGGCAATAAACAAACTGGAGAGCCAAAATATCATCCTTACCATTATTCTGTGAATTTTAGAGAAGTTACAGCAGCTTTAATGTCATCTGCAGCATTTTTTTATTCCTCTGGCACAGAGAAAATCAGATCCAAGTTAATTTATTTTGTAAAGTTTACAAAATTTCAACAGTCTCCGTTTAATTTAAGCGAATTTCATGGACAACAGCAAATGAAAGGGCGTAATATTAACTTGTACACAATAATAAAATCATATAATAAATAGAATGAAAATTTCTCTTAAATTTAATTAAACTGTGTTGAATATTGATGTTGATTGTTTTAGAGAATGAAAACTTGAAGTGTCGCCTGCACACCTCATGAGGAATGATTTTGACCCAGTGCTGCATGTCTGCAGCAGCACTCTTCCAGCCATTTGTACATAAAGCTGCCAGTTATACCTACTTTTCAGAGGCGCTAAATTACTCGCCAAAAATTGTGCCCGCTTTCCGTTGCATGGTTGATAAATCCTATTGTGTGTGTAAAGCTGAGTTGTTTGCATAGTCTCCCCCCAATATTTTGCACGTTCTGGCAGAAACGCCCATATTGCATATCATACATGCAAAATGAAAGTGAAAATCTCCATCAGCACTGCAGGTCATCAGCAGGCATTTTACTCTCATTGTTGTTGGAATTACTCTGAAGTAGTTAAACAATTCAAATTTTACACTGGGGATTTAACTGTGTAGTCCGTCCTCTGCAGTGTGGCTGATTTTACATCATGTGTCAATTTCAAGCAGTTTGTCCCACTAAAATAAACGCAAGTGATTTTTATTCTGTTTTAACAGCAAAAATAAACATTTTTTCTTTAAAATATATCACATTGCCTTCTATCATTTTGAGAAATTACTATTATTAAACATTCTCGATAAAACATGAACAGGTCATCATGACATGAGCTAAACACAACTGAAACAGGGCAAATACTGCCAAGTAAAAATCTCAGAAGTACAAATGATGATTTTTTCTTTTGTGAGAATTTCGTGAAAACTGAGCCTGTGTGTTGTACAGCTGATATTCTGGTCTCAGTTATGCTGTAAAATAAAAAAGTGAATAAAAACTGTAAAATTTTGGCAGTTTAAATACTGTGAAGAAACAGAAAAACCAGTAAAATTCCATTGTAAAAATATATTTTTACTTTTCATTTGAGTCTCAGGTTATATGATTACAGTTAAATTACCTATAAATACAACTGATCCTGGCTCAAAGGGCCACAGTTTATCTCTGCGACCAATCCTTGGACCTAAACCAGGGTCCACCACCACTGTGACCTTTAGGTCACAACTGCATGTGTAACAGTAAATAAGAGTATGGATAAACTCAAAGTAAAATGATGAAGTATTACAGTATTACACTCAAGATCAATGTTTTAATTTTTGTTTTGAATTTATGCTTGGTAAAATTAGGAAAAACATAAAATGAAGGGAAGTATTTTGATATAAAATTAAATTAACTGAATGTGATGTATTTCCCAGTTACGGGTTTTCAGGTAATTTGGTGTTTAAACCTGTGAAAGAACTGAAAAATACAGAAAAACTTGTGATATTGTGGATTTGGCGAGGAAAGTGACTCTGAATCTGCTTCTGTATGTTTAATTTGTGGGCTGCATGTCTGAGGAGCCAGACTCAAGCATCTCTGTTCTCGGTCTAGAACCATGAAGGCGAACCCAGCACAGCCTGGTCCTATAGCTGCACGGCTGCAGGCTGCTACCAGTCAGCAGCGGTTCCTGCTTGCTGGATCTTACAGCTGGTGATTTGTTGCGAGCACTGACAGCTGTAATGTGTGCGAGTGTGTGTGTGTGTGTGAGTAATTAGGACCCCTGACAGGTACATATTAGCTCTGTAACTGATCTCCAAGGGTGTTTTCCTCTCTTGTCAGGGTTGGCTGCTCAGCTCAGTCTAGTGTAGCACGACCATGGAAACCACACTGTATAGTTGATTTTAGTGAAGCCCAACAGTTAGTTAAACAGTTAGTTAACATAGAAATTACATTCTACTATCACTTCATCAGGTCCACCTCCTAGTACTGAGTTGGAACCCTTTTCTTTCCAGAACTGTCGTAAATCTCGGTGTCAACGATCCAACAATGTGTCTGAAACATTCTTCAGATATTCTGCTTCATGTTGACATGATCGCATCACACAGGAGCTGCAGATCCATGATGAGAATCTCCCGTTGCATCTCATCACACCAGAAACTCCCACAGCTCACAGTGCCGGCCTCCACCTGTCGGTGGATCTACAACTTCCTCACTGACAGGAGGCAGCAGGTGAGGCTGGGGAGCATCACCTCCAGCACCAGGTCCATCAGCACCGGCTCCCCCCAGGGGTGCGTTCTTTCTCCGCCGCTCTTCTTTCTTTACACCAACGACTGCTATTCAAGGGACCCATCCGTTAAGCTCCTGAAGTTTGTGGATGACACCACAGCTGGCCTCATCAGGGACGGTGACGAGGCCGCCTGCAGGCATGAGGTGGACCAACTGATCCTGTAGTGTGGACACAACAACCTAGAGCTTGACCCACTCAAGACTGTGGAGATGATAGTGGACCTTAGAAAAAAAACACCCAACAAAACAGTGTCTACTGTGGACTCCTTTAAGTTCCTGGGAACCACAATTTCCCGGGATCTCAAGTGGAAGACGCACATATCTCATCAGAAAGAAGGTCCAGCAGAGGCTGTACTTCCTGCGATAGCTGAAAAAGTTCAACCTGCCTCAGGACACGCTGATCATCTTCCACACCTCCATCATCCAGTCTGTTCCGTGCACCTTCATCACTGTCTGGTTCGGATCGGCCACCAAACAGGACCAGAACAGGCTGCAACGGACAATCAGGTCTGCAGGGACCGACCTGCCCTCCATCCAGGACTTATACCAGTCCAGAGTCAGTAAACGGGCAGGAAGCATCACTGCTGACCCCTCCCACCCTGCACAGGCAATCAGGTCTGCAGGGACCGACAATCAGACACAAAAACAGTTTCTTCCCCAGGCCGTCTCTCTAATTAGCCCATAAATACACCTGTCATTAACGCCCATCGCACTGTTTGCACTACATGTACATATATTTATATCCTGTTCCTGTTGTAAATACATTTTTGTTTTTTGTATCTTCTATTCTTGTGTTTTTTATCTTGGATTTTTATATTTATATTTTGTATGTACCCCCACAGGAAAGAGAAATACCCGGAGTCACATTCCTTGTAAGGTCACACATACTTGGCGGATAAAGCTGATTCTGATTTTGATTCTGATCATGATGAGAATTTCCCGTTCCCCCGCATCATGATGAGAACCTCCCATTCCACCAAATTCTGAGCCTAGCATCTGAATGTGGAGCTGAAACGGAGACTCATCAGACCAGCAACGTTTCTCCATCTTTTATTGTCCAGTTCTGGTGAGTCTGAGTGAATTGTTGCCTCAGTTTCCTGTTCTTGACTGACAGGAGAGGCACCTGGTCTGGTCTTCTGCTGCTGGAGCCCATCTGCTTCCAGGTTGGACGTTTTGCGTGTCTGTATTATTGTTATTCCTACAACAATAAAATAAAAACGTCTTTTTCTACAATCAATAGTATTAAACAGAATATCAAGTATTCCCGGCTTCATAATACTCATACTGTTGTATCAGTAGGTTACCAGAAAATGGAGGCTGCTTCTTCTTCTTCAAGCTGAAATGCTGGTGTACTCTTCCTCCATGCTTAACTGGTCTGTTAGAGGCTGATAATGAGATTAATTCTTAGACTTGGTCGGGATTCATCTATCTGATGATGTTTTTCTGCTCTACGAAGTTTCCCTGCATGTCCCTGAATGCAGGAGCACAACCTTTACCAGCTGCATCTAATATTCAGACCTGGGCATGGACACGTCCAGTACCAGATGGTAGACTCCATGCTTTCACCTCATTGGCTGAGTCTCAGGAACCTGCCTCCTGCTTCAGAGAGTGCAGCCAGTATTCCTGCCCCATGAGCCTCTTTTGATCTGCTCCTGGCTTACCTCTGATCAAGCCTGTTTCCAGCGCTGAAACCCTGCACACCTCAGCCAAGTACATGCTCCCTGTTTCAATAAATTACCCTCCAATCCACGATCTGCCTTCAAGTCTTTACACCTCAGTTCAATTTATGCCGTCCTTGTGTAACAGGAACATTGTGATGGATTGAATAACTATGGGGGTAAAAACTTTGTAAGCCTCATTTTGAGGTCGACTTCCGAAGCTGTTTTCTTCAGTTTTCAGTGGTGACTGAATTGCGTTTACATCTTGGCAACTGCTAAAGTCATAGATACAGTTTTCTCAGTCTAAAGGTTCCTGGCACAACTTCCCAGACTTCCAAGGTACTTGGGGAGGTGAATACTCCAGAGAGGTCAGAACTGAAACAGCATTTGTAGTGTGGATAAGAAGTTTATCGTTTGACCTACGTATCTTGGCTGGAGGCTTTCCTCTGGGTTACCATAAACAGCCAATAAAAAGCAAGTATGAAATGGAAAAGTTAAGGTACATCTCAGAGCATTTGGGGTCATTCTCATCAAACAGGTTGGTCTGAAACCATCTAATGCCTGGATCAGTAGTTTTGATCATGAGACAACATTGACTGGGCTCCTAGGAAGAAGTTAAACCATGATAGTGTAGAACAACCAGTCCTAGTCTGTTTCACCAAGCAAACACAGCAATAGAAACACCTAAATGGGTCTGACAGGGGCAGACACAATGCAGGATTTGCCACAAAGGGTCTTTAACCCAACTTTCACCCACTCGCACACCAAGATGTTCTTCAAAGATCATGGGTGGGGAGAGATGGTGGAAGAGCATGCCCAGCGTTCTCTCGCTCACTCATATGTATCGAGCGTTATTCGTTTTTCATGAACAAAAACTTCTTCAACACAAAAACAGTTTGTTGAGGCCCTGGGCTGGGGGGCCGGTGGGGAGCCGGTGCTCAGCGGAGTCGGTGGTTGCTGGTCTTGGTCCGCAGGGGCCTTGGCCCCGAGACCGTGGGGGGCTTCAGCTGGGATCACCCTCTGCCACCCTCTGGGTGGATGCTAGGGGTGTCACGATTCTCCAAATCCTCGATTCAATTTGATTATCGATTTTAGGGTCATGATTTGATTCTTTTTTTTTTCCTTTTTGGGGTCAGATAATAAAAAAGTTCTATCATGGCATTAACTTTGAAAGAAACAACAATGTGCTTGGTGCTTTTCATCAGCAATCAAAATGCCAGCACCCAAAGATACAACAAACGCACCAGCAAGGCACAGCACACACTGCAGCACACCCACTTGGAGTGAAGCAGTTTCGGCTACTTTGTTGGTGACGGATCACCCTCCAAGAATACTTTAAAGTTATCTTCAAATCCTTACAGCAGATTCAGATCAGGCCCATGCACTCCTCATTCCGGTTGCACTGCGGTTTTATTTTAACGTCAGCAACTCACGTGCTCATGTCGAGATGTTGTTACGTCCCAGCTCTGCTAAGGTGGGCACTGCTAAAACTCAAATCTTACCAAGTATATTTTTCTCATTTCTAGTCAAAATATCTCACCACAGTCAAAATAAGACTAAATTACCTGAAGAGAAACATTTCAGTGAGATAAAGGAACTTGTTTCAAGAAATCTTATCAAGAAAATTTTGCTTATGCCACTGGCAGAATGTTTTTGCTTATTACAAGCAAAGTAATCTTGGCCACTCTTAAAATAAATTAATAAAAAAATATTTTTCTGCTTAGGAGTGACCGGCCCTTGAAACAAAAAGGTCCATAAAAGTCCACAAGAACTTGTCAATATTCCTCCATACTGCTCGTCCAATGTAATCCAAGTGTCCTGAGTGGGTAGCGTCCAGAATTTACTGGAAACCATCATTTAGTAGATTTTTAGAGCGTAAACAGTGAAACTTCCCCGATGTGCATTCATGCGAGTTCACGACACTACAGATACCGCAACAGACCAAACCAGGCGAGATTGCGTGTTCTTTCGTTCTAATTCTTTCTTTGTTTTAAATCAATAGGCAACCCCTCATGTGTTTTTCCACAGCTCTGTCGCTCTTAGCACAATGTAAACAGAGACTTTCTTCTTCTACACTTGCATTAATGGCAGAGTAGGCACTGAACGCTGCAGCTTCCATAGTGTTGTGAACTTGCACATGGCATTGGGGAAGTGTGATGTAGTACTGTAACTTGTAATTTAGGAGGTGGTACTTGCGCACTAAAAATTCCTGGGTCAAACTGCTGGGTTAAAAAGGGACCAACTCTTTCCTGGGTTATTTCAACCAAGACATTTGGGTTGTTGACCCAACTTCTGGGTTAAAAAAACAACATTGTAGTCAAAATAACCCAACTCCTGGGTCAAATATTCAACCCAAAAGTTGGGTCAAAAAAAAAAAAAAAATTTCTGGATCGAAGTTACCCAGAAATTAGTAGGTCCCTTTTTATCCCAGAAAAAAAAAAACATTGACCCTTTTGGAGCTTTTAGTGTGTAAAATGTAGTGTTGTAGTCGTTCAGAACCGTCGTTGCTAAACCAACTCCCGCCTCATGAAAACTGATCTGCAGCGGGTCCGTACAGGTGACAGTTAGACCCCACGTGGTGGTGCTGGGGAAAAAAATCTGCCCCTCCTGTTTATTGGACTTGATCTGTATCTGCCGTGGGTCCGAGTTTGACAGTTCACCTTACCCACACTCAGCTGAGTGTTGGGCGGAGGTCAACATGCGCTCGGACTGTCAGGCGGATCTGTGGACTTGAAGGCGGAGCCGCCGCGGAGTCCACTGCTCTCTGGGTTGTCTTTAATCTGCCTTTTCCCTTTGTTGTGGTCGGGATGTTTCTGGGTGAAGATTTCTGTTTATATATCCAGCCAATGAGGCTAAGGGCACTAACATCGAAGTACCTGTAAATTAGTTTGGCTCTAAACTTTGAAAACCACAGAAATGTACTTAACTAAAAAGTGTTTATCTAAAAGTTTTAATAAAAGGCAAATAGATTTCTATTTCTTGGTTCTTGAAGACGTTCTATCTGACAGGAGGCTCCCAGGACAACCACAACCTGGATGATTGAGAAACACCAACAATTGCAGATTTTCCAAAGATATGACATCGCTGAAGCAGAGATGTGTCAGCTGTGTGATGGAGGATATTTATGAATAGAAAAAGCATGAAACGCACACATGGCCTCCCCTCTCTCTGCTGGGAGCATGTCAGCCTCACACTGTGATAACCCGGGTCAAACCTCCACTCGGTGCTGCACACCAGCTGTGTCATGTCTCCTCCCTGCTCACTCTCTCTGCAGCTGCTTTTCTTCACCGTCTCTGCTTCACACTGGTGTGTGCGGCTTCGTGTGTTGTCTGTGATCAGGTGTGTGTGTCTGTGATGTTTGTGTGATTTGGGGCATTACTGGTGGATAGTGTAAGAGCCGTTCGAGCCCTGCCACCTGGCATTAACACTAAAGATAAACAGGACTAAATGGCTTCATCTTTCATGGAAGCACCTTTTCTTGTTCACGTTGGTCTGAATTTGAGTTTAAACTTAACAATTTAAATGTCATTATGAGTGTCGTTGGGAATCTGAAGTTTCTGACAGTTATAAAATGCATGGATATGTCGTACCAACATGGCGGCTTCTTCATCCTTGAAGGTATCATCAGATTTAAATCTGCAGAAATGTCCTGATTAATTATGGGTTTTAAAAATGGAGAGACATAAAAGGGAAATAAAAGCAAAGCCAGTAAGTTAAGTGACAAGGAAATAAGAAAACTGAAACCATTTACAGGAACATCAACAATCCAGCAGCTCCAGAGTCGCTTCCATCATTTCTGTCACACAAACAGCGGAGACATCCGCGCTAAGTCACGCCGCATAACCCAACTCAGCTGGTATGATTGGCTCTGCTCTTCCTTCTTGTGATTGGATGTTCACATTGTCACTCTCTCTATCTAGCGCTTCTGGCTAGCACTTGCTAGTTCCAGAGTGGTGCTAATGGTGCATTCCACTTGTGAACACACTATCAGTGTGTTGCTATCCAGTTGCTAGCAGCAAAAAAAACCCCAAAGCTCAGCTGTGCAGTGTCTGCAAGACAATGACAGCTCCAGGAATATACATAAAGAAGGTCAGTATGCCATCAAAACCAGTCAGAGCATAACGACTGCACAGTTTTAAGGCTGGGAACTTGTGTCGCGCTACTTTAATAGCTGCTGATGGACATTTGTTGCTATCAGCTTGCAGGTAATTTAAATTTTTCCTACTTTTTTCAATGAAAAACTGCTGCCTTCTGCACCAAAAACAGAATCATTTCACTCAGCTTTTTTTTTTTTTAAAGGTTATCAAAGTTTACATTTGAATGATGCAATAGGATTATCCTTGCATTGGTAGCGGAGCACTGCCTCTCATTATTAATTTTCTACAGGAGGACTTTTACCCAGTTGGTATGTGGAGTGGAGATAAAGCAGAGTTTTATATGGGCCTACTGCCATGTCTCT
This sequence comes from Atherinomorus stipes, assembly GCA_023101725.1. NCBI lineage: Eukaryota > Metazoa > Chordata > Actinopteri > Atheriniformes > Atherinidae > Atherinomorus > Atherinomorus stipes. The sequence goes on from JALJCO010004257.1 coordinate 13,924, forward strand.
GAAAGCAGCCAAAAATACACACTGCAGACGAGACGCACAGCGGCTGACTCCAGCATCAACACCTCCGTACGTCTCAGGGATCGAGGATGAGTGGAGGGAGAACTGCTCGGTTCTGGAAGCAAAAACAAGCCTCAACACTTAAAGATCAGAAAATACAATGAAGCTCCTGTCAATCAGTTTGTTGAATAATGAAAGACGGGAGACAAAGGAGCTGGCTGGTTCAGGAGTATCAGAGTTGTAGATACAGCCCACTGAAGCGGGTCAAATAATACATCTGTCTCACTGTCTTCTGATGATGCTGCCTCAGGGCTAACGCTGTTAGCTAAACACTTATCTCCATCATGGTGAGTTAAGTTGTTTATGTACAGCTTAAAGCCCTTCTTGCACGTTCTCGCAGACGTGTTTTTGAGATATCCGGTGAATAGTCCATGGTGATGTGCGCAGGTCTTCAAGGCAGCGGTTATAAAATGCCGTTCTGTCCAGACTGTAATAGGACAGTTCTGAACCGGAAGTGATACAGCTGGTTTATCATAACCGTGAAGTGACATAAACCCCACAGCATGCTGACACTGAGTCCTGCCCTGAACGGCTGCACGCTGCAGTCAGGACGGAGCAGTTTGGGTCCTATTTTTACATCTGTATGTTTACACAACGGTGCATAATCACAAACAATCACTTCTACTGCAAATCTACGGCCAAACACACTCATATCATTAATAAAAATGTAAAGTAACCTGACAAAGCAAACAGAGATCGTTGTGTTTTAATTATATTGTATAAATCTGTATTTTGATGACGAATATAAAAAATACAGACGCAACGTTTCTGTTTTAAAGATATACTTTATTAATCCCGATCAGTGAGCCAATTAGGAAATTCGTTCTCTGCATTTAACACATCTCAGGTTGGACCTGAGAGCAGTGGGCTGCTATCTGAAGCGCCCAGGGAGCAGTTGGTGGGGGTTAAGGACCTTGCTCAAGGGTCCACAGTGGTTCACCTGAGTGTCGCGTCGGGGACTCAAGACCAGGTCTGCCGCCCCAGCCCACGACGTTAACTACTACGCTACCCACTATGCTACCCACTCCCCCTTTTTTTGTGTTTCTATTACCATTATACTAACCTGGCAAGGGAGTCATCACCCTGAAACGGCATTTTTCATGTTAAAACATGGATATTATTCGTGTCGGACCTCATTTGAAATTTGCCTGAAAAATCTAAGTTAGAAAGCGGCTTAAACTTTGGTTTAGACCCTATGGGCCTGATTTACAAAGAAACAAAATTGCGAGTCTAATGTCTTTGCCTCGCAAAAAAAATAGCGTGCGCTGTCATTTTAGCGTTTGCGGGTGATCTACAAAGATTACACGCGCAATCTGTAACAGGCGCAAACAGCAGGATTTAAATGAGGATTTAGCGTGCGCTCTCCCTGCGCCACAGAAAGTTCAGAAGAGCATGTGGTAAACGCAAAATTAAATTCATCCTGATAGAGATGTTAGTTTCAGAGATATAATGAGGCAAATAAAAAACAGTATATAAGATAAATATAAAGAGTTCATTTGCAAAAATAGACAAACGTCATTTAGAAAAACGGAGTTAACTGCTTTTGCAAATAAACTCTTCATTTACTTTTTGAATATTTTCAGCAAATCAAGCTCACATGAAGTAGAGGGTTTTAATGATGTAAAATGAAGATAGGAGGTTTGTACTCGACAGCAACAAAAGCAGTTAACTCTGTTTTTCCACAGTGATGTTTGTTTGTCTGCAAATGAACTCTTCATATAATAACTATAAATAAAACGATGCAGCAGGTTTCCCTGTGGGTCGTAAGAAGAGGCCAGTTTAAGGACATGGATGAGGACATGGATGAGGATAAGGACATGGATAAGGACATGGATAAGGACACGGATAAGGACATGGGTAAGGACGTGGATAAGGACACGCTGTTGAAGATGATCTGATATTACGCACAGATGCGCGCCCTTTGGCACAATGCCAGGCGCGGGACCTGTGTAATTGCCCCCCACCCCACGCAAAACTCAGTAAAAATTAGTATCAATAGTTTGTGCAACGTTACTGGTTACTTTCACTGAGTTTTCTGTGGGGTGGGGGCAACTTCACGCAGGACAGCAACCTCAGAACAGCAGCAGCAGTTGCTGCGGTGTGGAGGAGCAGGAGATGATTTTAATTTAAAAATATGCCATTGGCAAAAAGTAAAAGTAAATAAAAAGACATAATATCAGCTTTAACTAGCATGATGCTGCAGCTGCAGATGTTCTGGTTCATGTCTAGAATAACCGTGTTTAACGGTGATGTTGATTGTTATTTAATTAAATAATGAAAACTTGACGTGTCGCCTGAACACATCATGAGAAATGATTCTGACCCGATGTCTGCAGTCCTGCAGCATCTTCCAGCCATCAGTGCGTAAAGCTGACAGTAATACCTGCTTTTCAGACGTGCTAAATTACACGCAATTTTTTGCGCCCGCTTTCCGTTGAACGGTTGATAGATCACATTGCGCGTGTTAAACTGAGGTTTTGCATAGTCTCCTCCCAATATTTTGCGCCTTC
>JALJCO010004258.1:0-121814 GCA_023101725.1 Atherinomorus stipes
TCCTGCCCTCCTTTCTTCTCCATGTAAACTCTGACTTTGGAAGACTCAGCATGTTTTCAGACATGGACTGTTTCGTCTGCATGCTCTGTTAGAAGCTAGGTGTGCACGTGTGAGTAAGGCCTCTGATCCCTGAAACTGTCCCAGGTTTCCCAGAGTCCCGAGCAGCTGAAGAATGACATGGTCCTCTGCCGCTGCTGTCGTCGCTACCTTGGCTCTGGCTGCTTCACCGTGTCTGCCAGCGGCGCTCTGAACAGCACCTGCCATCGCTGCACCGGACTCAACAACATCGCCAGACCTCGAGATGACCTCACTCTGTACAGAAGCATCCTGAGGAGGCTGAGAGATGACGAGCAGTCCCTGAACCAGGAAGCAAAGCTGCCCTTCCTGCTGCAGGTGAGCGCTGCCTTCACTGATCAGTCGGAGAAACTGCAGTCTCTAAAGGGGCAGTTCAGGGTTTTTGACATAGGGTCTCATTCTGGAGTGAGCCAGGGTCCTACTTATTACTGGAGACAGTTTCATCTTATTTAATCTCATATTCTTGTTACCGGTGGTCACCGATGCTAATGCTAGCAGAAGTCAAAAGACTAATCTGACGAGTGTTTTGTGTGTCGCCATCTTGCGGTGCCGCCGTTGCCTGGGGAACGAGTCCCAATGACCTCGCATCTGCCAACATTGAAACCAGCATGAATATCTGGATTTACAACGTTGGACAGTCGTAAAGTATTCTGACATTTATATACTTATTTGTTTTCCATCAGATCATTAATTTAAACTATTCATCGCGGGAAACTGTCTTTAATAACAAGCCACACTGGAATAACACGCACATCTCTGATTACTGATCAAAGTTTAAAAACTAAACTCTTCCAAAGGTGGTTCCTTTTCTACTTTCTCCCATATTTGGCTTTTGGTTTTGTTTCAGGACTGTACAGACCACGTAGCTTCACATGTCCTGCAGATGAAACTAAAGTCTGCAGGACACCGTCTTCCTGATCCGTTTGTGTTTCTGACTGGAACTGGTTTTATTTTCTGGTCCCAACGTTGCCCTGATCAGAGACAATAACCTGATATTTCACAATATCTCCCAGATTATCATTAGCTCTCAGCAACACCACAGCTGTCTCTGTTAGTATTAGCTAGCATGAACCACAGCTGTCTCTGTTAGCATTAGCTAGCATGAACTACAGCTGTCTCTGTTAGCATTAGCTAGCATGAACTACAGCTGTCTCTGCTAGCATTAGCTAGCATGAACCACAGCTGTCTCTGTTAGCATTAACTAGCATGAACCACAGCTGTCTCTGTTAGCATTAGCTAGCATGAACCACAGCTGTCTCTGTTAGCATTAGCTAGCATGAACCACAGCTGTCTCTGTTAGCATTAGCTAGCATGAGAACGTTATGCGGTGCCTCATTTTCGAGAGCATAGATACGTGAAATAAAGTGTCAGATTAATGAGTGTTCACCATAATTTACCGTGTTTTTGTTGTTGGGGATTAAATCCAGTGTTTTCTCCACCGTGGCAGCAAGTTATTCCTCCTCTGCTCTGATTGGCCGATATTCCTCCCCGATATGAAGACACTGACATCAGTGGACTGAGCAGCACCGTCCACTTTTGTCCCAGAAATCTTCCTGAAATAAATGTCCGTGATCATCTTCTTCACTTATTACCACATTAAAGTTTCCTCTGATGTTCCAACAAGTCTAGTTGTAGCTTTTGGCCAGATTGGTCAAAAAGAATCTGCTCGTCTGTCATTAATAACAATCGTATCCACTTCACAGAACACCCGAGGAATTCAGTAATACCACAAGAGTATCTGTGGACATGTCGTGTTAACAGAATAATGTTACAAAAAATATAACTTACCTTGTATCACAAATTACACGTTACATTTTGAGGAACGAGTTTCTCACCAGCAGCGGAATGGTACATTGCTTCTGGGTGGTAAGAGGAGCGCGATGCGGTTCAAAACAAACAGAAGCGCCACAGTCTGCTCATTTTCAACAGCTTCTGTTAGTTTACAGAATTAAGAACAGTGATAGGGAACATGGTTTATGTGTTCATGTTTACAGTAGCTGCTGCTGGAATCACATTCCTGCGTACACAGAACGGCAGATGATATCACTCCACTGAAAAATACCAGGAGACTCTTTACTATCAAAATATAACACAATACAAGGTCAGTTTTATTAGCAACATTATTCTGTTAACACAACATTTCCACAGGTTGTCTCGTATTATAACTGATTTCCTCGGGTGTTCTGTGGAGTGGATACGATTGTTATTAATGACAGGCTAGCAGATTTCTATAGACTCATGCTAACATTAGCATCAGGGACTAATTCCCAAAGTCACCGACTAATTCCTGAAGTCACTTCAGGAATTAGTCGGAATTCAGGAATTCATTTCATTTGTCACCTGCAGCGCCGTCCTTGATATCTGTACCTGCAGTTATTAATTCTGCATATGATGCCAGCTGCATGCACATGCACGGCTCTGTGGAGACTCGGCTCCAGCTGCTGCTGTGACGGTGACTGACTGTATTTCTGCTTCAATCAGAGATCCTGAGATTCAGACATGAATCTAACATGTTTCACACCAGTTACATTCATACGTGGAGGAGATTATATTTCTCGTGTCGGGAGATTTTGATAACAGATTATTAAGTTGGTTTGGGAGGTTGTGTAGTCCGTCTGCTGTAAAAGCACGTAAATATCTGGACGTTGGGGAGGAGGCTTTTAAGTGACTGTTGGAATGGTGGGATGTTTTTCTTTTTTTTTAAATATCGTCATTCTGACTATAGAATGAAAAAATATTCAGAATGAAGAGATGTTTGGCAGTTTGGCCAACCTTCATGTTAACCATATGTAGAAGTCCTTGTCGTGCAGTGGTGTCCAAAGTCCGTCCTCAAGGGCCGCTGTCCTGATGGTTTTCCATGCCTCCCGCACCAGCACAACTGACTCGAATTAAATGAATCTAAAAGCTGATGAATTTGAGTCAGGTGTGTGTTGGAGAAGGGAGACATGGAAAACCTGCCGGATTGTGGCCCTCGAGACCGGAGCTGGACCCCCCTGTCGTAGTGTATCAGGTCCACACTGAACATTGCCAATGCAAAAATGTACAAATACTAGTCCGACGGGGCTTTCCTGCCACTCCACCTGAAAACAGCACCCCCAGCAACATACCGGAAGTGACGTAGGGCTAGGTGAACGCTCCCGACTGTACTGATAAAAAACATGGATCACAGCAGGAGGAGGCGACTGAATGCGTATTAATCACAGCTTTTTCTCCTGCTGGATGATGTCATCTTTATGACATGGCGCGTTCTCCTGCTGGATGATGTCATCTTTATGACATGGCGCGTTCTCCTGCTGGATGATGTCATCTTTATGACATGGCGCGTTCTCCTGCTGGATGATGTCAATATTATGACATGGCGCGTTCTCCTGCTGGATGATGTCATCATTATGACATGGCGCGTTCTCCTGCTGGACGATGTCATCTTTATGACATGGCGCGTTCTCCTGCTGGACGATGTCATCTTTATGACATGGCGCGTTCTCCTGCTGGATGATGTCATCTTTATGACATGGCGCGTTCTCCTGCTGGATGATGTCATTTTTATGACATGGCGCGTTCTCCTGCTGGATGATGTCATCATTATGACATGGCGCGTTCTCCTGCTGGACGATGTCATCTTTATGACATGGCGCGTTCTCCTGCTGGACGATGTCATCTTTATGACATGGCGCGTTCTCCTGCTGGATGATGTCATCTTTATGACATGGCGCGTTCTCCTGCTGGATGATGTCATTTTTATGACATGGCGCGTTCTCCTGCTGGACGATGTCATCTTTATGACATGGCGCGTTCTCCTGCTGGACGATGTCATCTTTATGACATGGCGCGTTCTCCTGCTGGACGATGTCATCTTTATGACATGGCGCGTTCTCCTGCTGGATGATGTCATCTTTATGACATGGCGCGTTCTCCTGCTGGACGATGTCATCTTTATGACATGGCGCGTTCTCCTGCTGGATGATGTCATCTTTATGACATGGCGCGTTCTCCTGCTGGATGATGTCATCTTTATGACATGGCGCGTTCTCCTGCTGGATGATGTCATCTTTATGACATGGCGCGTTCTCCTGCTGGACGATGTCATCTTTATGACATGGCGCGTTCTCCTGCTGGATGATGTCATCTTTATGACATGGCGCGTTCTCCTGCTGGATGATGTCATCTTTATGACATGGCGCGTTCTCCTGCTGGATGATGTCAATTTTATGACATGGCGCGTTCTCCTGCTGGATGATGTCATCATTATGACATGGCGCGTTCTCCTGCTGGATGATGTCATCTTTATGACATGGCGCGTTCTCCTGCTGGACGATGTCATCTTTATGACATGGCGCGTTCTCCTGCTGGATGATGTCATCTTTATGACATGTTGGTTCTCCTGCTGGATGATGTCATCTTTATGACATGGCGCGTTCTCCTGCTGGATGATGTCATCTTTATGACATGGCGCGTTCTCCTGCTGGATGATGTCATCATTATGACATGGCGCGTTCTCCTGCTGGATGATGTCATCATTATGACATGGCGCGTTCTCCTGCTGGATGATGTCATCTTTATGACATGGCGCGTTCTCCTGCTGGATGATGTCATCTTTATGACATGGCGCGTTCTCCTGCTGGATGATGTCATCATTATGACATGGCGCGTTCTCCTGCTGGATGATGTCATCTTTATGACATGGCGCGTTCTCCTGCTGGATGATGTCATCTTTATGACATGGCGCGTTCTCCTGCTGGATGATGTCATCTTTATGACATGGCGCGTTCTCCTGCTGGATGATGTCATCATTATGACATGGCGCGTTCTCCTGCTGGATGATGTCATCTTTATGACATGGCGCGTTCTCCTGCTGGATGATGTCATCTTTATGACATGGTGCGTTCTCCTGCTGGATGATGTCATCTTTATGATATGGCGCGTTCTTCCTGCTGGAAGCAGCATCAGAGGATGCTACACTGTGGTCATAAAGGGATGGACATGGTCAGCAGCAATGCTCAGGTAGGCTGTGGCGGCTTTAACCCCCATGTTGGTACCAAGGGGCCCCAAAGTGGGCCAAGAAAATCTCTCCCACACCCATTGCCTTCCTCTCAGCTGGAACCAGTCTGGCCATTCTCCTCTGACCTCTGGCATCAACAAGGCATTTGCACCCACAGAACTGCTGCTCACTGGATATTTCCTCTTTTTGGGACCATTCTCTGTAAACCCTAGAGATGGTTGTTCAGGAAAAATCCCAGTAGATCAGCAGTTTCTGAAATACTCAGACCAACAACCATGCCACGTTCAAAGTCATGAAAATCACCGTTCTTCCCCGTTCTGATGCTGGTTTGAACTGCAGCAGATCGTTTTGACCATGTCCACATACCTACGTGCACTGAGTTGCTGCCATGTGATTGGCTGATTAGAATGTTGCGTTAACTAGCAGTTGGACATGTGTACCTAATAAAGTGTCCAGTAAGTCTATAAACAAGATGGGTTAACGTGTAAAGCATTATCAGATCATAGAAGTGAGGTTGTACTGGGGAAATGATACCAAACATAAACGTCTCAGACCCTTCAGGCTTGTCTGGACTTTGCTGAGGGTTCCCTCTGAGCCGTGTCGCAAAGTTTAAACGTCCCTTCTAAACCTGTTTTACAGCGAAAGCTAGCACCACTCAACAAGTATCTATTTTCATTTGAAGCTAACCTACGTCTGTCTGAAGCGTGTCTGACTGAAATGAGTCGTCTCTTCTAATCTAATGTCAGTCAGAAAGATGATCCTCGGAAAGCCTGATACTCTCTGAGTGATTTCTCCGTGATATCTGCATCCTCTCAGATGGAGGACATACGGTACCTGATGGCGTTATGGGGATCCCGCTCGGCTCTCAACGGCAGCAGCGACCTCTACAACCTGGTGTTTGTTCGCTGGAAGCGGCAGACAGACTGGAGCCCCTGGAACTGCTTCCTGCTTTCCAAAGAAGAAACAAAAGCTCACTTAGAGTTGGAAGACGTCCACAAGGTTAGTTCACCTGAGTATCTAAACTTATACCTCATACATTATTCACAAAGAGTTGGGGGTATTTTCATTTTTGAATGATTTCAGGATGAAGGTGAAAATGCACCACAACCTCTCTGGGTGAACTTAGTTTGACTTCCTCTAAGCTTCTGGATGCAGGTTAAATGTTGGTGAAGCATTTATTGCGTAACATGCTGTTACTGTGAATGAAACACAAACTGTTCTGGTTCAATGACAGCTCATATCTCCACGGTCCTCTTCATTATACTGTTCACCTTTAGATTTGACCAGGACAACACCACACACGACAAGTTATGGAGACGTTGATGTTTCCATGGAAACCTGTCGGTAGCTTGTCTGTCAGTAAACTGTTGGAGATGAATGAATGGACCTTTTTCATAATTTATACGTCACTCGCGCATGCTCATAACTGGTCATGGCGCTCTCTGCAGGTTGGCTGTCCACTGAAACAGAACCAGTGAGCTTCTTTAAATTCAAACTGAGCCGGATGCTTGTTCCATTTTTGACTGCTTTAATCAGCGAGGGGAAAACTCTCTTACGGAACCAGTAGGAGGCAGCACCGAGTCCAACGGCAGGGAGCGGTGAAGGCAGCAACGGTGCTGTTCTGTCAGTTTAACATACTGTACATGGTCAGGTGGGCGTACGTAGCCGTGCTTAACTGCAGTAAGCTGAGGGGTCCCGTCCGGGACACTACAGCTTCAAAGTAGTAAAAAAGAAAAATTTTAACGTCCACCAGACTGTCAAGGAACCACCAGGGAACCGTCAGCAGCCGCCGGCGGACCTTTCCTCTTTTTAAGGGCTGCATTTGTCGAGGAAATGTGTTCACATTTATTTCAAATCAAATCAAATCAAGCTTTATTCATAAAGCACTTTTCATCCCATTAAAAGGCAACACAAAGTGCTCAACATAATAAAAAACAAATGCAGATTCAAATGAAAACAAGCCTTCACACATCCACGTATATAACACAAAGCACACACCCAACCCCCCTCCCAATTCCACACCTGACTACAAACCCCCACCTTCTGTCTCTTAAGTGAACAAGTTTTAAAATACGAACAGAAAAAGCCATCTGGTATGACACCACGAGCCAGCCCCCCCTAGCCACATAGGGCCCAGCTGCAGGGACCCCCCAGATCAGGATAGGCCAGGGTCGGTGTGGACCCCAGACACCAAGAAAAGGGCATCCACCACAGCCGTTACCCCCCAGACCCAACTGCCAAAGCTCCCAGAGTGAAGAATCCCCATGAGGAAACACGGGGGGAAATGAAGTGTTTTGGTGTAAACAAAAATGAGAACATAAATAAATAACAATAAATAAATAAAAATAAATCAAATAAAAGCTAGATAATAAAATACACATAGAAGGAATTAATACAAATAAAATCCATATAAAATAGATTTTAAGTATCACAAAACAAAATTTTTTAAAAGGGATCAGATAAGAATGAGATGAAATTCAGTTAAAAGCAAAGTTAAAAAGGTTCTCTGGCAGGCTGTTCCACAGACCAGGACCGTAGTGGTGGAACCGGGTCTACCTGAGGTCCTCTGGCAGGCTGTTCCACAGACCAGGACCGTGATGGTGGAACCGGGTCTACCTGAGGTTCTCTGGCAGGCTGTTCCACAGACCAGGACCATGATGGTGGAACCGGGTCTACCTGAGGTTCTCTGGCTGGCTGTTCCACAGACCAGGACCGTGATGGTGGAACCGGGTCTACCTGAGGTTCTCTGGCAGGCTGTTCCACAGACCAGGACCGTAGCGGTGGAACCGGGTCTACCTGAGGTTCTCTGGCAGGCTGGTCCACAGACCAGGACCGGAGCGGTGGAACCGGGTCTACCTGAGGTTCTCTGGCAGGCTGTTCCACAGACCAGGACCGTAGCGGTGGAACCGGGTCTACCTGAGGTCCTCTGGCAGGCTGTTCCACAGACCAGGACCGTAGCGGTGGAACCGGGTCTACCTGAGGTTCTCTGGCAGGCTGTTCCACAGACCAGGACCGTGATGGTGGAACCGGGTCTACCTGAGGTCCTCTGGCAGGCTGTTCCACAGACCAGGACCGTAGCGGTGGAACCGGGTCTACCTGAGGTTCTCTGGCAGGCTGTTCCACAGACCAGGACCGTGATGGTGGAACCGGGTCTACCTGAGGTTCTCTGGCAGGCTGTTCCACAGACCAGGACCGTGATGGTGGAACCGGGTCTACCTGAGGTTCTCTGGCAGGCTGTTCCACAGACCAGGACCGTGACGGTGGAACCGGGTCTACCTGAGGTTCCTCTGGCAGGCTGTTCCACAGACCAGGACCGTGATGGTGGAACCGGGTCTACCTGAGGTTCTCTGGCAGGCTGTTCCACAGACCAGGACCGTGATGGTGGAACCGGGTCTACCTGAGGTTCTCTGGCAGGCTGTTCCACAGACCAGGACCGTAGCGGTGGAACCGGGTCTACCTGAGGTTCTCTGGCAGGCTGTTCCACAGACCAGGACCGTGATGGTGGAACCGGGTCTACCTGAGGTTCTCTGGCAGGCTGTTCCACAGACCAGGACCGTGATGGTGGAACCGGGTCTACCTGAGGTTCTCTGGCAGGCTGTTCCACAGACCAGGACCGTGATGGTGGAACCGGGTCTACCTGAGGTTCTCTGGCAGGCTGTTCCACAGACCAGGACCGTGATGGTGGAACCGGGTCTACCTGAGGTTCTCTGGCAGGCTGTTCCACAGACCAGGACCGTGATGGTGGAACCGGGTCTACCTGAGGTTCTCTGGCAGGCTGTTCCACAGACCAGGACCGTGATGGTGGAACCGGGTCTACCTGAGGTTCTCTGGCAGGCTGTTCCACAGACCAGGACCGTGATGGTGGAACCGGGTCTACCTGAGGTTCTCTGGCAGGCTGTTCCACAGACCAGGACCGTGATGGTGGAACCGGGTCTACCTGAGGTTCTCTGGCAGGCTGTTCCACAGACCAGGACCGTGATGGTGGAACCGGGTCTACCTGAGGTTCTCTGGCAGGCTGTTCCACAGACCAGGACCGTGATGGTGGAACCGGGTCTACCTGAGGTTCTCTGGCAGGCTGTTCCACAGACCAGGACCGTGATGGTGGAACCGGGTCTACCTGAGGTTCTCTGGCAGGCTGTTCCACAGACCAGGACCGTGATGGTGGAACCGGGTCTACCTGAGGTTCTCTGGCAGGCTGTTCCACAGACCAGGACCGTGATGGTGGAACCGGGTCTACCTGAGGTTCTCTGGCAGGCTGTTCCACAGACCAGGACCGTGATGGTGGAACCGGGTCTACCTGAGGTTCTCTGGCAGGCTGTTCCACAGACCAGGACCGTAGCGGTGGAACCGGGTCTACCTGAGGTTCTCTGGCAGGCTGTTCCACAGACCAGGACCGTAACGGTGGAACCGGGTCTACCTGAGGTTCTCTGGCAGGCTGTTCCACAGACCAGGACCGTGATGGTGGAACCGGGTCTACCTGAGGTTCTCTGGCAGGCTGTTCCACAGACCAGGACCGTGATGGTGGAACCGGGTCTACCTGAGGTTCTCTGGCAGGCTGTTCCACAGACCAGGACCGTGATGGTGGAACCGGGTCTACCTGAGGTTCTCTGGCAGGCTGTTCCACAGACCAGGACCGTGATGGTGGAACCGGGTCTACCTGAGGTTCTCTGGCAGGCTGTTCCACAGACCAGGACCGTGATGGTGGAACCGGGTCTACCTGAGGTTCTCTGGCAGGCTGTTCCACAGACCAGGACCGTGATGGTGGAACCGGGTCTACCTGAGGTTCTCTGGCAGGCTGTTCCACAGACCAGGACCGTGATGGTGGAACCGGGTCTACCTGAGGTTCTCTGGCAGGCTGTTCCACAGACCAGGACCGTAGTGGTGGAACCGGGTCTACCTGAGGTTCTCTGGCTGTTCCACAGACCAGGACCGTAGTGGTGGAACCGGGTCTACCTGAGGTTCTCTGGCAGGCTGTTCCACAGACCAGGACCGTGATGGTGGAACCGGGTCTACCTGAGGTTCTCTGGCAGGCTGTTCCACAGACCAGGACCGTGATGGTGGAACCGGGTCTACCTGAGGTTCTCTGGCAGGCTGTTCCACAGACGAGGACCGTGAGTGGTGGAACCGGGTCTACCTGAGGTTCTCTGGCAGGCTGTTCCACAGACCAGGACCGTGAAGATGGAACCGGGTCTACCTGAGGTTCTCTGGCAGACTGTTCCACAGACCAGGACCGTAGCGGTGGAAACGGGTCTACCTGAGGTTCTCTGGCAGGCTGTTCCACAGACCAGGACCGTGATGGTGGAACCGGGTCCACCTGAGGTTCTCTGGCAGGCTGTTCCACAGACCAGGATTGTGATGGTGGAACCGGGTCTACCTGAGGTTCTCTGGCAGGCTGTTCCACAGACCAGGACCGTGATGGTGGAACCGGGTCCACCTGAGGTTCTCTGGCAGGCTGCTCCACAGACCAGGACCGTGATGGTGGAACCGGGTCCACCTGAGGTTCTCTGGCAGGCTGCTCCACAGACCAGGACCGTGATGGTGGAACCGGGTCTACCTGAGCTTCTCTGGCAGGCTGCTCCACAGACCAGGACCGTGATGGTGGAACCGGGTCTACCTGAGGTTCTCTGGCAGGCTGTTCCACAGACCAGGACCGTGATGGTGGAACCGGGTCTACCTGAGGTTCTCTGGCAGGCTGTTCCACAGACCAGGACCGTAACGGTGGAACCGGGTCTACCTGAGGTTCTCTGGCAGGCTGTTCCACAGACCAGGACCGTGATGGTGGAACCGGGTCTACCTGAGGTTCTCTGGCAGGCTGTTCCACAGACCAGGACCGTGATGGTGGAACCGGGTCTACCTGATGTTCTCTGGCAGGCTGTTCCACAGACCAGGACCGTGATGGTGGAACCGGGTCTACCTGAGGTTCTCTGGCAGGCTGTTCCACAGACCAGGACCGTGATGGTGGAACCGGGTCTACCTGAGGTTCTCTGGCAGGCTGTTCCACAGACGAGGACCGTGATGGTGGAACTGGGTCTACCTGAGGTTCTCTGGCAGTAAAAATTACCTACTGTTTTACTTTTACTCAAGAAATATTAAAGCAGGCAACTTTCACTTTCTACAACGTAAATGCGAATAAACTCTCTGTAAATACCCACTCATCCGAAAAATATTCAGGCACAGAATTTTTGTTTTCTTTAAGCCCAGTTTATGATAACTGGTACCAGATATGATAACTGGTACCAGGCATGATAACTGGTACCAGGCATGATAACAGGTACCAGATATGATAACAGGTACCAGATATGATAACTGGTACCAGATATGATAACTGGTACCAGACATGATAACTGGTACCAGATATGATAACAGGTACCGGATATGATAACTGGTACCAGATATGATTACAGGTACCGGATATGATAACTGGTACCAGATATGATAACAGGTACCAGACGTTATAACAGTTACCAGACATGATAACAGGTACCAGACATGATAACTGGAACCAGACATGATAACAGGTACCAGACTGTTATAACTGGTACACCTAGACATGATAACTGGAACCAGACATGATAACAGGTACCAGACATGATAACTGGAACCAGACTGATGATAACAGGTACCAGACGTTATAACTATGGTACCAGACATGATAACTGGTACCAGATATGATAACTGGTACCAGACATGATAAGATTGGTGCCAGATATGATAACTGGTACCAGATATGATAACTGGTACCAGACATGATAACTGGTACCAGATATGATAACTGGTACCAGATATGATAACTGGTACCAGATATGATAACTGGTACCAGATACCATAACAAGTACCAGACATTATAACTGGTACCAGACATGATAACTGGAACCAGATATGATAACTGGTACCAGGAGGCAAGAGATAACTGGTACCAGATATGATAACTGGAACCAGGCATGATAACAGGTACGGATGTGATAACTGGTACCAGATATGATAACTGGTAAGATATGATAATGGTAAGAATGATAAGTGGTGCCAGATATGATATGGTAAGATATGATAATGGTAAGATATGATAATGGTAAGATATGATATGGTAGAATGTTGGTAGATATGATTGGTAGAATGATTGGTAGAATGATATGGTAGATGATTGGTAGGTATGATATGGTAGATATTGTGTGAGATATGATATGGTAGATATGATTGTAGAATGATATGGTAGATATGATATGGTAGGATGATATGGTAGATATGATAAATATGATATGGTGAGATAGATATGGTAGATATGATATGGTAGGATGATATGGTAGATATGTAAGAATGATATGGTAGGATGATAAGGTAGGATATGATAATGGTAAGATATGATATGGTAGAATGATATGTAAGAATGATAAGTAGAATATAAGGTAAGATATGATTGTAGGATGATAATGGTAAGATATGATAAAGGTAGAATATGAATGGTAGATATGATATGGTAGGAATGATATGGTAAGATATGATATGGTAGATGATATGGTAGAATGATAATGGTAAGGATGATAATGGTAGATATATAGATATGATATGGTGAGATATGATAATGGAGATATGATATGGTAGAATGATTGGTAGATATGATTGGTAAGGGTGATATGAGAGATATGATATGGTAGATATGATAGGTAAGAGTTATAGGTACCAGAATGATACAGGTACCAGAATGATATGGAACCAGGGTGATAAGGTACAGAATGATATGGACCAGAATGATAGGTACCAGAGTTATACTGGTAAGAGATGATAACAGGTACCAGATATGATACTGGTAAGATATGATACAGATATGATACTGGTAGATATGATAAAGGTACCAGATGTATAACAGGTACCAGACATGATAACAGGTACCAGATATGATAACTGGTACCAGACGTTATAACAGGTACCAGACATGATAACAGGTACCAGACATGATAACTGGAACCAGACATGATAACAGGTACCAGACGTTATAACAGGTACCAGACGTTATAACAGGTACCAGACATGATAACAGGTACCAGACATGATAACTGGAACCAGACATGATAACAGGTACCAGACATGATAACTGGAACCAGACATGATAACAGGTACGGGCGTTATAACTGGTACCAGAGATGATAACAGGTACCAGACATGATAACAGGTACCAGACATGATAACTGGAACCAGACATGATAACAGGTACCAGGCGTTATAACAGGTACCAGACGTTATAACAGGTACCAGACATGATAACAGGTACCAGACATGATAACTGGAACCAGACATGATAACGGTACCAGACATGATAACTGGAACCAGACATGATAACAGGTACCAGACGTTATAACTGGTACCAGAGATGATAACTGGTACCAGACATGATAACTGGTACCAGACGTTATAACAGGTACCAGACGTGATAACAGGTACCAGACATGATAACAGGTACCAGACATGATAACGGAACCAGACATGATAACTGGTACCAGACATGATAACTGGAACCAGACATGATAACAGGTACCAGACGTTATAACTGGTACCAGAGATGATAACTGGTACCAGATATGATAACTGGTACCAGACATGATAAGTGGTGCCAGATATGATAACTGGTACCAGACATGATAACAGGTACCAGACATGATAACTGGTACCAGACATGATAACTGGTACCAGGCATGATAACAGGTACCAGACATGATAACAGGAACCAGACATGATAACTGGAACCAGACATGATAACTTGTACCAGGAATGATAACAGGTACCAGATTTGATAACTGGTACCAGATACCATAACAAGTACCAGACGTTATAACTGGTACCAGGCATTATCACTGGAACCAGACATGATAACAGTTCTGCTGACTGGAGCTGTCTGGTACCTGTTTTTTTGTGAAACTCTGAAGCTGACGGCAGCTGTTAGCAGGCTGCTGTTCCAGCCGTTACTCTGAGCCATCAACACTCAGACTCAAACTTTGTGGGGATTGACTCGTGAGCTGGATGCCCTGTTTGACAAACTGGGGATAATGTCTGACAGCATGAAGGATGTTTGTACCACCTGGAGCAGTTG
Source organism: Atherinomorus stipes (assembly GCA_023101725.1). Lineage (NCBI taxonomy): Eukaryota > Metazoa > Chordata > Actinopteri > Atheriniformes > Atherinidae > Atherinomorus > Atherinomorus stipes. The sequence continues at coordinate 14,157 of JALJCO010004258.1, forward strand.
GAGACTCAGATTGGGGGGCATTTACACAAATTTGGCTGATTTAGACGCCATGGTGAGATCTGCTGAAAACTTTACAGGCAGACAGAAACATGCGTCTGCCTGGACCCGAACTGTCTCTCTGATCTTAGTCTGGTCCCCGGGAGCCGCCTTTCAGCTGCTACGTATCAAACATGGCCTTGGTTGGGATCTGTTGAGGAAGGCTCTGTACCATCACCCTCCCCTTCCTCCTCCATCCCCCTCCCTCCCCGTGTCGGGTGTGACTGCGTCAGACAGACAGAATAACACCTAGTGCCTGAACTGTAGTGACCTCTCTACTGCACACACACACCCTGAATCTCATTGGTTCACCATGTCTGATGTGTCTATGATGTTGTAACCTGTCTGAATATGTGCTTAATTGTATTCAGGTGTGGTTTTTTTCACCTAAAAATGTTTTTTACCAGTAAAAACTAGGAGAGTTCTCCCCTCCTCCATTAAAGCTGTCAAAATAAAAAAGCTTTCTGACCGTGGAGGCCGTTGGAGCATGCTCCATGACGTATGCAGACATCACCAACACGGTCCATTACCACATCATGATTCCACCTAACATCCAGCATTCATGATATAAAATCTTTAAGCTATGAACTTTTTACATTTTGTACCTGAAAGTTGAATATCCCTAACTGTCCATGTACTGAGTGAAAGTACACAGGAGATGATAGGAACTAACTTCCACCTCCCTGTTCGATGCTCTGGAGATGCTTTCCTCTAAATCTTCTCCTTCCTGTGTTTGTCCAGACGTACGCGGAGATTCTCGTCCGTGGAGTTGAACACAAACACGCCAGAGCTCGTCAGCACTTCAGCCAGATTCCCGTCATGGCCTCGTATCTGACCTCTCATCTGTCGGCTCCTCAGGGCATCTGACTCTTTCAGAGCTGCTGGTGACCGACAGTCACGACCCTGACAGGCGACGGGCATCCCAGGCTCCTGTGTTCCTACGTTCCTGTGTTCCTACGTTCCTGTGTTCCTACGTTCCTACGTTCCTGTGTTCCTACGTTCCTGTGCTCCTACGTTCCTGCGTTCCTGCGTTCCTACGTTCCTGTGTTCCTACGTTCCTGTGTTCCTACGTTCCTACGTTCCTGTGTTCCTACGTTCCTACATTCCTATGTTCCTACGTTCCTGTGTTCCTACGTTCCTATGTTCCTATGTTCCTGTGGTCCTACGTTCCTGTGTTCCTACGTTCCTGTGTTCCTACGTTCCTATGCTCCTACGTTCCTGTGTTCCTACGTTCCTGTGTTCCTACGTTCCTACGTTCCTGTGTTCCTACATTCCTACGTTCCTGTGTTCCTACGTTCCTATGCTCCTACGTTCCTGTGTTCCTACGTTCCTGTGTTCCTACGTTCCTGTGTTCCTACGTTCCTACGTTCCTATGCTCCTACATTCCTACGTTCCTGTGTTCCTACGTTCCTACGTTCCTGTGTTCCTATGTTCCTACATTCCTGTGTTTGTATGTTTGTGTGTTTTTGTTCCTTTATTTTCAAGCTCATGTAGTCTGGAAGCTTCTGGAACACTGAGTGAAAAATAAACTACAGCAGCAAGTTTCTCGGGCTTCTGACTCGTTCCTGTTTGTAGGTGAAACTTTGTTCTTAACCCTTTGAGCCCTGTGCTTGCTTTTTCGGCTGCTGCTGGAAAATGACAAACCCATAATGAGATGAGTATTTCTCTGCAACCACAGAATCTAGACTGTAGGTCTGTTTCGTGCGTGGGAATCTTTTGACATAACCATCTTCAGCTCTTGAAGGTGTCTGAACTTCAAGTCTTTTTCTTTTGGCTGCATCTGCAGAGTGGCGTCACTGTGGTGATGCTCTTCTTCCTCAGAGATGGGGGGCAGATAGGGTTCCCAGTCTTCTGAGTGGCACAGCTAGTCCATCATGCCATTCACGTTGTACCTAGTTGATGGACAGAAAGTATTGTACAAGACAAAGGCAGTGGAGAACAACGTCACCATTGTTTCACAAAAAATCTCAGATATCGGTCTCTGCCAGTCATGTGGCATTTGTTGCTAAGACGCCATTTTAGGTGGAAAAAAAGTTTTGTTTTATCAAACAAGCGTGGAAATGAACGCACATCTGATCATAAAAATGATCTTGTGATTGTATCCACGTGTGATTTATAAAATGTTTGTGTCTGACCAGCCAATAAAATCTACGTCAGAAATACATCATCATCCAGCTGTTTCTACCCCGAAGCAGCACCAGCGCTGACAGATGGAGGCCGATCCAAGCCTGACCCGGATCCAAGCCTGACCCGGACTGTGGGATCTGAGCCTGACCCGGATCAGAGCCTGACCCGGACTGTGGAATCAGAGTCTGACCCGGACTGTGGGATCTGAGCCTGACCCGGATCCAACCCTGACCCGGATCCAAGCCTGACCCGGACTGTGGGATCTGAACCTGACCCGGACTGTGGGATCCAAGCCTGACCCGGATCCAAGCCTGACCCGGACTGTGGGATCTGAGCCTGACACGGACTGTGGGATCTGAACCTGACCCGGACTGTGGGATCTGAGTCTGACCCGGACTGTGGGATCTGAGTCTGACCCGGACTGTGGGATCTGAACCTGACCCGGACTGTGGGATCTGAGTCTGACCCGGACTGTGGGATCTGAACCTGACCCGGACTGTGGGATCCGAGCCTGACCCGGATCCAAGCCTGACCCGGGCTGTGGGATCTGAACCTGACCCGGACTGTGGGATCTGAGCCTGACCCGGACTGTGGGATCTGAACCTGACCCGGACTGTGGGATCTGAGCCTGACCCGGACTGTGGGATCTGAGCCTGACCCGGACTGTGGGATCTGAGCCTGACCCGGACTGTGGGATCTGAGCCTGACCCGGACTGTGGGATCTGAACCTGACCCGGACTGTGGGATCTGAACCTGACCCGGACTGTGGAATCCGAGCCTGACCCGGACTGTGGGATCTGAACCTGACCCGGACTGTGGGATCTGAGCCTGACCCTGACTGTGGGATCTGAACCTGACCCGGACTGTGGGATCCGAGCCTGACCCGGATCCAAGCCTGACCCGGGCTGTGGGATCTGAACCTGACCCGGACTGTGGAATCAGAGTCTGACCCGGACTGTGGGATCTGAACCTGACCCGGACTGTGGGATCTGAGCCTGACCCGGACTGTGGGATCTGAGCCGGACCCGGACTGTGGGATCTGAGCCTGACCCGGACTGTGGAATCAGAGTCTGACCCGGACTGTGGGATCTGAACCTGACCCGGACTGTGGGATCTGAGACTGACCCGGACTGTGGGATCTGAGACTGACCCGGACTGTGGAATCAGAGCCTGACCCGGACTGTGGGATCTGAGCCTGACCCGGACTGTGGGATCTGAGCCTTACCCGGACTGTGGGATCCGAGCCTGACCCGGACTGGGGATTCCAAGCCTGACCTGGATCAGAGCCTGACCCGGACTGTGGGATCTGAACCTGACCCGGACTGTGGGATCTGAACCTGACCCGGACTGTGGGATCTGAGACTGACCCGGACTGTGGGATCTGAGCCTGACCCGGACTGTGGGATCTGAACCTGACCCGGACTGTGGGATCTGAACCTGACACGGACTGTGGGATCCGAGCCTGACCCGGATCCAAGCCTGACCCGGGCTGTGGGATCTGAACCTGACCCGGACTGTGGGACCTGAGCCTGACCCGGACTGTGGAATCAGAGTCTGACCCGGACTGTGGGATCTGAACCTGACCCGGACTGTGGGATCTGAGCCTGACCCGGACTGTGGGATCTGAGCCTGACCCGGACTGTGGGATCAGAGCCTGACCCGGACTGTGGAATCAGAGCCTGACCCGGACTGTGGGATCTGAGCCTGACCCGGACTGTGGGATCAGAGCCTGACCCGGACTGTGGAATCAGAGTCTGACCCGGACTGTGGGATCTGAACCTGACCCGGACTGTGGGATCTGAGTCTGACCCGGACTGTGGGATCTGAACCTGACCCGGACTGTGGGATCTGAGACTGACCCGGACTGTGGGATCTGAGCCTGACCCGGACTGTGGGATCCCAGCCTGACCCGGACTGTGGGATCCCAGCCTGACCCGGATCCAAGCCTGACCCGGACTGTGGGATCCCAGCCTGACCCGGACTGGGGATTCCAAGCCTGACCCGGACTGACCCGGACTGTGGAATCAGTGCCGGACCTGGACTGTGGGATCTGAGCCTGACCCGGACTGTGGGATCTGAGCCTGGCCCGGACTGTGGGATCTGAGCCTGACCCGGACTGTGGGATCTGAGTCTGACCCGGACTGTGGGATCTGAGCCTGACCCGGACTGTGGGATCTGAACCTGACCCGGACTGTGGGATCTGAGCCTGGCCCGGACTGTGGGATCTGAGCTTGACCCGGACTGTGGGATCAGAGCCTGACCCGGACTGTGGGATCTGAGCCTGACCCGGACTGTGGGATCTGAGCCTGATCCGGACTGTGGGATATGAGCCTGACCCGGACTGTGGGATCCGAGCCTGACCCGGACTGTGGGATCTGAGCCTGACCCGGACTGTGGGATCAGAACCTGACCCGGACTGTGGGATCAGTGCCTGACCCGGACTGTGGGATCTGAGGCTGACCCGGACTGTGGGATCTGAACCTGACCTGGACTGTGGGATCTGAGCCTGACCCGGACTGTGGGATCTGAGCCTGACCCGGACTGTGGGATCCGAGCCTGACCCGGACTGTGGGATCTGAGCCTGACCCGGACTGTGGGATCAGTGCCTGACCCGGACTGTGGGATCTGAGTCTGACCCGGACTGTGGGATCCGGGCCTGACCCGGACTGTGGGATCTGAGCCTGACCCGGACTGTGGGATCTGGGCCTGACCCGGACTGTGGGATCTGAGCCTGACCCGGACTGTGGGATCTGAGCCTGACCCGGACTGTGGGATCCGAGCCTAACCCGGACTGTGGGATCCGAGCCTGACCCGGACTGTGGGATCCGAGCCTGACCCGGACTGTGGGATCCGAGCCTGACCCGGACTGTGGGATCCGAGCCTGACCCGGACTGTGGGATCCGAACCTGACCCGGACTGTGGGATCCGAGCCTGACCCGGACTGTGGGATCTGAGCCTGACCCGGACTGTGGGATCTGAACCTGACCCGGACTGACCCGGACTGTGGGATCTGAGCCTGATCCGGACTGTGGGATCTGAGCCTGACCCGGACTGTGGGATCTGAGCCTGATCCGGACTGTGGGATCTGAGCCTGATCCGGACTGTGGGATCTGAGTCTGACCCGGACTGTGGGATCTGAGCCTGACCCGGACTGTGGGATCCGAACCTGACCCGGACTGTGGGATCTGAGTCTGACCCGGACTGTGGGATCTGAGTCTGACCCGGACTGTGGGATCAGAGCCTGACCCGGACTGTGGGATCTGAGTCTGACCCGGACTGTGGGATCTGAGCCTGACCCGGACTGTGGGATCTGAGTCTGACCCGGACTGTGGGATCCGAGCCTGACCCGGACTGTGGGATCTGAGCCTGACCCGGACTGTGGGATCTGGTCCTGACCCGGACTGTGGGATCTGAGCCTGACCCGGACTGTGGGATCTGGTCCTGACCCGGACTGTGGGATCAGAGCCTGACCCGGACTGTGGGATCTGAGCCTGACCCGGACTATGGGATCTGGTCCTGACCCGGACTGTGGGATCAGAGCCTGACCCGGACTGTGGGATCTGAGCCTGACCCGGACTGTGGGATCTGAGCCTGACCCGGACTGTGGGATCTGAGCCTGACCCGGACTGTGGGATCTGAACCTGACCCAAACAGGGACATAATAAACGATAACTTTCATCGGTTACGCGCAGAAACAGTCTGCTACCTGAGCACTTTACAACTTTACGGTATAGATGGATAGAAACGACGGATCTCCTCCTTCATTAAAGTGAAGCATCAGCCTGTTTTCTCATGAGGTTTGTCGAATCTGCGCGTTCGGAAAACAGGCTGAGTTTTCCTGAAGGCAACATCTACAAAAATCACCAGTTAACACAAAACCAGTTACCCTGTAACACCGGGCGCGGGCGTTAGCATTGCTAGCAGTTGAACTCACAGCTGCAAGGTTTGTCAGACTTCCGAGTGGGAAATCCGATTTCGGGGGGGGGGGGGGGGGCCATTCCATTTGAATCTTTCTACTCAGACCTGGGAATCTTCGACTTCTGAGTTCAAATGGAACTCAGCAAAACAGATGGTATTCAGTGGTCGGCTAGCTTTAGCTAGTCGGTATCATCATGGTACTCGTCAGGAGCGAGTTGTAAATAAGGACAAAAACAAAGTTCTACTTGAAATAATACACACAAATAACAACCGTGAATGCATATTAACTACTGAAAACTGGAATGTAGTTGCCAAACATTAAGCTTACAATCATACTTTACCCTCTCAGTGATCGCTGTGGGTCCCGGTCTGCTCCCGCACTTCCTCAACAATGTGGGGGCGCGCTGACGTGACTTACACGGGGGATGCATGCTGTTTGACACTTATGGCATCCAATGGAGAGAAGTTTTAAATAGATTTCTGTATAAAGCCGCCTCCCATTGGTTATCTAGATATCTAATGCATCAGCTGCTAGAGAAGAATGCGGACATGTCAGATATGATAAAACGTCATAAGTGGACATACGTGGATTTTATCGGACAGCAACAATATATGATCAGAAACCTCATGCCAGGGACACTTAAAGGAGATGTTGGGATCTTTTCTCTCAGAGCAGAATATAGTTGTTTCTCTCAGAATATCAGAGATTCAAGCTCACAGTTGATGCAGCGATCAGTATCGGCTGATATCAGATATCAGAAATTAAGAGTTGGACGATATCGGCCTGTTAGTAATCTTACCATAAACGATGTTTCAGGCCTCTCAGGGAATCCGATCATCACTAAACCATTTTAAAATGTGTGTGTGTGTTTGCAGCATTGTGGGGACCATGCTTCGGATTTTTACCGTCACAGTGGAGACGTCTTGCCCTCGTAGGAGGGGTGGGGGGGTTGCTGTACCCCCGTTTTCAAACAGGTTCTGGATGGTTTTTACCCTTTTTTTGTTTAAAGCACATACAATTAAAAAAAAGATTTTAAAATTATTATTCTTTTTTTTTTTTATTTAATTTGAGGGGTGCCGGGATTCAGTTCTTGGATCCGGACCCCCCAGCAGTGGTCTGGGAACACCTGGCCCGGCGCATTTCCCGCGGACAGCAGCAGATGGCGTCACCTCCGCTCCTGATGGCGCAGCTTTATTAGAGGGAGGAGACCTCGCGCGCGCGCACTGATGGCTTTAAACCCGCGTTCACGCCTCGTTTCTCTTCTTTAGAAAGTCTGGAGCGCAGAGAGGAACGTGTGACGTCATCGGTCTGCTTCATGCAGAAGCTTGTGAAACTTCTTCAGTTTGTCCAGATGAACTTCTGAGCGCGGATGTTTGCGCGTTTTGCGGAAACTTGCCGCAGATTTCTGGCCTGATTGCGGAGAGGGAAGGAGGCAGGACAGCGCGCGCGGCGCGAGCCTGCGTCTGACCGCCAGGAGCGGATTAATGCCGCGTCCAGCGCCTGGAACGAGCGGAGATGCGTGATGACGTGTGAGAGGAGACGGGAGTGAAACTCAGTCCAGGAAAGCGCGCGCTTGTTCACCAGCGTTTCTCCGTGAATCCTCGCGTCCTTCTGGGGGAGAAGATGGCCCCCCAGCTGCTGTGCGCGCGGGACATCATGTCATCCGCCTGCCTTCTCCTCCTGGTCATCTGCATCCAGATGCCAAACGTCCCCGGATCCGACTTAGATGCTGAGGTAGGTGCGCATGCGCGTGTCTCTGATTGATGCCAGCTGTTGTTAAACTTGCTGCAGGGTTAAAATCCGCTTCATCTCTAGTTTAATCTGGTTAATCTCCAGTTTAATCTGGTTATCTGAAGCTAAAAGCGCAATTTTGAGTGTTAAAGTTCATGGTGGGATCAGAGGTTTCACTCTGAGCTGAAGTTCAGGATCAGGTCTGGATGAGTTCTGCATCAGTTCTCAATCAGGTCTAGCTCAGTTCAGGATCAGTTCTGCATTAGGTCTAGATCAGTTCTCAATCAGGTCTGAACCAGTTCTGGATCAGGTCTGGATCAGGTCAAAATCGGTTCTGGACCAGGTCTGGAACAGGTTTGGATCAGGTCTGGACCAGTTCTGGATCAGGTATAGGTCAGGTCTGGATCAGTTCTGGATCAGGTCTGGATCAGGTCTGGATCAGGTCTAGATCAGTTCTTGATCAGGTCTAGATCAGTTCAGGATCAGTTCTGGATCTGTTCTGGATCAGTTCTGGATCACGTCTGGATCCGGTCTGGATCAGTTCTTGATCAGGTCTAGATCAGCTCTGGATCAGGTCTGGATCAGGTCTGGATCAGGTCTGGATCAGTTCTGGATCAGGTGTGGATCAGTTCTGGATCAGGTCTGGATCAGGTGTGGATCTGGTCTGGATCAGGTCTGGATCAGGTCTGGATCATGTCTAGGTCAGGTCTGGATCAGGTTCTGGATCAGGTCTGGATCAGGTGTGGATCAGTTCAGGATCAGGTTCTGGATCAGTTCTGGATCAGGTCATGGATCAGGTCTGGATCAGGTCTGGATCAGTTCAGGATCAGTTCTGGATCAGGTCTGGATCAGGAGTCTGGATCAGGTCTGGATCAGGTCTGGATCAGGTCTGGATCAGGTCTGGATCAGGTTCTGGATCAGGTTCTGGATCAGGTCTGGATCAGGTCTGGATCAGGGCTGGATCTGGTCTGGATCAGGTCTGGATCAGGTTTCTTTTGGATCAGGTCTGGATCAGGTCTGGATCAGGTCTGGATCAGGTCTGGATCAGGTCTGGATCAGTTCTGGATCAGGTCTGGATCAGGTCTGGATCAGGTCTGGATCAGGTCTGGATCAGGTCTGGATCAGGTCTGGATCAGGTCTGGATCAGGTCTGGATCAGGTCTGGATCAGGTCTGGATCAGGTCTGGATCAGGTCTGGATCAGGTCTGGATCAGGTCTGGATCAGGTCTGGATCAGGTCTGGATCAGGTCTGGATCAGGACTGGATCAGGTCTGGATCAGGTCTGGATCAGGTCTGGATCAGGTCTGGATCAGGGGCCTGTACGACGAAGCTGGATTTTCTCTTATGGAGGAAACTTCAGGGTTTTTCGTCCTATGACGCTGGTTCACTTCTGATCGGGTTCGATCTCCCCGGTAACTTATCCAGAACCTTAACCTGGTCTGGACCAGGTTAAGTTCTGGATAAGAGATCTCCGACTATGAAAGCACCACTCCCTGACCAATCAGCACTCTTGGAAAATGGCCTGCCCATTTTTAGAAGATCCTGTCGATGCCGGTGCGCAGATCGTGAGAGGAGTTCTTAGAAGAGAAAGAATATTCAGAGATGGTGCCTTTTTGATTTGCCACATGACACTTTATATGAAAGATGGAGGTTTTCCTCTGCTGGACTCCGTTACATCTGTCAGCTGTTAGAGCCGTACATCACTAATGTAACGCATCGCAGCCGGACACCGACAACACCACAGATGCTCTGCATCACACTGAGGTTTTATTCATGTTAGACTAATTGAATTAATTTTGATATAGACCAACGCCTCACCTCGAGTGAAAAAAAAAATTAGTGCTGTACTGATGTAGCTGAAAAGCTTATTTTTTGTGGCCGAATTATGCTCATGGTCCCACTCAGTAAAACGTCATTCATTTATTTATTCATTCATTCATTCACTGGTAGTTTGATGCACACCGTTGGCGACACTGAAAACGTATAAAAACATGTCATGTAATAGCCGCTTTTTCCCTGTGGGCTGCACAAATATGAAATGAAATTCCATTCATTCATGAAAGAGTGTGGCAGCATAGAATCTCGTCAATGGCCGGTTTGGATTATATATTTGTATTTGTTCTTTACTTGTTCCCATGATCGTCTTGCGCTGCGGGGTTGCATCTGAAATAATGTGATTAAGAGGTCACACATGTAGAAAACATGAATTTATGGAGCGCACACCCCCCATGCCGGCATGGTGAAGGGTTACAACACGTTCAACGATATGAGCCTAAAATATCCATATGCACAGTATGAGAAGCAAATATACTGAGGAAGCGCTGTAGTGTGATGAACACTAAATGATCAGAGTCCGATATTGTTCCATGATTGTACAATCGCACGGACTTGCTGCGCATTGACAGCCAGCATTAATTCCTGGCTTTTGCTGCGGCGACTGTGTTGCTGCAGCATAAATGGAGCCATTTATTATCATTCCTGAATCATAATGTCGTGTTATCATTCAGGAATGATGATCCTGAATTCTACATATTTCTTAAGTATCATCGTCTGCTCCTCCATGGTGAAATATGTCGCTCTCTGTTTCTCCATGTCTGTGATTGGTCAGATGCTTCCAACGCCGCCTCTTTTATGTGAGCGCGCACTGATTAAGATGAAAAACCCTGGTTGAATTACCGAGTTGATAACCAGCTTCATAGTACCGTTTATCAAGACCGCAGATGTCTGGTTAAGTCAACCCAGGTAACTGAGAGAAATCCCGGGCATGTTAATCCGGCTTCGTCGTACAGGCCCCAGGTCTGGATCAGGTCTGGATCAGGTCTGGATCAGGTCTGGATCAGGTCTGGATCAGGTCTGGATCAGGTCTGGATCAGGTCTGGATCAGGTCTGGATCAGGTTCTGGATCTGTTCTGGATCAGGTCTGGATCAGGTCTGGATCAGGTCTGGATCAGGTCTGGATCAGGTCTGGATCAGGTCTGGATCAGGTCTGGATCAGGTTTGGATCAGGTCTGGATCAGGTCTGGATCAGGTCTGGATCAGGTCTGGATCAGGTTCTGGATCAGGTCTGGATCAGGTCTGGATCTGGTCTGGATCAGTTCTGGATCAGGTCTGGATCCGTTTTGGATCAGGTCTGGATCAGGTCTGGATCAGTTCTGGATCAGTTCTGGATCAGGTCTGGATCAGTTCTGGATCAGTTCTGGATCAGGTCTGGATCAGTTCTGGATCAGTTCAGGATCAGTTCTGGATCAGTTCTGGATCAGGTCTGGATCAGGTCTGGATCAGGTCTGGATCAGTTTTGGATCAGGTGTGGATCAGTTCTAGATCAGTTCTGGATCAGGTCTGGATCAGTTCTGGATCAGTTCTGGATCAGGTGTGGATCCGTTCTGGATCAGGTCAGGATCAGGTCTGGATCAGTTCTGGATCTGTTCTGGATCAGGTCTGGATCAGTTCTGGATCAGGTCTGGATCAGTTCTGGATCAGGTCTGGATCAGTTCTGGATCAGGTCTGGATCAGGTCTGGATCAGTTCTGATCTGTTCTGGATCAGGTCTGGATCAGGTTCTGGATCAGATCTGCATCAGGACTGGATCAGGTCTGGATCAGGTCTGGATCAGGTCTGGATCAGGTCTGGATCAGGTCTGGATCGGGTCTGGATCAGGTCTGGATCAGGTCTGGATCAGGTCTGGATCAGGTCTGGATCGGGTCTGGATCAGGTCTGGATCAGGTCTGGATCAGGTCTGGATCAGGTTTGGATCAGGTCTGGATCAGTTCTGGATCAGTTCTGGATCAGGTTCTGGATCAGGTCTGGATCAGGTCTGGATCAGTTCTGGATCAGGTCTGGATCAGGTTCTGGATCAGTTCTGGATCAGTTCTGGATCAGGTCTGGATCAGTTCTGGATCAGTTCTGGATCAGTTCTGGATCAGGTCTGGATCAGGTCTGGATCAGGTCTGGATCAGGTTCTGGATCTGTTCTGGATCAGTTCTGGATCAGGTCTGGATCAGTTCTGGATCAGTTCTGGATCAGTTCTGGATCAGGTCTGGATCAGGTGTGGATCAGTTCTGGATCAGGTCTGGATCAGTTCTGATCTGTTCTGGATCAGTTCTGATCAGTTCTGGATCAGGTCTGGATCAGTTCAGATCTGTTCTGGATCAGTTCTGGATCAGGTCTGGATCAGTTCTGGATCAGTTCTGGATCAGTTCTGATCAGGTCTGGATCAGGTGTGGATCAGTTCTGGATCAGGTCTGGATCAGTTCTGATCTGTTCTGGATCAGTTCTGATCAGTTCTGGATCAGGTCTGGATCAGTTCTGATCAGTTCTGGATCAGGTCTGGATCAGTTCTGATCTGTTCTGGATCAGTTCTGATCTGTTCTGGATCAGTTCTGATCAGTTCTGGATCAGGTCTGGATCAGTTCTGGATCAGGTCTGGATCAGTTCTGATCAGTTCTGGATCAGGTGTGGATCAGTTCTGGATCAGGTCTGGATCAGTTCTGGATCAGGTCTGGATCAGTTCTGGATCAGTTCTGGATCAGTTCTGATCAGGTCTGGATCAGGTGTGGATCAGTTCTGGATCAGGTCTGGATCAGTTCTGATCTGTTCTGGATCAGTTCTGATCAGTTCTGGATCAGGTCTGGATCAGTTCTGATCAGTTCTGGATCAGGTCTGGAAAAAAACAAAACTAAAATTGAAAAAAACATTTTCATTAACTGAAATAAAAATAAAAATGACAGTTTTTGAAAAAACAAAAAGAAAACAATAATGTGTCTTTACAGAAATAACTAAAATTATTGCAGGAACTTCTGTAGTTTTTAGTCTTTGTAAATTTATTTACTTCGTCGGCCTTTTGGCTGAATATGAAACCTGTTTCTTTTTAATCAGTTTACTTTGTTATACCGGTTTTGCTCCGAGTGACTTTTTAGATGATTCTGAATTTCATACCAGACAAATTCCCATAATTTACGGAGGAAAACCCCCGAAATACTGAGACTAATAAAAACTAAACTAAAATGAAGCATTTTCCAAAAATAAAAATAACAAAAATGAGCAAAGCTGCTCAAAAAACTAAATAAAACTAACTGAATGTTTAAACAAAAAGTCAAAACTGAATAAAAATGTAAACTAATTAAGAATCTAAAACTATTAAAACCTTGTTCAGGATCAAAGAAGGAAGATTCCAGCTGGTTCCTCTTCAACTCATTTTCTTTTTGCGACTCGTCTTCGTTCCGGGACTCGTCTTTGTTCCGGGACTCGTCTTTGTTCCGGGACTCGTCTTTGTTCTGGGACCTGTTTTCTTTCTGGGACTCGTCTTTGTTCCGGGACTCGTCTTTGTTTCGGGACTCGTCTTTGTTCCGGGACTCGTCTTTGTTTCGGGACTCGTCTTTGTTCCGGGACTCGTCTTTGTTCCGGGACTCGTCTTTGTTCTGGGACTCGTCTTTGTTCCGGGACTCGTCTTTGTTCTGGGACTCGTCTTTGTTCCGGGACTCGTCTTTGTTTCGGGACTCGTCTTTGTTCCGGGACTCGTCTTTGTTCTGGGACTCGTCTTTGTTCCGGGACTCGTCTTTGTTCTGGGACCTGTTTTCTTTCTGGGACTCGTCTTTGTTCCAGGACTCGTCTTTGTTCCAGGACTCGTCTTTGTTACGGGACTCGTCTTTGTTCTGGGACCTGTTTTCTTTCTGGGACTCGTCTTTGTTCCAGGACTCGTCTTTGTTCCGGGACTCGTCTTTGTTTCGGGACTCGTCTTTGTTCCGGGACTCGTCTTTGTTTCGGGACTCGTCTTTGTTCCGGGACTCGTCTTTGTTTCGGGACTCGTCTTTGTTCCGGGACTCGTCTTTGTTTCGGGACTCGTCTTTGTTTCGGGACTCGTCTTTGTTCCGGGACTCGTCTTTGTTCCGGGACTCGTCTTTGTTTCGGGACTCGTCTTTGTTCCGGGACTCGTCTTTGTTCTGGGACTCGTCTTTGTTCAGGGACTCGTCTTTGTTTCGGGACTCGTCTTTGTTCCGGGACTCGTCTTTGTTCCGGGACTCGTCTTTGTTCCGGGACTCGTCTTTGTTCCGGGACTCGTCTTTGTTCCGGGACTCGTCTTTGTTTCGGGACTCGTCTTTGTTCCGGGACTCGTCTTTGTTCTGGGACTCGTCTTTGTTCCGGGACTCGTCTTTGTTCCGGGACTCGTCTTTGTTCCGGGACTCGTCTTTGTTCCGGGACCTGTTTTCTTTCTGGGACTCGTCTTCCGTTCCGGGACTCGTCTTTGTTCCGGGACTCGTCTTTGTTCTGGGACCTGTTTTCTTTCTGGGAATCATCTTCCGTTCCGGGACTCGTCTTTGTTCCGGGACTCGTCTTTGTTCCGGGACTCGTCTTTGTTCAGGGACTCGTCTTTGTTCCGGGACTCGTCTTTGTTCCGGGACTCCTCTTTGTTCCGGGACTCGTCTTTGTTCAGGGACTCGTCTTTGTTCCGGGACTCGTCTTTGTTCCAGGACTCGTCTTTGTTCCGGGACCTGTTTTCTTTCTGGGACTCGTCTTCCGTTCCAGGACTCGTCTTTGTTCTGGGACCTGTTTTCTTTCTGGGACTCGTCTTCCGTTCCAGGACTCGTCTTTGTTCCGGGACTCGTCTTTGTTCCGGGACTCGTCTTTGTTCTGGGACTCGTCTTCCTTCCGGGACTCGTCTTTGTTCCGGGACTCGTCTTTGTTCTGGGACCTGTTTTCTTTCTGGGACTCGTCTTCCGTTCCGGGACTCGTCTTTGTTCCGGGACTCGTCTTTGTTCCGAGACTCGTCTTTGTTCCGGGACTCGTCTTTGTTCCGGGACTCGTCTTTGTTCCAGGACTCGTCTTTGTTCCGGGACTCGGTTTTTGTTCCGGGACTCGTCTTTGTTCCGGGACTCGTCTTTGTTCCGGGACTCGTCTTTGTTCCGGGACTCGTCTTTGTTCCGGGACTCGTCTTTGTTCCGGGACTCGTCTTTGTTCCGGGACTCGTCTTTGTTCCGGGACTCGTCTTTGTTCCGGGACTCGTCTTTGTTCCGGGACTCGTCTTTGTTCCGGGACTCGTCTTTGTTCCGGGACTCGTCTTTGTTCCGGGACTCGTCTTTGTTCCGGGACTCGTCTTTGTTCCGGGACTCGTCTTTGTTCCAGGACCCGTTTTCTTTCTGGGACTCGTATTTGTTCCAGGACTCATTTTCTTAGTGGGACTCAGTTTGTTATTGGGACTCGTCCTCGTTCTGGGACTCGTTTCCGCTCCGGGACTCGTCTTCGTTCTGGGACTAGTTTTCACTCCATGGTCATTTTCATTCTGGGACTCATCTTTGTTCCAAGACTCGTTTTCGCTCCGGGACTCGTTTCCGTTCTGGGACTTGTCTTTGTTCTGGGACTCGTCTTCGTTCTGGGACTCGTCTTCATTCCGCAACTCGCTTTCATTCCAGGACTTGTTTTAATTCCGGGATCTTTTTCGTTCCCGGACTCGTCTCTGTTCCGGGACTCGTTTCCATTGTGGGAATTATTTTAGTTCGTTCAGGGACGCGTCTCTGCTCTGGGACTCGTTTTTGCTTCGGGGCTTGTCCTCGTTCAGGGACTCGTTTCAGTTGTAGGACTCGTCTTTGTTCTGGGACTCATCTTCGTTCCCGGACTCATCTCCGTTCCGGGACTCGTCTTTGTTTTGGGACTCGTCTTTGTTCCGGGACTCGTCTTTGTTTCGGGACTCGTCTTTGTTCCGGGACTCGTCTTTGTTCCGGGACTCGTTTCTGTTCTGGGACTCGTCTTTGGTCTGGGACTCGTTTCCGCTCCTGGACTCGTTTCTGTCCGGGACTCTTCTTTGTTCTGGGACTCGTCTTTGTTCTGGGACTCGTCTTTGGTCTGGGACTCGTTTCCGCTCCTGGACTCGTTTCTGTCCGGGACTCGTCTTTGTTCAGGGACTCGTTTCTGTTCTGGGACTCGTCTTTGGTCTGGGACTCGTTTCCGCTCCTGGACTCGTTTCTGTCCGGGACTCGTCTTTGTTCAGGGACTCGTTTCTGTTCTGGGACTCGTCTTTGTTCAGGGACTCGTTTCTGTTCTGGGACTCGTCTTTGGTCTGGGACTCGTTTCTGTTCTGGGACTCGTCTTTGTTCAGGGACTCGTTTCTGTTCTGGGACTCGTCTTTGGTCTGGGACTCGTTCCCCATGTCTCTTGCAGCGTTCTGATGTCATGCCGTCTCCTCACAGGCGTGGCTTCGGCAGTTCGGCTACCTGTCCCTGTCCAGCAGCTACATGTCCACCCAGCAGTCGTCCCAGGTTCTGTCCAACGCCATCAGCGACATGCAGCGCTTCTACGGGCTGAAGGTGACTGGGGAGCTGGACCCCCCCACCATCAAGTAAGCCGCACATTCCTCTGGTTGGCTTGTTTTCATGCTCCACAGCATGTCCTCCAGGACCCAGCGTGTCCTCCAGGACCCAGCATGTCCTCTAGGACCCTGCATGTCCTCCAGGACCCAGCGTGTCCTCCAGGACCCTGCATGTCCTCCAGGACCCAGCGTGTCCTCCAGGACCCTGCGTGTCCTCCAGGACCCAGCATGTCCTCCAGGACCCAGCGTGTCCTCCAGGACCCTGCATGTCCTCCAGGACCCAGCGTGTCCTCCAGGACCCAGCGTGTCCTCCAGGACCCAGCATGTCCTCCAGGACTGCAGGTTTCAGATGCACAATATTATCAGAGCCGTATCGCCGATATTCACCTTTAAGGATGATTTTCTTTTTTCCAACCTGGATCTTATTTGTAGGAGTTTATTCGTGCATTTACTCACCGGTAAAGTTTCTGCATCACTTTGACTCCTTTGGAAGATTTTACGCTGAGTCGTCCTTTGGTGAACGTCCCGTATCACGGTGGAGACGGGGCAGCCGCTATCAGACATTATCTGCAGTAAAACTCCTTCATTTCATCAGTACTTTAAGTAGAATGAAGGAATGAATGAGTACTATTGTCCCGTGAGTTCAGAGTTTCTCTAATTGTGTTGTTGTTGTTGTTGTTGTTGTCTGGGTAGCAGCTGATCGTCTCAGCGCTGTACTACGGAAGCACATCGTGAACACGCGACTCCGAAAAGTGTGTAAGACCCTGATAACTAATGAAAAGATAAATCTGGACTCACGGGACAAAAGTACTCGTTCGTTCCTTCATTCTGCTGAAAGTTCCTTGATGATAAGACTTGGGTTTTACTACGGATAATGTCTGGTGGAAGCTTACTCCGTCTCCCACCGTGATATGGGACGTTCACCTAGGGCCGGCTCCGCGTAAAATCTTCCAAAGAATCCAAATGATGCAGAAACTTTACTGGTGAGTAAATGCACGTATAAACTCCACAAATAAGGTTTAGGATGGAAAAAAAAAAAAAAACTATTCTTCAAAACAGAATACTGATGTCGTACCAATATTGACCCCGATCTCGAGGCGATATTTTTGGACATTTTATTATTTATTTAGCAGCGTCGGGCGGGTGTTTATTATTCTTTGTATTTTTATTAAAGGGGACAGAGAGTAAGTCAGATGTCATGTGTGGAATGGTGTGTGTGTGTGTGTGTGTGTGTGGGGGGGGGGGGTGGTGGGGGGGGGGGGGGGGGGGGGGGGGTGCATGTGTGTGTTTATGTGTGTGTGTGTGAGTGGGGGGGTGCATATATGTGTGTGTGTGTGTGTGTGTGGGGGGGTGCATGTGTGTGTTTATGTGTGTGTGTGTGTGAGTGTGTGTAGGGGGGGGGGTGCATATATGTGTGTGTGTGTGTGTGTGTGGGGGGGGGGGGGTGCATGTGTGTGTTTATGTGTGTGTGTGTGAGTGGGGGGGGTGCATATATGTGTGTGTGTGTGTGGGGGGGTGTATATGTGTGTGTGTGTGTGTGGGGGGGGGGTGCATATATGTGTGTGTGTGTGTGGGGGGGGGTACATACGTGTGTGTGTGTGTGTGGGGGGGGGGGTGCATATATGTGTGTGTGTGTGTGTGGGGGGGGTGCATATATGTGTGTGTGTGTGTGGGGGGGTGCATGTGTGTGTGTGTGGGGGGGGGGGGGTGCATATATGTGTGTGTGTGTGTGTGGGGGGGGTGCATATATGTGTGTGTGTGTGTGTGGGGGGGGTGTGTGTGTGTGTGTGTGTGTGTGTGTGTGTGTGGGGGGGGGGGTGCATATATGTTTGTGTGTGTGTGTGGGGGGGGGGGTGCATATATGTGTGTGTGTGTGGGGGGGGGGGGTGCATATGTGTGTGTGTGGGGGGGGGGGGGGGGGGGGTGCATATATGTGTGTGTGTCTGGGGGTGCATATGTGTGTTTACGTGTGTGTGTGTGGGGGGTGGGGGGGGGATGTGTGTGTGTGTGGGGGGTGCATATATGTGTTTGTGTGGGGGGGGGGTGCATGTGTGTGTTTACGTGTGTGTGTGGGGGGGGCTATATGTGTGTGTGTGTTTTGTACGTGGGTGTGTGAGGGTTTGTTTATCTTCTTGCATTTGTTTTTGTTGTTGTATAAAGCACTTTGTAAGTAAGTCAAGTTTATTTCTAAAGCACTTTTCACAGATGAAAATCACCAAGTGCTGTATATAACACAGGGCTGTGCAATTAACCGAAATTTGTTGGTGACTTCAATTTTCTTGTCAAATCTCCAAACTCAGATAATCGAGCTGAAACAATTCATTTTCCTTTTTTTTTGCACAATTCCTGACAGTTACTTTGAAGTTAAAGTTAATTTCAATGGCTTCTCATCCTTGAACGTGTTGGATGTCATAAATAAAAATGTTAGATTTAGAATGCTGTAACATTGCACCAAAGCTTAAAGCTTATTTTGGGTTTATTTTTGTATAAATAAGTGTATTCATTTTATTTTTTGAATATAGAGACATTGCAGAACAGCTGTAAGGTTCAGATTTTAAGCCTCCCCCATTTTATCATTTTGCTTAAAGTTTTAATAGTGTATTTTGACAGAGTGAGACGCTAAATGCGGGGACGGGGGGGGGAGAAGGGAAGGGGGGGGGGGGAAGGGGAGGGGGGGAGGGAGGGGGGGGGCAGGATTGTGACTAACAAAATAATTGTTTGAATAATCATGATTTCAGTATTGACCAAAATAATGGTTATGATAATGGTGATAAGCAGCCCGTCACATAACCGGATAACCGCTGAAACCACATAATTAACATATTCACACGAAAGATCATAGAAAGCATAATACAATGATGAAGATCAGAAGAACCAAAACGTCTTCAGCTGCTGGTGATTCCACACAGTCAACCAGATGGGGGGGGCAGGGGGGGTCCTGGTTAACAAAACGTTTATGGCGGTTCCAGATGTTTATGAGGTTCCAGATGTTTGCGGTTCCAGACATTTATAGCGGTTCCAGACATTTATAGCAGTTCCAGACGTTTATAGCGGTTCCAGACGTTTATAGTGGTTCCAGACGTTTATAGCGGTTCCAGATGTTTATAGCGGTTCCAGACGTTTATAGCGGTTCCAGACATTTATAGCGGTTCCAGACGTTTATAGCGGTTCCAGATGTTTATAGCGGTTCCAGACATTTATAACGGTTCCAAATGTTTATGACGGTTCCAGACATTTATGGCAGTTCCAGATGTTTATGAGGGTTCCAGATGTTTTGCGGTTCCGGACGTTTATAACGGTTCCAAATGTTTATGACGGTTCCAGACATTTATGGAGGTTCCAGATGTTTATGAGGTTCCAGATGTTTATAGCGGTTCCAGACATTTATAGGGGTTCCAGACGTTTATAGCGGTTCCAGACGTTTATGAGGTTCCAGATGTTTATAGCGGTTCCAGACATTTATAGCGGTTCCAGACGTTTATAGCGGTTCCAGACGTTTATAGCGGTTCCAGACATTTATAGCGGTTCCAGACATTTATAGCGGTTCCAGACGTTTATGCGGTTCCAGACATTTATAGCAGTTCCAGACGTTTATAGCGGTTCCGGACGTTTATAGCGGTTCCGGACGTTTATAGCGGTTCCAGATGCTTGTGAGGTTCCAGATGTTTATGAGGTTCCAGATGTTTATAGCGGTTCCAGACATTTATAGCAGTTCCAGACATTTATAGCGGTTCCAGACGTTTATAGCCGTTCCAGACATTTATAGCAGTTCCAGACATTTATAGCGGTTCCAGACATTTATAGCAGTTCCAGACGTTTATAGCGGTTCCGGACGTTTATAGCGGTTCCAGATGCTTGTGAGGTTCCAGATGTTTATGAGGTTCCAGATGTTTATAGCGGTTCCAGACATTTATAGCAGTTCCAGACATTTATAGCAGTTCCAGACATTTATAGCGGTTCCAGACGTTTATAGCCGTTCCAGACATTTATAGCAGTTCCAGACATTTATAGCGGTTCCAGACGTTTATAGCGGTTCCAGACATTTATAGCAGTTCCAGACATTTATAGCGGTTCCAGATGTTTATAGCGGTTCCAGACGTTTATAGCGGTTCCAGATGTTTGTGAGGTTCCAGATGTTTATGAGGTTCCAGATGTTTGAGGTTCCAGACGTTTATGACGGTTCCAAATGTTTATGACGGTTCCAGACGTTTATGACGGTTCCAGATGTTTTTAAAGTTCCAGATGTTTATGACGGTTCCAGACGTTTGTGACGGTTCCAGATGTTTATGGCAGTTCCAGATGTTTATGAGGTTCCAGATGTTTGACTGTTCCAGACGTTTGAGGTTCCAGATGTTTATGAGGTTCCAGATGTTTGACTGTTCCAGATGTTTATGAGGTTCCAGACGTTTATGAGGTTCCAGCGTTTATGACGGTTCCAGACGTTTATGAGGTTCCAGACGTTTGAGGTTCCAGACGTTTATGACGGTTCCAGAGGTTTATGACTGTTCCAGATGTTTATGACTATTCCAGACGTTTGTGATGGTTCCAGACATTTATGGCGGTTCCAGACGTTTATGGCGGTTCCAGATGTTGATGGCGGTTCCAGATGTTTATGAGGTTCCAGAGGTTTGTGACAGTTCCAGAGGTTTATGACTGTTCCAGTTGTTACGGAGGTTCCAGATGTTTATGAGGTTCCAGATGTTAATGAGGTTCCAGACGTTTATGGCGGTTCCAGATGTTTTTGGTTCCAGATGTTTATGAGGTTCCAGATGTTTATGAGGGTTCCAGATGTTTTGAGGTTCCAGATGTTTATGACAGTTCCAGACGTTTATGACGGTTCCAGACGTTTTTGACGGTTCCAGATGTTTATTCGGTTCCAGACGTTTATGACAGTTCCAGACGTTTATGACGGTTCCAGACGTTTATGACGGTTCCAGATGTTTATTCGGTTCCAGACGTTTATGACGGTTCCAGACGTTTATCACGGTTTCAGATGTTTATGACGGTTCCAGACGTTTATGACGGTTCCAGATGTTTAATAGGTTCCAGACGCTTATGACAGTTCCAGACGTTTATGACGGTTCCAGACGTTTATGACGGTTCCAGACATTTATGATGGTTCCAGACGTTTATGACGAGTCAAGACGTTTATGAGGTTCCAGACGTTTGTGACGGTTCCAGACATTTGTGACGGTTCCAGATGTTTGTGACGGTTCCAGACGTTTATGACAGTTCCAGATGTTTAATAGGTTCCAGACGTTTATGACAGTTCCAGACGTTTATGACGGTTCCAGACGTTTATGACGGTTCCAGACATTTATGATGGTTCCAGACGTTTATGAGGTTCCACATGTTTATGAGGTTCCAGACGTTTATGAGGTTCCAGACGTTTATGACGGTTCCAGACGTTTATGATGGTCCCAAACGTTTGTGACGGTTCCAGACGTTTATGACGGTTCCAGACGTTTATGACGGTTCCAGACGTTTATGATGGTCCCAAACGTTTGTGACGGTTCCAGACGTTTATGACGGTTCCAGACGTTTATGACGGTTCCAGACATTTATGACGGTTCCAGACGTTTATGACGGTTCCAGACGTTTATGACGGTTCCAGACGTTTATGATGGTTCCAGACGTTTATGACGGTTCCAGACGTTTATGACGGTTCCAGACATTTATGATGGTTCCAGACGTTTATGAGGTTCCACATGTTTATGAGGTTCCAGACGTTTATGAGGTTCCAGACGTTTATGACGGTTCCAGACGCTTTTATGATGGTCCCAAACGTTTGTGACGGTTCCAGACGTTTATGAGGGTCCCAGAAGTTTATGATGGTTCCAGAAGTTTATGATGGTTCAAGACGTTTGTGATGGTTCAAGACATTTATGACGGTTCCAGACGTTTATGACGGTTCCAGACGTTTATGACGGGTCAAGACGTTTATGATGGTTCCAGACGTTTATGACGGGTCAAGACGTTTATGAGGTTCCAGACGCTTGTGACGGTTCCAGACATTTGTGACTGTTCCAGATGTTTGTGACGGTTCCAGACGTTTATGAGGTTCCAGACGTTTTTTAAGGTTCCACACATTTATGATGGTTCGACACGTTTATGACAGTTCCGCACATTTAAGATGGTTCCAGAAGTTTATGATGGTTCAAGACATTTATGATCGTTCCAGACGTTCATGATCGTTCCCACATTTGTGACGGTTCCAGACGTTTATGACATCTCCAGACCTTTATGATGGTTCCACATTTATGATGGTTCTAGACCTTTATGATGGTTCCACACATTTATGATGGTTCCACACATTTATGATGGTTCCAGACATTTATGATGGTTCAAGACCTTTGTGACGGTTCCAGACATTTATGACGGTTCCAGACATTTATGAGGGTTCCAGATGTTAATGACAGTTCCATACTTTTGTGACTGCTCTACACGCTTGTGAAGGTGCCAGATGTTTATGATTGTCCCAGATGTATGTGACGGTTCCAGACGTTTATAGCGGTTCCAGACGTTTATGACAGTTCCAGACGTTTATAGCGGTTCCGGACGTTTATAGCGGTTCCAGATGCTTATGAGGTTCCAGATGTTTATGAGGTTCCAGATGTTTATAGCGGTTCCAGACATTTATAGCAGTTCCAGACATTTATAGCGGTTCCAGACGTTTATAGCCGTTCCAGACATTTATAGCAGTTCCAGACATTTATAGCGGTTCCAGATGTTTATAGCGGTTCCAGACGTTTATAGCGGTTCCAGATGTTTGTGAGGTTCCAGATGTTTATGAGGTTCCAGATGTTTGAGGTTCCAGACGTTTATGACGGTTCCAAATGTTTATGACGGTTCCAGACGTTTATGACGGTTCCAGATGTTTTTAAAGTTCCAGATGTTTATGACGGTTCCAGACGTTTGTGACGGTTCCAGATGTTTATGGCAGTTCCAGATGTTTATGAGGTTCCAGATGTTTGACTGTTCCAGACGTTTGAGGTTCCAGATGTTTATGAGGTTCCAGATGTTTGACTGTTCCAGATGTTTATGAGGTTCCAGACGTTTATGAGGTTCCAGCGTTTATGACGGTTCCAGACGTTTATGAGGTTCCAGACGTTTGAGGTTCCAGACGTTTATGACGGTTCCAGAGGTTTATGACTGTTCCAGATGTTTATGACTATTCCAGACGTTTGTGATGGTTCCAGACATTTATGGCGGTTCCAGACGTTTATGGCGGTTCCAGATGTTGATGGCGGTTCCAGATGTTTATGAGGTTCCAGAGGTTTGTGACAGTTCCAGAGGTTTATGACTGTTCCAGGTGTTACGGAGGTTCCAGATGTTTATGAGGTTCCAGATGTTTATGAGGTTCCAGATGTTAATGAGGTTCCAGACGTTTATGGCGGTTCCAGATGTTTTTTGGTTCCAGATGTTTATGAGGTTCCAGATGTTTATGAGGGTTCCAGATGTTTTGAGGTTCCAGATGTTTATGACAGTTCCAGACGTTTATGACGGTTCCAGACGTTTTTGACGGTTCCAGATGTTTATTCGGTTCCAGATGTTTATGACGGTTCCAGACGTTTATGACGGTTCCAGACGTTTATGACGGTTCCAGATGTTTATTCGGTTCCAGACGTTTATGACGGTTCCAGACGTTTATGACGGTTTCAGATGTTTATGACGGTTCCAGACGTTTATGACGGTTCCAGATGTTTAATAGGTTCCAGACGTTTATGACAGTTCCAGACGTTTATGACGGTTCCAGACGTTTATGACGGTTCCAGACATTTATGATGGTTCCAGACGTTTATGACGGGTCAAGACGTTTATGAGGTTCCAGACGTTTGTGACGGTTCCAGACATTTGTGACGGTTCCAGATGTTTGTGACGGTTCCAGACGTTTATGACAGTTCCAGATGTTTAATAGGTTCCAGACGTTTATGACAGTTCCAGACGTTTATGACGGTTCCAGACGTTTATGACGGTTCCAGACATTTATGACGGTTCCAGACGTTTATGAGGTTCCACATGTTTATGAGGTTCCAGACGTTTATGAGGTTCCAGACGTTTATGACGGTTCCAGATGTTTATGACGGTTCCAAACGTTTATGACGGTTCCAGACGTTTATGACGGTTCCAGATGTTTATGACGGTTCCAGATGTTTATGATGGTCCCAAACGTTTGTGACGGTTCCAGACGTTTATGACGGTTCCAGATGTTTATGACGGTTCCAGACATTTATGATGGTTCCAGACGTTTATGACGGTTCCAGACGTTTATGACGGTTCCAGATGTTTATGATGGTTCCAGACGTTTATGACGGTTCCAGACGTTTATGACGGTTCCAGATATTTATGACGGTTCCAGACGTTTATGAGGTTCCACATGTTTATGAGGTTCCAGACGTTTATGAGGTTCCAGACGTTTATGACGGTTCCAGACGTTTATGATGGTCCCAAACGTTTGTGACGGTTCCAGACGTTTATGAGGGTCCCAGAAGTTTATGATGGTTCCAGAAGTTTATGATGGTTCAAGACGTTTATGATGGTTCAAGACATTTATGACGGTTCCAGACGTTTATGACGGTTCCAGACGTTTATGACGGGTCAAGACGTTTATGATGGTTCCAGACGTTTATGACGGGTCAAGACGTTTATGAGGTTCCAGACGTTTGTGACGGTTCCAGACATTTGTGACTGTTCCAGATGTTTGTGACGGTTCCAGACGTTTATGAGGTTCCAGACGTTTTTTAAGGTTCCACACATTTATGATGGTTCGACACGTTTATGACAGTTCCGCACGTTTAAGATGGTTCCAGAAGTTTATGATGGTTCAAGACATTTATGATCGTTCCAGACGTTCATGATCGTTCCACACATTTGTGACGGTTCCAGACGTTTATGACATCTCCAGACCTTTATGATGGTTCCACACATTTATGATGGTTCCAGACCTTTATGATGGTTCCACACATTTATGATGGTTCCACACATTTATGATGGTTCCAGACATTTATGATGGTTCAAGACCTTTGTGACGGTTCCAGACATTTATGACGGTTCCAGACATTTATGAGGGTTCCAGATGTTAATGACAGTTCCATACTTTTGTGACTGCTCTACACGTTTGTGAAGGTGCCAGATGTTTATGATGGTCCCAGATGTATGTGACGGTTCCAGACGTTTATGAGGGTTCCAGACGTTTTTTAAGGTTCCACACATTTATGATGGTTCCACACGTTTATGACGGTTCCAGGAGTTTATGATTGTACAAGACGTTTATGATCGTTCCAGACGTTTATGACGGTTCCAGACGTTTGTGACGGTTCCAGACGTTTATGAGGGTTCCACACATTTGTGACGGTGTGCTGGATCAGGGACACGGCAGACCTGAACCAGGAGTGCTGGATCAGGGACACCTAAGACCTGAACCAGGAGTGCTGGATCAGGGACCCCTAAGACCTGAAACAGGAGTCCTGGATCAGGGACACCTAAGACCTGAACCAGGAATGCTGGATCAGGGACACCTAAGACCTGAACCAGGAATGCTGGATCAGGGACACGCAAGACCTGAACCAGGAATGCTGGATCAGGGACACGGCAGACCTGAACCAGGAGTGCTGGATCAGGGACACGCAAGACCTGAACCAGGAATACTGAATCAGGGACATGGAAGATCTGAACCAGGAATGCTGGATCAGGGACACGGCAGACCTGAACCAGGAGTGCTGGATCAGGGACACCTAAGACCTGAACCAGGAGTGCTGGATCAGGGACACCTAAGACCTGAACCAGGAGTGCTGGATCAGGGACACCTAAGACCTGAACCAGGAGTGCTGGATCAGGGACCCCTAAGACCTGAAACAGGAGTCCTGGATCAGGGGACACCTAAGACCTGAACCAGGAATGCTGGATCAGGGACACCTAAGACCTGAACCAGGAATGCTGGATCAGGGACACGCAAGACCTGAACCAGGAATGCTGGATCAGGGACACGCAAGACCTGAACAAGGAATGCTGGATCAGTGACACCTAAGACCTGAACCAGGAATGCTGGATCAGGGACATCTAAGACCTGAACCAGGAGTGCTGGATCAGGGACACCTAAGACCTGAACCAGGGAGTGCTGGATCAGGGACACCCAAAGACCTGAACCAGGAGTGCTGGATCAGGGACACCTAAGACCTGAACAAGGAATGCTGGATCAGGGACACGGAAGACCTGTACCAGGAGTGCTGGATCAGGGACACCTAAAACCTGAACCAGGAGTGCTGGATCAGGGGACACCTAAGACCTGAACCAGGAGTGCTGGATCAGGGACACTTAAGACCTGAACAAGGAATGCTGGATCAGGGACACGGAAGACCTGAACCAGGAGTGCTGGATCAGGGACACCTAAGACCTGAACAAGGAATGCTGGATCAGGGACACGGAAGATCTGAACCAGGAATGCTGGATCAGGGACACCTAAGACCTGAACCAGGAGTGCTGGATCAGGGACATCTAAGACCTGAACCAGGAATGCTGGATCAGGGACACCTAAGACCTGAACCAGGAGTGCTGGATCAGGGACACATAAGACCTGAACCAAGAGTGCTGGATCAGGTACACCTAAGACCTGAACCAGGAGTGCTGGATCAGGGACACCTAAGACCTGAACCAGGAGTGCTGGATCAGGGACACCTAAGACCTGAACCAGGAGTGCTGGATCAGGGAAATGCAGACCTGAACCAGGAATGCTGGATCAGGGACACCTAAGACCTGAACCAGGAGTGCTGGATCAGGGACACATAAGACCTGAACCAGGAGTGCTGGATCAGGGACACATAAGACCTGAACCAGGAATGCTGGATCAGGGACACCTAAGACCTGAACCAGGAATGCTGGATCAGGGACACGGAAGACCTGAACCAGGAGTGCTGGATCAGGGACACATAAGACCTGAACCAGGAGTGCTGGATCAGGGACACCCAAGACCTGAACCAGGAGTGCTGGATCAGGGACACCTAAGACCTGAACCAGGAGTGCTGGATCAGGGACACCTCAGACCTGAACCAGGACTGCTGGATCAGGGAAATGCAGACCTGAACCAGGAGTGCTGGATCAGGGACACCTAAGACCTGAACCAGGAGTGCTGGATCAGGGACACCTAAGACCTGAACCAGGAGTGCTGGATCAGGGACACCTAAGACCTGAACCAGGAGTGCTGGATCAGGGACAACTAAGACCTGAACCAGGAGTGCTGGATCAGGGACACCTAAGACCTGAACCAGGAGTGCTGGATCAGGGACACCTAAGACCTGAACCAGGGGTGCTGGATCAGGGAAAATGCAGACCTGAACCAGGACTGCTGGATCAGGGACACCTAAGACCTGAACCAGGACTGCTGGATCAGGGAAATGCAGACCTGAACCAGGACTGCTGGATCAGGGACACCTAAGACCTGAACCAGGAGTGCTGGATCAGGGACACCTAAGACCTGAACCAGGGAGTGCTGGATCAGGGACACCTAAGACCTGAACCAGGAGTGCTGGATCAGGGACACCTAAGACCTGAACAAGGAGTGCTGGATCAGGGACACCTAAGACCTGAACCAGGAATGCTGGATCAGGGACACCTAAGACCTGAACCAGGAGTGCTGGATTAGGGACACCTAAGACCTGAACCAGGAATGCTGGATCAGGGACACGGAAGACCTGAACCAGGAGTGCTGGATCAGGGACACCTAAGACCTGAACCAGGAGTGCTGGATCAGGGACACCTAAGACCTGAACCAGGAGTGCTGGATCAGGGACACCTAAGACCTGAACCAGGAGTGCTGGATCAGGGAAAATGCAGACCTGAACCAGGAGTGCTGGATCAGGGAAAATGCAGACCTGAACCAGGAGTGCTGGATCAGGGACACCTAAGACCTGAACCAGGAGTGCTGGATCAGGGACACCTAAGACCTGAACCAGGAGTGCTGGATCAGGGACACCTAAGACCTGAACCAGGAGTGCTGGATCAGGGACACCCCTAAGACCTGAACCAGGAGTGCTGGATCAGGGACACCTAAGACCTGAACCAGGAGTGCTGGATCAGGGAAAATGCAGACCTGAACCAGGACTGCTGGATCAGGGACACCTAAGACCTGAACCAGGAATGCTGGATCAGGGACACGCAAGACCTGAACCAGGGGTGCTGGATCAGGGAAATGCAGACCTGAACCAGGAGTGCTGGATCAGGGACACCTAAGACCTGAACCAGGAGTGCTGGATCAGGGACACCTAAGACCTGAACCAGGAGTGCTGGATCAGGGACACCTAAGACCTGAACCAGGAGTGCTGGATCAGGGACACCTAAGACCTGAACCAGGAGTGCTGGATCAGGGACACCTAAGACCTGAACCAGGAGTGCTGGATCAGGGAAAATGCAGACCTGAACCAGGACTGCTGGATCAGGGACACCTAAGACCTGAACCAGGACTGCTGGATCAGGGAAAATGCAGACCTGAACCAGGACTGCTGGATCAGGGACACCTAAGACCTGAACCAGGAGTGCTGGATCAGGGACACCTAAGACCTGAACCAGGAATGCTGGATCAGGGACACCTAAGACCTGAACCAGGAATGCTGGATCAGGGACACCTAAGACCTGAACCAGGAGTGCTGGATCAGGGAAAATGCAGACCTGAACCAGGAGTGCTGGATCAGGGAAAATGCAGACCTGAACCAGGAGTGCTGGATCAGGGAAAATGCAGACCTGAACCAGGAGTGCTGGATCAGGGAAAAATGCAGACCTGAACCAGGAATGCTGGATCAGGGACACCTAAGACCTGAACCAGGAGTGCTGGATCAGGGACACCTAAGACCTGAACCAGGAGTGCTGGATCAGGGACTCCTAAGACCTGAACCAGGAGTGCTGGATCAGGTAAGTCCTGTAGGACCGGACCTGGACACCACTGAAAGCTGGTGTGGGGGGGGGGTGCAGGGTTTCGATGGTCCAGGTTGCAGGTGGTGGTCACAAATTCAGGTTCTAATTCACTTCCAGAGCGAACTGAACAACAATCAGCTGATCGGATCAGAACCAAAACACAAACCCAGTTCTGCAGCAGCAGAGGCGGATTTCAGCACGAACGATCAGCTTCAGAAGCGTTCGTTACAAACGGGGGGGAAGCTGGGAAAAGTTCGTGCCTACGCGCTCTCAGAACCACGATGACCGAGTTCCCGCTCTCTGTCCTGCTGCCATGGAAACGGCAGTCCCAGTCCAACTCCAGCTCCTCTGAACTTCCTCACCTTTGACCCACATGTTGAAGCTTGGTGATGATGATGATGATGATGATGATGTGAGCCTTCCTCTACCTCCTGCAGGGCGATGCGTCGGCCTCGCTGCGGCGTCCCTGACAGACGTCCCGAGGAGCCGGT
This sequence comes from Atherinomorus stipes, assembly GCA_023101725.1. Lineage (NCBI taxonomy): Eukaryota > Metazoa > Chordata > Actinopteri > Atheriniformes > Atherinidae > Atherinomorus > Atherinomorus stipes. The sequence continues at coordinate 43,661 of JALJCO010004258.1, forward strand.
GGACGGAGCGAGGAGGAGGCGCTACATCCTCGCCGGCCAGCCGTGGGACAAAGACCACATCACTTACAGGTTCCCACCGGGGGGGGGGGCAACAGCCCCCATCATAATAATGATAATAATAGTAAAGATAATAATAATGATAATAAAAGTAAAGATAATAATAATAATAATAAATAATAATAATAATAATAATAATAGTAAAGATAATAATAATAATAATAATAATAATAATAATAATAATAATAATAAAGATAATGATAATAATAATAATAATAGTAAAGATAATAATAATAATAATAATAATAATAATGATAATAATAATAGTAAAGATAATAATAATAATAATAATAATAATAGTAAAAATAACAATAATGATAATACATTTTATTTGTATAGAAGTTTACATAAAACTCAAAGCTGCTGTTCATGTCAAAAGTTAAAGGCACAGTTTAAATATAAAAACGAGATTCGATGCAGTAAAATTCAATAACTAAAAGTAAATTGCTTGATCTTCGTGTAACTGTTTCTGATGACATTGAATATTTATCAGTGACGGCTTCAGTCCTGAGCTTCTCTATCAGCCATTCGTGATTTTAGCCCAGTTTGGGGGACTGAAGAACCCTACGGTGAATCCCACCATCCTTAAGATGTAACTTTGTAAAATATATTTAAGCTGTATGTGCTTTAATAATAACAAACAAGCAAACAAACAAAGATGTTTGACCCCGCCCACCAGATCGCAGCAGTAACAGCCTAACTTTGTTCATGATAAATATTCTGAATGTGAGTTTGGGCCTGGGACCGAAACAAATTCTGCTGGACGATATTTTGTCCCACACATGATTGACGACAAACAATATTATTACTGAGACCAAAATAACCGCTTATGTAATGTTAATGTATCATAATAATGCAGGTACGTCCTTTCAGATGCAACAGCATTCCACACTGAAACGACCAGAACCAGAACTTTTAATGATCCGAAATAGATCAGCGAGTCCTTTTTAACGTGTTTCCAAGCAGCTGGAAGTTCACCTGCTGCAGTCTGTGTGCAGGTGAGCTTGTGGCACGCCTCCTCCCGCAGATACAAAGATCCTGAACGACTGACGGGATGCTTCACTCCCTTCATTTCATTCTGCTGAGCCACAAACTCGTCCAGGTGCTGAGACGATGCTCAGAGAGAACCCGCTCGTTATCCAGCGTGTTTGGAGGAGAGACGTGGAAAACGAACATGCACGAACACGGAGACGTGTGGACACGGAAAAGTGATCCAGTTCCTTTCCATTTATTGTGCAATTTATTGATTATCGTCCCAGGTCAGTTTGTAAACCTGCCACAATGTCCACGAATAAGGTTCCACCTCCAGGTCTGAGCGGTGTTGAACCAGGACTGGTCCTAGACTGGTCTGTGACTGGTCCTGGACTGGTCTGTGACTGGTCCTGGACTGGATCTGGACTGGTCCTTGATTGGTCTGTGACATGTCCTAGACTGGTCTGTGACTGGTCCTGGACTGGTCTGTGACTGGTCCTGGACTGGTTCTGGACTGGTTCTAGACTGGTCCTGGACTGGTTCTAGACTGGTCTGTGACTGGTCCTGGACTGTTCTGTGACTGGTCCTAGACTGGTCTGTGACTGGTCCTGGACTGGTCTGTGACTGCTCCTGGACTGGTTCTAGACTGGTCTGTGACTGGTCCTGGACTGGTCTGTGACTGGTCCTGGACTGGTTCTAGACTGGTCTGTGACTGGTTCTGGACTGGTCTGTGACTGGTTCTGGACTGGTCCTAGACTGGTCTGTGACTGGTCCTGGACTGGTTCTGTGACTGGTCCTGGACTGGTTCTGGACTGGTCTGTGAATGGTCCTGGACTGGTTCTAGACTGGTCTGTGACTGGTCCTGGACTGGTTCTAGACTGGTCCTGGACTGGTCTGTGACTGGTCCTGGACTGGTTCTAGACTGGTCTGTGACTGGTCCTGGACTGTTCTGTGACTGGTCCTGGACTGGTCCTAGACTGGTCTGTGACTGGTCCTGGACTGGTTCTAGACTGGTCTGTGACTGGTCCTGGACTGGTCCTAGACTGGTCCTGGACTGACGCGCAGGCGTAAGCAGCAGCAGGTTCCACCTCCAGGTCTGAGCGGTGTTTCCTTCTTGCAGCATCATGACCCAGCGCGTCCCGGCGTCTCTGGGGGAGGAGCCGGGACCTGAACCAGGACTGGTTCTGGACTGGTTCTGGACTGGTCTGTGACTGGTCTGTGACTGGTTCTGGACTGGTCCTGGACTGGTCCTAGACTGGTCTGTGACTGGTCTGTGACTGGTCTGTGACTGGTCCTGGACTGGTCCTAGACTGGTCCTGGACTGGTCTGGACTGGTCCTTGACTGGTCTGTGACATGTTCTGGACTGGTCTGTGACTGGTTCTGGACTGGTCCTAGACTGGTCTGTGACTGGTCCTGGACTGGTCCTGTGACTGGTCCTGGACTGGTTCTAGACTGGTCTGTGATTGGTCTGTGAATGTCCTGGACTGGTCTGGACTGGTTCTAGACTGGTCTGTGACTGGTCTGTGACTGGTCCTAGACTGGTTCTGGACTGGTTCTGGACTGGTCTGTGACTGGTCTGTGACTGGTCCTGGACTGGTCTGTGACTGGTCTGTGACTGGTTCTGGACTGGTCCTGGACTGGTCCTGGACTGGTCCTAGACTGGTCTGTGACTGGTCCTGGACTGGTTCTGGACTGGTCTGTGACTGGTCTGTGACTGGTCCTGGACTGGTCTGTGACTGGTCCTGGACTGGTTCTAGACTGGTCCTGGACTGGTCTGTGACTGGTTCTGGACTGGTCCTGGACTGGTTCTAGACTGGTCTGTGAATGGTCTGTGAATTGTCCTGGACTGGTCCTGGACTGGTTCTAGACTGGTCTGTGACTGGTCTGTGAATTGTCCTAGACTGGATCTGGACTGGTTCTGGACTGGTCTGTGACTGGTCTGTGACTGGTCCTGGACTGGTCTGTGACTGGTCTGTGACTGGTCTGTGACTGGTCCTGGACTGGTCCTGGACTGGTCCTGGACTGGTTCTAGACTGGTCTGTGACTGGTCTGTGACTGGTCCTGGACTGGTCCTGGACTGGTTCTAGACTGGTCCTGGACTGGTTCTAGACTGGTCTGTGAATGGTCTGTGAATGGTCCTGGACTGGTTCTAGACTGGTCTGTGAATTGTCCTAGACTGGATCTGGACTGGTTCTGGACTGGTCTGTGACTGGTTCTGGACTGGTCCTGGACTGGTTCTAGACTGGTCTGTGACTGGTCTGTGATTGGTCCTAGACTGGCTCTGGACTGGATCTGGACTGGTCCTGGACTGGTCCTAGACTGGTCTGTGACTGGTTCTGGACTGGTCCGTGACTGGTCTGTGACTGGTCTGTGACTGGTTCTGGACTGGATCTGGACTGGTCTGTGACTGGTTCTGGACTGGTTCTGTGACTGGTCTGTGACTGGTTCTGGACTGGTCCTAGACTGGTCTGTGACTGGTCCTGGACTGGTTCTAGACTGGTCTGTGACTGGTTCTGGACTGGTTCTAGACTGGTCTGTGACTGGTCCTGGACTGGTCTGTGACTGGTCCTGGACTGGATCTGGACTGGTCCTTGATTGGTCTGTGACATGTTCTGGACTGGTCTGTGACTGGTTCTGGACTGGTCCTAGACTGGTCTGTGACTGGTCCTGGACTGGTCTGTGACTGGTCCTGGACTGGATCTGGACTGGTCCTTGATTGGTCTGTGACATGTCCTAGACTAGTCTGTGACTGGTCCTGGACTGGTCTGTGACTGGTCTGTGACTGGTCCTGGACTGGTTCTAGACTGGTCCTGGACTGGTTCTAGACTGGTCTGTGACTGGTCCTGGACTGTTCTGTGACTGGTCCTAGACTGGTCTGTGACTGGTCCTGGACTGGTTCTAGACTGGTCTGTGACTGGTCCTGGACTGGTCCTAGACTGGTCCTGGACTGACGCGCAGGCGTAAGCAGCAGCAGGTTCCACCTCCAGGTCTGAGCTGTGTTTCCTTCTTGCAGCATCATGACCCAGCGCGTCCCGGCGTCTCTGGGGGAGGAGCCGGGACCTGAACCAGGACTGGTCCTAGACTGGTCTGTGACTGGTCATGGACTGGTTCTGGACTGGTCCTAGACTGGTCTGTGACTGGTCCTGGACTGGTTCTAGACTGGTCTGTGACTGGTTCTGGACTGGTCCTAGACTGGTCTGTGACTGGTCCTGGACTGGATCTGGACTGGTCCTTGATTGGTCTGTGACATGTTCTGGACTGGTCTGTGACATGTTCTGGACTGGTCTGTGACTGGTTCTGGACTGGTCCTGGACTGGATCTAGACTGGTCTGTGACTGGTCCTGGACTGGTTCTAGACTGGTCTGTGACTGGTCCTTGACTGGTTCTAGACTGGTCTGTGACTGGTTCTGGACTGGTCCTGGACTGGTCTGTGACTGGTCCTGGACTGGTCTGTGACTGGTCTGTGACTGGTCCTGGACTGGATCTGTGACTGGTCTGTGACTGGTCCTGGACTGGTCTGTGACTGGTCCTGGACTGGTCCTAGACTGGTCCTGGACTGACGCACAGGCGTAAGCAGCAGCAGGTTCCACCTCCAGGTCTGAGCGGTGTTTCCTTCTTGCAGCATCATGACCCAGCGCGTCCCGGCGTCTCTGGGGGAGGAGCGGACCTTCGGCGCCCTCCGCAGGGCCTTCGACGTGTGGAGGCGGGTCACACCGCTCACCTTCCAGGAGCTACCAGTAAACAACGGCACCGGCAGCCAGGTGCAGCTCGGCGACATCTTGATGTTGTTTGCTTCTGGTTTCCATGGTGACATGTCGTTCTTTGATGGCGCGGGGGGCTCGCTCGCCCACGCGTACTATCCCGGGCCCGGGATAGGCGGGGACACACACTTCGACGTGGACGAGCCGTGGACTCTGAACAACGAGGACCCAGAAGGTCAGTCCCGGATTATTCTGGGATGTTTTGCGTTATGTTGGCGCCAGACTCTGAGCATGCTCCGTGTGGGTCTCCTCTGTCCGGCAGGGATAGACCTGTTCCTGGTGGCGGTCCACGAACTCGGGCACGCTCTGGGTCTGCAGCATTCGGAGAACCCCGGCGCTGTAATGGCTCCGTTCTACAAACGCCATCACATCCACAACTTCACGCTGCACGAGGACGACATCAGAGGAATTCAGTACATCTACGGTGAGTCTGAGGTCCCGGACAGGTCCCGGACAGGTCCCGGACAGGTCTGGGACGTCCACGTTATCCTCGGATAGTTTAAGCCATACACTTAAGTATCGATATAACTGCAGTAGTATCCATATCGGTACCAACAATGGTATCTATTCAGACAGAGAGGATCTAGGATCAGTTCCTGGATCTCCCCGTCCGGAGTTTAGTTATCAGAACCACCTTCCCCATCAGTCTGTGTTGGAACATGAGGGAGGACTTGATAAGAACCATGTTTAAGGAGTGAAAGAATAATGGACCTACTGTGAGCGCTTTGAGTTCCTGGATGGGAAAAAAGTGCGATATAAATCTAATCCATTATTATTATTATTATTCGGTTTATCGGCCAGCCCTGTTTTGGGCCAAAGATTCTGCATATTGATCTGATTATTGATTTTATTCCTGGTTTATGATGTCATGTCTGTTTAGTGGAGCCTCCTTCCTGATCACATGTGCTGGTGGGATTGAGGAGGTCTTTGAAGTATTCCCTCCACCGACCCACAACGTCCTGAGTCAAGGCCAGTGGCCCCCCATCCCCACTGTAACGGTGTTGACTTACATCTGTGGGCCGGTTTTGGCTCCAGGGTCGAAGGTTACGGCTGATATGTAATCCTCCTGGTTGCTCTGCGTATTTCTAACTCTGACTTGTCATTAGAGCCTTGAAAACCCGTATTTCAGAGCACAAGACTGCCGTCTCCGCTTGAGTGGATGCTGCCGCTGCTCACAGGTCATTTTTAGTAATCTTTGTGTTTTTAATATAGTGTGTGGGCTCTACAAATGTACTCCCCAGAGAGTTATTCGAAATACTACGGCGATTGACAATTTCACTTGTCATTCGTCCAAACTCTTATATGATCGGGCTGACAACGGTCTACCTGTGGGACACGTCATCTGTTTTATTCCTTCATCTGCTTGTCAGTGAACAAAATGTGGGCCAGCAAGCTCTGCATTTGGTTTGCACTAACCTGGACTCTACTTTTACTCGTCCATCAACCCGTGTCACAACTGTTCCAGTACACAGCTGCTGAACTCCTACGGCTCCGTAGTCACCTGTCGGGGCGTCTCCTGGCTGAGCTGCACCTTCACCCAGACATTGCTCTCCCACCCCGCCGGATATCCATCGGTCGCCCATCGGAATTTCCACATCGACTCTACAGCCATCAAGTCCATTTGGTCCATCAATCGGCGCCCACCCAGTACATCATCAGGAAGCGCTGTCAACCACAGCGTCTTAGCCAGCCTAGCCAGGTCGGCTAATGCTGATTCCGCACAGGACAACACTGTTGTCAACTTCGGTCTGCTCAACATCCGCTCACTCACGAGTAAAGGACATCTCCTTCAGGATCTCCTCATTGACCGTAAGTTTGACTTCCTCTGTCTAACCGAAACATGACAACAACCCCAGGACTTTTCTCAACTCAACGACTCCACTCCACCGGGGTTTGTTTACATCTGCCAAACTCGTGGCTCTAGTCGCGGGGGGGGGGGGGGTGTCTCGCGATAATTCATCGCGCGAGATGGAAAGTCCTCCCGGTGCCTAATCCTGCCTTCAGCTCCTTCGAGTGCCTTGCATGCAAGTTTTCTGGACCCACTCCCACCATAATTGCTTTGGATTATCGCCCCCCTAAGCCAAGTACTGATTTTTTTCAATGACTTTTCCACTTTACTCACCCAATTATCTGCACTCTCACCAAATGTAATATTGTTGGGGGACTTCAACATACATATGGACAATAGTAACCACCCCTTCACCAGAGACTTCTCATCATCTCTTGAGAGTTTTGGATTTCAACAATTCATTGACCTCCTCACCTATAAAAAAGGTCATATCCTAGACTTAATCTGCTGTTCTGGTCTCAACCCCTGCAACTGTACAGCTGATGAACTCACCATTACTGACCATTTCCTTCTCTCTTTTAATGTTAAACTCAGTCTCTCCAGAACCAGGTCCCCTCGTATAATTTCTTTCCGAAATATTAAGAATATCAACATGGATTCCCTTTCATGTTGCATCAGCAACATTCCCAATCCCTGACCCTTTCTCCTACCCTGACAAACTGGTTGCCCATCACAACAATAATTTGAACAGCAGTATTAACCATCTTGCTCCAGTGAAAACTCGTTCTGTGTCCTTCTCCCACACTGCCCCCTGGTTTACTCCTGAACTCCGGTCTCTGAAAGCCAAAAACTGACAACTTGAATGTCTCTACGGAAAAACTGGACTCACTGTTCACAAGGAAATATACAATACCCATCTACAGTCTTACAAGGACTTAGTTGCTCAATCCAAAACCACCTACTCTTCTACTGTAATCTGCTCCACCAGGTCACTGTTTTCACTGGTCAATAAACTTCTCCAGCCCCCCGATCTCCTCCCCTCCCACATGCATTCTTCTGACACCTGTGACTCTCTAATGCTGTTTTTTGATGAGAAAATTATGAAAATCCACCAGCTCCTAAAATCTGATTTCTAATCCAGCTCATCTCATGATCAATTCACTCCCTGTCACTCATTTTCTAGTTTCCAACTTCCAAATGCCTCTGAGATCTCTGACCTCTGACCCAGTCCAAGCCCGCTACCTGTCAACTCAATCCCCTCCCTACAGTACTGGTTAAGTTTTGCTTCTTGTCTCTGCTCCCCCTTATTTCTACCGTCTTCACTCACAACTGGAACTGTTCCCATTTTCTTTAAAACTGCTGCTGTCACCCCTATACTTAAGAAACCTGGTTCAGACCCTAACAACTTCAATAATCTTCGCCCCATTTCTAACCTTCCTTTCATTTCAAAAATTCTCAAAACATCAGTTGCCACACAACTCCACACCCATCTGACCCATTATTCTGTCATGGAATTCCAGTCTGGTTTTTGTCCTCGCCACAGCACAGAGACGGCTCTCATTAAAATCACCAACAACCTCCTCATGGCTGTTGATTCTGGTCTACTCACTATTCTCATCCTCCTCGACCCAAGTGCCGCCTCTGATACAGTTTCTCACACTATTCTCCTCCAGACTGTCTTCCATCAGCATCTCCCATACTCCTCGAAACTGCTTTCATTCTGATCTTTCAGGCCGCTTTCAGTTCATTCAGCTCAAGTCCTTCAGATCCAACCCCTCCCCTGTTACATCGGGTGTGCCCCAGGGCTCATTCCTGGGGCCTCTTCATTATCTATCTCCTTCCCCTTGGCAATATTTTTCGTAAATACAACATCCATTTCCACTGCTTCGCGGATGACACCCGGCTCTACCTCTCTAGCAAGCCCAGCTCCACCCTTCCTCCTTCCTCCCTAATTTCCTGCTTATCCAAAATAAAATCCTGGTTCACTTCCATCTTTCTTAAGTTGAACACAGATAAAACAGAAATCCTCCTCACAGGTACTGCATCTGTCCTTTCCAAAGTCAGACTGGGGATCCATCGACGGATCCCCAGTTTCCCCTCCCCTCAGGTTAAGAGTCTGGGTGTCGTCCTCGACAGCTCACTATCATTCCAAGCGCACATCAGTAATATCACTCGCTCTGCATATTTCCATTTACGTAACATTTCTCGTCTCCGCCCCCTCCCTCACCCCCAGTACAGCTCGTATCCTTGTCCACAGTCTCATCACGTCCAGAATTGACTATTGCAACTCGCTCCTCTTTGGTTTTCCTCAGAAGTCCCTCCATAAGCTACAGAACCCCCTCCTTTCACCACATCACCCCCATCCTACAGCAGCTGCAATGGCTCCCGGTTAAATCCAGAATAGCATTCAAAATCCTTCTGTACACATTTAAAGCTATCCGCCACTTTGCCCCCCCCATGTGTCTGAACTCTTCCAAATTGCCACTTCATCACGCTCTCTTAGGTCTTCCTCTTCCATCCACCTCACTGCCCCCCCCCCCCGCCGTCTCAGCACCATGGGGAGGAGAGCATTCGGCCGCTCTGCCCCCAAACTCTGGAACTCCCTTCCACTGGATATTCGTAACATTCAAAGGTGCTTTTTAAATAAAATGTATTATTTTTCTTTTAATACGCACACAAAATATGGATTATGCAATTGTTCACCATAATATTCAAGCCAACCAGGGTTCTGCAGCATCTTTGCAGTTCTGGGGTATTGAAAAAGTTTCTCCCCCCTCCAGAGAAAGTGATGTGATTAAGACTGCTTCGTAGAGAGGCATTATGGATTCATACACTTAATTCAGTGGAACCCTTTGGTATTAACAAAGAACTTAATCTGTCATGTTTTTGTAAGATACGGTCACCACTGTTCTGATGTTGCCTCCTTCATGTGGTTATTATGTAGTTTTTGTATATATCTAATTTTATATCAATTTAACTTGTAATTGCTCTATTTTCTTTTGTACATAATCTTTTGGGAATGTCTTGAGTGAACAGAATGTTGGCTCCACCCTTATTTTGGTTTTAACCTATAGGCTTCTGACAAGGCATCTCTATGCCTTCCAATGAACTCTTAACACCTGCTGTTGATTGTCTATCATTTTTTGCCTGGTTGCAGTGTTCACTTGTGACTCCGATGAAGACACTGTTGGTGTCGAAACGTTAGTCTTTATGCTTCCCGATAAAGCTGAAATCTATCTGTGAAGCTCCAGCCTTCGTCCATTTTTCACCAGTCTGCTGTCCTGCTGCTGTGGAGCTCCTGATCTTGTTGGATGATGCAGAGTTCTGACGGATCATTAGAGCTGTTTGTTGTGTGAAGACATGAGCATCTCTGTTTGCAGTTTTCCAGGGCATTAACATCCACTTCTGTTCACATAAAACATTTAATGTCAGAGTAAAATGGGGCTCTCAGTCAAATGCAAGATTTCAGAACGACCCCCCCCCTCCACCACCACCACCACCACCAAAAAAAAAAGCCTGAAAGATTTAGCAGCTGCGTGAACACAGAAAGTCACTGAACACTTGTATAATGAGCCTTTTATGCTGCCTCAGACACGAAGAATCACTGAAACCAGGATTGTTGGAGATGAAACCTGCTGCTGTCCATAAATAGATGCCAACTCGCTGCAGAGGCTGAAGTTTTCCACCCTGATAGTTCCCAGCCAACTCCGACCTCCGTGTGTTCCTTGCTGTGTTTTGGTCCCAGTGAAACACAATACGTCTCATCAGCTGCCCTCCCGTTACGTAAGCGGCTGTATCCGTGTGTTTTCCTCTCCTAGCAACGGGAGGGCTTTCCTTCCAGAGAGCGTTGACAGTCGGGCACAAACCAGAGCGCTGGCTCAGCTCCGATAGGGAGGCCTTAGTGAGGAAGAGGACGAGGAGATGAAGCAGATGATTAGACTTGAGTGGGGTCAAACTAAATCTTTCATTCGAAATTTTAATTTATATTAGCATTGCTGTAATCAGTGTGCGAACCACACCGTGGGCTTCGGGGAAGCTGCTTTTCTTTTTTGCGCGGGGGGGGGGGGGTCGCATTGCAAATATGATGCTAAATGATATTACAACTAATATTATAGTCTGCTAGACAGACTGTAGGCATACCGATGCATAATGACTAACAGATCAGCCCACACACGATATAATAAGCAACGACTGCTGGATCCACAACCTCCAGAGCTCGGCTGTGGATCAACTCAGACGCCGGGCTGAAGACACCAGATCACGTCTGTGACGGCGCATCGCTGTGAAAGCAGCCTGCAGGCTTATTGGGCTCCGTCAGTCCCTCTGAAATAAAACTTTGTTTCATGTAACATAATGAAACAATCATCTGACTTCCCTCCTCTGATCAGACCTGACTAACAGCTGCAGACCGACCGAGCTGCAGGTGCTCTGGCCACAGCTGCAGCGTCACAACCAGAGACGGGAAATAGTCCGTTCAGCCGCTTCTTGTGAAAAACTTACAATTTTAATGGTAAAAACAACGTTAATATATTAAGAATCAATTTAATATTTATTTCTTTCGTAAGTGACCATGGTATAATATCCCCTTCAAGGTCCTATCAGAAATGAATAGGCTAGACGATGTGGAAGCGTGAACCGTCTGACACGAAGCGGAGGGAGAAGTCAATGGACACCTCGTCAGGCATTCCCTATTTTAAGTAGAAGTTTAACTTGCAGCGCCGCCACGCTTCAGTGGCTGTAATTATTATACCATCAGAGTCATAGAAGCTACGGAGAGTCTGAGAGAAATCAACATGCTTTATTTCAGTATTATGGAGCTCCCCAAAATTTCACAAATGGTGTTTCTCCGGGAGCTCATGTTTCATTAAGGGGAGCGATAGCTCCCCCAGCTCCCCCGTGGTTCGCACTCTGGCTGTAATGTCAGTGGTAAATAAATATTTTGATACTTTTGTAACTGATTTACTGCAATGTCTTGATTTTAGTGAGGCTAGTACTCATCGTAGCCAAAAATGCTACAGTTCTAATAACTGACATGATCATTTATTTCTGTTTTCGGCCTTGGTTTGCTCATTTTTTGTTGTCAGTTTCAGTCAAGAATTTTGATTTCAGTGCATCCCTAGTGAGAAGCTGCTGAAATTAATTTTAACTTCAGAATAAATTTCAGGAATTGTGTGAAGAAAAATGGCAAATAAACTGTTTCAGCTCGATTATCTGAGTTTGAGGATCGCTTTGCGTGAAAATTGAAATTAATCAGTTGCCCAGCCCTACTCTGAGCACCTCCATTTTTCCTTCTCAGGTTCTCCTCTCATCACTGAAGCAACGCCTACTTCTCCTTCTATCCCTGACCATGCCTCCCCCTCCGCTCCGGAACACCAGACCAGCCCCTCCCCCCCACCGATTTACCGCCTGAAACTCCAGAGCCAACCGAAAGCAGCCCGGACCCCCCAGCTGAACCAGAGCCAAGACCCCCCTTACCCCCGGCCCCGCCCACCGACCCCCAGCCCGAGCCGGAACCCGTCACCCCTCCGGTCAGAAAAGATGTCCCAGTCCCGCCCCGGCCTCCCCAGCGGCCAGACGATCAGCCCCCTGACATCTGCGACGGGGACTTCGACACGGTGACCATGCTGAGGGGCGAGATGTTCGTGTTTAAGGTGAGGAAAGAAGACCAGGACCGGAGAGGCCATCCAGAAGTTGTAAATCAGGTGGGGCAGTTCCGGTCCTGGGGGGCCGGCATTCTGCAGGTATCAGGGGTTTCACTGTTGCATCACACCTGACTGCAGTCATGGGGAATGATGTCAACTCATTTCACAAGGTGTCACAGGGATACTCGTAATACCTGCAGGATACCGGCCCTCCATGACCGGAGTTGCCCCCCCCGCTGTAAATAATCACGGAGGCAGTTTTAGCCCATTTAGTGGGGGGTGCAGAAGCACCCATATATCAAATCCCAGCACCTATAAAGTTTGAGAGATTTTTATATACACTATATTGCCAAAAGTATTCACTCCCCATCCAGATGGTGGAATCAGGTGTTCCATCACTTCCACAGGTGTATGAATGAAGCAGCTCGGCATGCAGACTGTTCTACAAACGTGTGAAAGAACGTGTCGCTCTCAGGAATCAGTGAATTCCAGCGTGGAACTGTGATAGGATGCCACCTGTGCAACAATCCAGTGGTGAAGTTTCCTCCTAAATATTCCACAGTCAGCTGTCAGCTGGATGATAAGAACATGGAAGTGTTTGGGAACGACAGCAGCTCAGCCATGAAGTGTTCGTCCACGTAAACTGATGGAGCGGGTCAGAGATGCTGAAGCTCATAGTGAGAAGAGGTGTCCAACTTTCTGCAGAGTCAATCACTACAGACCTCCAACCTTCATGTGGCCTTCAGATCAGATCAAGAACAGTGACAGAGAGCTTCATGGGATGGGTTTCCATGGCGACCAGCTGCATCCATCCATGCATCACCAAGTGCGATGCAAAGCGTGGATGCAGTGGTGGAAAGCAGCCGCCACTGGACTCTAGAGCAGTGGAGGTTCTCTGGAGGACCAATCACGCTTCTCCATCTGCAATCTGATGCAGGATTCTGGGTTTGGCGGTTGCCAGGACAACGGTACATGTCTGACTGCACTGTGCCAAGTGTAAAGTTTGGTGGAGGGGGTATTATGGTGTGGGGGTGTTTCAGGAGCTGGGCTTGGCCCCTTAGTTCCAGTGAAAGGAACTCTGAATGCTTCAGCATACCAAGACATTCTGGACAATTCCATGTCCCAACTTTGTGGGACCAGTTTGGAGCTGGCCCCGTCCTCTTCCAACATGACTGTGCACCAGTGCACAAAGCAGGTCCATGAAGACCTGGATGCAGAGTCTGGTGAGGAGGAACTGGACTGGCCTGCACAGAGTCCTGACCTCAACCCCATAGAACAGCTTTGGGATGAATCAGAGCGGAGACTGAGAGCCAGGCCTTCTGGTCCAACATCAGTGTGACCTCACAAATGTGCTTCTGGAAGATGGTCACAGATTCCCAGAAACACTCCTAAACCTTGTGGACAGCCTTCCCAGAAGATGAAGCTGTTCTAGCTGCAAAGGTGGACCAACGTCAGACTGAACCCGACGGATCAGGAATGGATGTTACTGAAGCTCAGATGTGGGTCACGGTGAGACGATACTTTTGGCAGTGTAGTATATGTACACAGTCGTCCTCTACATTATTCATCCCCTTCCATTAAAGAAGAGACTAAATTCACAACAGTAATTCAAATAACGTGAAAATAAAACAGTAATAATACATTAAAATTCACTGAATTCTAATTTAGTAAAATAAAACGTTGCTTTTGAATTGTGGTTGAAGAGAATATTTATTTTAGAAACAAGGCCTGGGCTAGAACCACCTCTGCATAAACAGGCTGGTGAACAAAAACATCTTGATGTTGCTGGGTTCTGCAGGGTCGCTGGTTCTGGCGGGTCCGCAGGAACCGAGTCCTCGATAACTACCCCATGCCTATATCTGTCTTCTGGATCGGCCTCCCCAGCGACATCGATGCAGCCTATGAACGGCATGACGGAAAATTTGTCTTCTTCAAAGGTACGTGACGTGGTGTTCCTCAAGGGTCTATACTGGGACCTACTCTGTTCATAATGTATATAAATGATATCGTGTCCTTTTTGCAGACAACACAAATCTAATTGTCTCATTAGAGCAACTCTTGAAACAAATAACAGAGGAAATGAATAAACTAAAAAGTTGGTTTAATGTTGATAAATTTCACTGAACCTAAAAAAGACTAAATTTATGCTATTTGGTAAAATAAAAAATGATGTTTAAGTAAAAATTCCTATTGATGATATAAAAATTGAAAGAGTCCAACAAAATGTGTTTTTAGGGGTCGTAATCAATGAAAAATGATCATGGAATCCCCATATTAGTTATGTGGGATCAAAAGTTGCTAAATGTGTGGGTGTTTTGCCGAGAGCTAGCCATGCTCTTAACCAGAATGCCCTTCTTGTTGTGTTTAACTCATTTGTAATGTCTTATTTGAGTTATTGTGTTGAAGTATGGAGGAACTGCTATAAGTCGGATTTATTACCACTTATTAGACTTCAAAAAATGTTCTCAGAGTTCAATTTAATGACCATACAAACACACTATTTTCAAAGACATCATGTTTAAAACTGTATGACTTGATTAAGTATAAAACCCTTCTAATAATGTTCAAGGCATCAAAAAATTTACCTACAAATATTCAGAACCTGTTTTGTGACAGAGACTTCCATCACAGATAAAATCTATTTCTCCCTCTTAAATTGTATCAGCCAAGAGTAAGAGCGGGCATGTGCAGCTCAGTCCGGGGTGTAAATCTATGGAAGTACAAATACTGTCCAGTTTCACTGATTATTTATAAAAAAAATGCAATGGCAGAGTATTTGGAGAAGAGACTGATGCCTTCAGTTCAGCGTGGAGAAGGTTGGGGGGGGGGGGGGGGGTCAGAGAGTGTTGGGGCTGGTCCTTGTAGTAGTAGTAGTAGTAGTAGTAGTAGTAGTAGTAGTAGTAACCTTTATTTTACCAGAAAGAAAACTCACTGAGATTAAAAAAACACTTTTTCAAGAGTTACGGGCCAAGACAGCAGCGTAAAACACATAAACATAAAACACACAATAAAACCAGAAATACACACAAAAACACTTGTTTCACATTTCAAGAAAACACTCTGGAAACATCATTTACAAGAACCGAGACAACTAGTCTCTTTGTCCGTTAAAACTGACTTAAACTTGCCAAAGTTCTGAAACACGACCGTTTGAACACGTTCTGCATGTTCTGCTGGGCTGCACGATGAAGCTTAACCGCATCGATGTTGAGGTTTTAACGACTGCGATAACCTCACGAGCATGAGGTTTTTTCTGTCTCTGACGTTTGAGTGACAAAGCCATTCGCCAATGAAAATAGTCCAGCCCCACGTTTCTGGCTAATTGGCCAATCAGAAATGGTGATGGAAAACGAGCTTGTATGCACCGGCTCAGCCAGCAGCTAGCAGTGCACGTGTGCCTGGCGTAGCGCTGTACGTGAAATGTTTTCATGGTGACTTTCCTACATAAAAATGGCTGAAGAAACTTTTACGTAATGGAGGAGCAGCTGGTAACAGTGATGGGATAATGGTGTTAAAAGAAACTGCACAAGAGGAGGCGGAGTGATCCATTTACACCTGGACACTCGTCATGACTGTTCAGACCGGCTGCACGGCAGGTTGGAAGATGTTCGTGTGGAGCCTCTGCAGACCTGCAGGTTGGAAGATGTCCAATTTTGTTTCTTTTATATACGCTGCCTTAAGGGTCCATCTTAAGGAATTAGAATATTTCATTCCACTGTTTTGCTGATGACCTCCAGATGTACCTTCCGCTTCGGCCTGATCCAGGCTGCAAGCAGAACTTAATCAACTGTCTGCATGTCATTAAAACCTGGATGGGGTAAAACTTTTTAAGTTTTAATGATAGTAAAACAGGAACTTATTTATTTCTTCTAGACTGGATCACTGTTAATTCTTTATATTATGGGTTGGACCAGTCTTCCATCCACCGGTTGCAGATGGTCCAAAATGCAGCGGCCCGTCTCCTGTCTGGAACCAGGAATCAGGACCATATCCACCCTGTTCTGGCTTCCTGTCCCTTACAGGATACAGTTCAAGATTTTATTGTTTGTTTTTAAGTGCCTGAATGGTTTGCCCCCCCACCCCCCCCCCCCTTACCTTTCAGAGCCTTTAACTGTGCACATTCCAATCAAACAAACATGTTCCTCAAATTGCTTGCTTTTAAAATTACCACGCACCCGACAGAAAACGAAGGGTGACCGAGCCTTTTTCTGTTGTGGGTCCGAAGCTCTGGAATGCTCGGATGGTCTCAACGAGTGTCCGACACCATGAAGGACTCGGATGGTCTCAACGAGTGTCCGACACCATGAAGGACTCGGATGGTCTCAACTAGTGTCCGACACCATGAAGGACTCGGATATTCTCAACTAGTGTCCGACATCATGAAGGACTCGGATATTCTCAACTAGTGTCCGACATCATGAAGGACTCGGATATTCTCAACTAGTGTCCGACATCATGAAGGACTCGGATAGTCTCAACTAGTGTCCGACACCATGAAGGACTCGGATAGTCTCAACTAGTGTCCGACATCATGAAGGACTCGGATAGTCTCAACTAGTGTCCGACACCATGAAGGACTCGGATAGTCTCAACTAGTGTCCGACATCATGAAGGACTCGGATGGTCTCAACGAGTGTCCGACACCATGAAGGACTCGGATGGTCTCAACGAGTGTCCGACACCATGAAGGTCTCGGATGGTCTCAACTAGTGTCCGACACCATGAAGGACTCGGATAGTCTCAACTAGTGTCCGACACCATGAAGGACTCGGATAGTCTCAGCTAGTGTCCGACATCATGAAGGACTCGGATAGTCTCAACTAGTGTCCGACACCATGAAGGACTCGGATAGTCTCAACTAGTGTCCGACATCATGAAGGACTCGGATAGTCTCAACTAGTGTCCGACACCATGAAGGACTCGGATAGTCTCAGCTAGTGTCCGACATCATGAAGGACTCGGATAGTCTCAATGAGTGTCCGACACCATGAAGGACTCGGATAGTCTCAACGAGTGTCCGACACCATGAAGGACTCGGATAGTCTCAACTAGTGTCCGACACCATGAAGGACTCGGATAGTCTCAACTAGTGTCCGACACCATGAAGGACTCGGATGGTCTCAACTAGTGTCCGAAACCATGAAGGACTCGGATAGTCTCAGCTAGTGTCCGACATCATGACGGACTCGGATAGTCTCAGCTAGTGTCCGACATCATGACGGACTCTGATAGTCTCAGCTAGTGTCCAACATCATGACGGACTCGGATAGTCTCAACTAGTGTCCGACATCATGACGGACTCGGATAGTCTCAGCTAGTGTCCGACATCATGAAGGACTCGGATAGTCTCAACGAGTGTCCGACACCATGCAGGACTCGGATAGTCTCAACTAGTGTCCGACATCATGAAGGACTCGGATAGTCTCACCGAGTGTCCGACACCATGAAGGACTCGGATAGTCTCAACGAGTGTCCGACACAATGAAGGACTCGGATAGTCTTAACAAGTGTCCGACACAATGAAGGACTCGGATAGTCTCAACGAGTGTCCGACATCATGAAGGACTCGGATAGTCTCAACTAGTATCTGACACCATGAAGGACCCGGATAGTCTCAGCTAGTGTCCGACATCATAAAAGGACTCGGATAGTCTCAACGAGTGTCCGAAAATCATGAAGGACTCGGATAGTCTTAACTAGTGTCTGACACCATGAAGGGCTCGGATAGTCTCAACTAGTGTCCGACACCATGAAGGACTCGGATGGTCTCAACTAGTGTCCGACACCATGAAGGACTCGGATAGTCTCAACTAGTGTCCGACATCATGAAGGACTCGGATAGTCTCAACTAGTGTCCGACACCATGAAGGACTCGGATAGTCTCAGCTAGTGTCCGACATCGTGAAGGACTCGGATAGTCTCAATGAGTGTCCGACACCATGAAGGACTCGGATAGTCGCAACTAGTGTCCGACACCATGAAGGACTCGGATAGTCTCAACTAGTGTCCGACACCATGAAGGACTCGGATAGTCTTAACTAGTGTCCGAAACCATGAAGGACTCGGATAGTCTCAGCTAGTGTCCGACATCATGAAGGACTCGGATAGTCTCAACGAGTGTCCGACATCATGAAGGACTCGGATAGTCTTAACTAGTGTCCGAAACCATGAAGGACTCGGATAGTCTCAGCTAGTGTCCGACATCATGAAGGACTCGGATAGTCTCAACTAGTGTCCGACATCATGAAGGACTCGGATAGTCTCAACTAGTGTCCGACATCATGAAGGACTCGGATAGTCTCAACGAGTGTCCGACACCATGCAGGACTCGGATAGTCTCAGCTAGTGTCCGACATCATGACGGACTCGGATAGTCTCAACTAGTGTCCGACATCATGAAGGACTCGGATAGTCTCACCGAGTGTCCGACACCATGAAGGACTCGGATATTCTCATCTAGTGTCCGACACCATGAAGGACTCGGATAGTCTCAACGAGTGTCCGACACAATGAAGGACTCGGATAGTCTCAACTAGTGTCCGACACAATGAAGGACTCGGATAGTCTCAACTAGTGTCCGACATCATGAAGGACTCGGATAGTCTCAACTAGTATCCGACACCATGAAGGACTCGGATAGTCTCGCTAGTGTCCGACATCATAAAAGGACTCGGATAGTCTCAACGAGTGTCCGACATCATGAAGGACTCGGATAGTCTTAATTAGTGTCCGACACCATGAAGGACTCGGATAGTCTCAACTAGTGTCCGACATCATAAAGGACTCGGATAGTCTCAACGAGTGTCCGACATCATAAATGACTCGGATAGTCTCATGAGTGTCCGACACCATGAAGGACTCGGATAGTCTCAGCGAGTGTCCGACACCATGAAGGACTCGGATAGTCTCAGCTAGTGTCCGACATCATGAAGGACTCGGATAGTCTCAGCTAGTGTCCGACACCATGAAGGACTCGGATAGTCTCAACGAGTGTCCGACACCATGAAGGACTCGGATAGTCTCACGAGTGTCCGACACCATGAAGGACTCAGATAGTCTCAACGAGTGTCCGACACCATGAAGGACTCGGATAGTCTCACTAGTGTCCGACATCATGAAGGACTCGGATAGTCTCAACTAGTATCTGACACCATGAAGGCCGGATAGTTATGAGTGTCCACAAAATGAAAATGTGTGGGTTAACTTGCAGAGGGAGAGGGAATGAGTGTAGAGTGTCCGACACCATGAAGGACTCGGATAGTCTCAGCTGAGTGTCCGACACCATGAAGGACTCGGATAGTCTCAGCGAGTGTCCGACACCATGAAGGACTCGGATAGTCTCAGCGAGTGTCCGACATCATGAAGGACTCGGATAGTCTCAACTAGTCTCTGACACCATGAAGGACTCGGATAGTCTCACTGAGTGTCCGACACCATGAAGGACTCGGATAGTCTCAACGAGTGTCCGACACCATGAAGGACTCGGATAGTCTCAACGAGTGTCCGACACCATGAAGGACTCGGATAGTCTCAGCGAGTGTCCGACACCATGAAGGACTCGGATAGTCTCAACGAGTGTCCGACATCATGAAGGACTCGGATAGTCTCAACTAGTGTCTGACATCATGAAGGACTCGGATAGTCTCAGCTTGTGTCCGACACCATGAAGGACTCGGATAGTCTCAACTAGTGTCTGACACCATGAAGGACTCGGATAGTCTCAACTAGTGTCCGACACCATGAAGGACTCGGATAGTCTCAACGAGTGTCCGACACCATGAAGGACTCGGATAGTCTCAACTAGTGTCTGACACCATGAAGGACTCGGATAGTCTCAACGAGTGTCCGACACCATGAAGGACTCGAATAGTCTCAGCTCGTGTCCGACACCATGAAGGACTCGGATAGTCTCAACTAGTGTCTGACACCATGAAGGACTCGAATAGTCTCAACTAGTGTCCGACACCATGAAGGACTCGGATAGTCTCAACGAGTGTCCGACACCATGATGGACTCGGATAGTCTCAGCGAGTGTCCGACACCATGATGGACTCGGATAGTCTCAGCGAGTGTCTGACACCATGAAGGGCTCGGATAGTCTCAACTAGTGTCCGACACCATGAAGGACTCGGATAGTGTCAGCGAGTGTCTGACACCATGAAGGGCTCGGATAGTCTCAACGAGTGTCCGACATCATGAAGGACTCGGATAGTCTCAACTAGTGTCCGACACCATGAAGGACTCGGATAGTCTCAACTAGTGTCCGACACCATGAAGGACTCGGATAGTCTCAACGAGTGTCCGACACCATGAAGGACTCGGATAGTCTCAACGAGTGTCCGACACCATGAAGGACTCGGATAGTCTCAACGAGTGTCCGACACCATGAAGGACTCGGATAGTCTCAGTGAGTGTCCGACATCATGAAGGACTCGGATAGTCTCAACGAGTGTCCGACACCATGAAGGACTCGGATAGTCTCACCGAGTGTCCGACACCATGAAGGACTCGGATAGTCTCAGCGAGTGTCCGACATCATGAAGGACTCGGATAGTTTCAACTAGTCTCTGACACCATGAAGGACTCGGATAGTCTCAACTAGTGTCCGACACCATGAAGTACTCGGATAGTCTCAACTAGTGTCCGACACCATGAAGAACTCGGATAGTCTCAACGAGTGTCCGACACCATGAAGGACTCGGATAGTCTCAGCGAGTGTCCGACACCATGAAGGACTCGGATAGTCTCATCGAGTGTCCGACACCATGAAGGACTCGGATAGTCTCAACGAGTGTCCGACACCATGAAGGACTCGGATAGTCTCAACGAGTGTCCGACACCATGAAGGACTCGGATAGTCTCAACGAGTGTCCGACACCATGAAGGACTCGGATAGTCTCAGTGAGTGTCCGACATCATGAAGGACTCGGATAGTCTCAACGAGTGTCCGACATCATGAAGGACTCGGATAGTCTCAACGAGTGTCCGACACCATGAAGGACTCGGATAGTCTCAACGAGTGTCCGACACCATGAAGGACTCAGATAGTCTCAGCGAGTGTCCGACATCATGAAGGACTCGGATAGTCTCAACTAGTGTCCGACACCATGAAGGACTCGGATAGTCTCAACTAGTGTCCGACACCATGAAGGACTCGGATAGTCTCAACGAGTGTCCGACACCATGAAGGACTTGGATAGTCTCAACGAGTGTCCGACATCATGAAGGACTCGGATAGTCTCAACGAGTGTCCGACATCATGAAGGACTCGGATAGTCTCAACTAGTGTCCGACACCATGAAGGACTCGGATAGTCTCAACTAGTGTCCGACACCATGAAGGACTCGGATAGTCTCACCGAGTGTCCGACACCATGAAGGACTCGGATAGTCTCAGCGAGTGTCCGACATCATGAAGGACTCGGATAGTTTCAACTAGTCTCTGACACCATGAAGGACTCGGATAGTCTCAACTAGTGTCCGACACCATGAAGGACTCGGATAGTCTCAACTAGTGTCCGACACCATGAAGAACTCGGATAGTCTCAACGAGTGTCCGACACCATGAAGGACTCGGATAGTCTCAGCGAGTGTCCGACACCATGAAGGACTCGGATAGTCTCATCGAGTGTCCGACACCATGAAGGACTCGGATAGTCTCAACGAGTGTCCGACACCATGAAGGACTCGGATAGTCTCAACGAGTGTCCGACACCATGAAGGACTCGGATAGTCTCAACGAGTGTCCGACACCATGAAGGACTCGGATAGTCTCAGTGAGTGTCCGACATCATGAAGGACTCGGATAGTCTCAACGAGTGTCCGACATCATGAAGGACTCGGATAGTCTCAACGAGTGTCCGACACCATGAAGGACTCGGATAGTCTCAACGAGTGTCCGACACCATGAAGGACTCGGATAGTCTCAGTGAGTGTCCGACATCATGAAGGACTCGGATAGTCTCAACTAGTGTCCGACACCATGAAGGACTCGGATAGTCTCAACTAGTGTCCGACACCATGAAGGACTCGGATAGTCTCAACGAGTGTCCGACACCATGAAAGACTCGGATAGTCTCAACGAGTGTCCGACATCATGAAGGACTCGGATAGTCTCAACGAGTGTCCGACATCATGAAGGACTCGGATAGTCTCAACTAGTGTCCGACACCATGAAGGACTCGGATAGTCTCAACGAGTGTCCGACACCATGAAGGACTCGGATAGTCTCACCGAGTGTCCGACACCATGAAGGACTCGGATAGTCTCAGCGAGTGTCCGACATCATGAAGGACTCGGATAGTTTCAACTAGTCTCTGACACCATGAAGGACTCGGATAGTCTCATTGAGTGTCCGACATCATGAAGGACTCGGATAGTCTCAACTAGTGTCCGACACCATGAAGAACTCGGATAGTCTCAACGAGTGTCCGACACCATGAAGGACTCGGATAGTCTCACCGAGTGTCCGACACCATGAAGGACTCGGATAGTCTCAACGAGTGTCCGACACCATGAAGGACTCGGATAGTCTCAACTAGTGTCTGACACCATGAAGGACTCCAATAGTCTCAGCTCGTGTCCGACACCATGAAGGACTCGGATAGTCTCAACTAGTGTCTGACACCATGAAGGACTCGGATAGTCTCAACGAGTGTCCGACACCATGAAAGACTCGAATAGTCTCAGCTCGTGTCCGACACCATGAAGGACTCGGATAGTCTCAACTAGTGTCCGACACCATGAAGGACTCGGATAGTGTCAGCGAGTGTCTGACACCATGAAGGGCTCGGATAGTCTCAACAAGTGTCCGACATCATGAAGGACTCGGATAGTCTCAACGAGTGTCCGACACCATGAAGGACTCGGATAGTCTCAACTAGTGTCCGACACCATGAAGGACTCGGATAGTCTCAACGAGTGTCCGACGCCAAGAAGGACTCGGATAGTCTCAACGAGTGTCCGACACCATGAAGGGCTCGGACAGTCTCAACGAGTGTCCGACACCATGAAGGACTCGGATAGTCTCAGTGAGTGTCCGACATCATGAAGGACTCGGATAGTCTCAGTGAGTGTCCGACATCATGAAGGACTCGGATAGTCTCAGTGAGTGTCCGACACCATGAAGGACTCGGATAGTCTCAGTGAGTGTCCGACATCATGAAGGACTCGGATAGTCTCAACGAGTGTCCGACACCATGAAGGACTCGGATAGTCTCAACGAGTGTCCGACACCATGAAGGACTCGGATAGTCTCAGTGAGTGTCCGACATCATGAAGGACTCGGATAGTCTCAACTAGTGTCCGACACCATGAAGGACTCGGATAGTCTCAACTAGTGTCCGACACCATGAAGGACTCGTATAGTCTCAACGAGTGTCCGACACCATGAAGGACTCGGATAGTCTCAACGAGTGTCCGACACCATGAAGGGCTCGGATAGTCTCACCGAGTGTCCGACACCATGAAGGACTCGGATAGTCTCAACGAGTGTCCGACATCATGAAGGACTCGGATAGTCTCAGCGAGTGTCCGACATCATGAAGGACTCAGATAGTCTCAACTAGTGTCCGACACCATGAAGGACTCGGATAGTCTCAACTAGTGTCCGACACCATGAAGGACTCGGATAGTCTCAACTAGTGTCCGACACCATGAAGGACTCGGATAGTCTCAGTGAGTGTCCGACATCATGAAGGACTCGGATAGTCTCAGCGAGTGTCCGACACCATGAAGGACTCGGATAGTCTCACCGAGTGTCCGACACCATGAAGGACTCGGATAGTCTCAGCGAGTGTCCGACACCATGAAGGACTCGGATAGTCTCAACGAGTGTCCGACACCATGAAGGACTCGGATAGTCTCACCGAGTGTCCGACACCATGAAGGACTCGGATAGTCTCAACGAGTGTCCGACACCATGAAGGACTCGGAAAGTCTCACCGAGTGTCCGACATCATGAAGGACTCGGATAGTCTCAACTAGTGTCCGACACCATGAAGGACTCGGATAGTCTCATTGAGTGTCCGACACCATGAAGGACTCGGATAGTCTCATCGAGTGTCCGACATCATGAAGGACTCGGATAGTCCCAACGAGTGTCCGACACCATGAAGGACTCGGATAGTCTCATCGAGTGTCTGACATTATACTAGAGAGGAGACATGAACCAAAGTATCTACATGACCTTGAGATCAATGTTTGCATCAGTGTTTGTGTCCAAAGCTTGTTTTGAAATCATGCAACAACTCTCGTCCCTCACCAGCGTTTTTACGGGAGTTATCGATTGATTTCCGAATGAGATTTGGACAAGAAATTACCCTTCAAGACAATGCATCTTATTTCATGAAATCTTATCAAGAAAATTTTGCTTGTTCTAGTGGCAGATTGTTTTGCTTATTACAAGCAAAACAATAAAATCTTGGCCACTAAGTAAAGAGAGATTTTTTTTCATTTTATTTGTAATAAGCAAAAAAAAATTCTGCCAATGGAACAAACAGAATTTTCTTGATAAGATTTCTTGAAATAAGATGCATTGTCTTAAAACAAGTTCTTATATCTCACTGACATGTTTCTCTTTAAGTAATTTTGTCTTATTTTGAGCGTGATGAGATATTTTGACTAAAAATTAGAAAAATATACTTGGTAAGATTTGGGTTTTTGCAGTTTTTGCTTGGAGAGATTTCTGCAGGTTCTGAGACCACCTCGCATGCATTCTCTGTAGGAATGTTTCCACAGTTATTCAGTCGTGTATCTTCCAAGAGCTTTGATTCTCTCCTTTTCATTCTTCATCTGCGTGTTTTCAGACCACATGTTTTTGTTCAGTCTGGATTTAGCACTCCGCTCCAGTTCCACCTTCCTGTCCAAATACGGTCATCCCTGGCCGAGAAGATGAAGAAGAAGATGGCAGAATGCCTCACATTATGTGAGGATCTGGATGTCTCTGATTTGCCGTTCATCAGTTCAGCAATCAGATCTCATAAATGCTTTAAAAGTATCAACATCTGCTCTACTCTGAAAGCATGGTGGGAATTCCTGAAATTAACCGAGTCTTCTATTATTCCATGTAAACTCACACCCATCTGGAATAACCTGGATATTCTACAAAACAAGAAAATGATTAATTTTGTGCATTGGAAGGATAAAGGAGTAAAACAATTACAGTATATCATTGAAAATGGAAAATTCCTGTCATTTAATACACTCACAATACGGGATCAGTAGTACTAAATTCTTAGAATACCATCAACTTAAATCTATATTAAGCAAAAAATATACCTCTAACCAACTGATCCTGCAGACTCCGGTCAGGGTAGCAGAATTCCTGAATCTCTCTATCCCCAAACTACTGTCGAAAATATATAGATTATTATTAAAACTGGATGCTTCAATTTCCCTTCCAACTTCGAAGTGGGAGGCTGACTTGTCCAGAACCCTTAACCAAAACACATGGACACAGATATGTTTAAACACGTTCCTAATGACTAAAAACTCAAATATACAGTTGATACAATTCAAGGTTTTACACAGAGTACATTACACAGGACAGAGGATGTTCAAGATGGGTCTGTCACCTTCAAATATTTGTTTGCACTGCAATGAGAATACAACAGACAATTATCTTCACGCCTTGTGGTCTTGTCCACCTGTCCAGAGGTTTTGGCTTCAGGTATGTGATGACCTGTCAACGTGGCTCAGGTGTAACTTTCCTGCAAGCCCCACACTGTGTTTACTGGGGGACTTGGATGAGATCAACACGGTAACCAACTATGCACATATGATACTTACTGTATTATGTATTGCAAAGAAAACTATCTTGGTAAACTGGAAATCCAAAAATAATGTGAGCATTAGCCAGTTTAGGAATTTCTTAGTAGACCATATCAGTATTGAGACGATGTCTGCCTCCTCTAAGAACCAGTTAGATGAATTCCACTCCCTCTGGTCCCCCCTGGTGATGTGGGGGGGGGGGGGGATTCCACTCCCTCTGGTCCCCTGTGATTAGCTCCATCACTGATATAGTATAGCAGGTCATTACTTTCTCCAGGTGAGTGGAGAGTTCATATTTACTGAACTAACTCCCTGATCGCGCATTTCTGATTGAGTCTATATGGTTCTCACTTCATGCCGCTGCGTGTTTACTTCAGGTTTACTGTAAATCTGAAATTAGTTTGATTATAAGCTTTTTAGTTGTGATTATATCATTTTATGTTTGTGCAAACTGTCTCATTACTAAACAAAATAGTTCAATCAATCAATCAACTTTTATTTGTATAGCCCTTTACAATAACCAGAATGGTACTCAAAGTGCTTCACAATTAAGCCATAAAAGTACATCAATACATAAAACAGTTATTCCATAAACTTTTCAACATTGTGATGATGATGATGATGATGATGACGACACTTCAGAAATTTCAGATGATCTGCAGGACTCTTGTCAGAGTTAATCTTTAGTTCAAAACCAGACACTGAGATTAAAAAGAGAAGAAATGGTGAGAGAAAATGATAAACTACCGTCCTGCTTGTTAGGAGAGATTTCTGACAACTTGGCAATAAAAAGTTGGAGTTTGCCAAAATTATTTGTATATAGTTTTTTTTTAATTCAGTGCTGTTTTCAAAACAACAGAAGAAAGATTAATTTTTGTTTTCATAATTGTTTAAAAGTGAATTAAAAAAAAAAACGCACATTTTGAAGTTTGGTTATGATTTTTATCAAATATTTCTGGTCTTGGTCTCGGTTAGTGCCGTCTTGACTACAACACTAGTTGACACTCCAATGTTTCTGGGGACAGTTTATGTTATGGTTTTTTGTCCTGTCCAGCATCGTAGCAGTAGAATGATGATCTGGTTGCTTTATTGTGTTGAACAGTTTTGCTTTACCAAGAGGAGCTTTATGAACATAAGGCTCCGCTTGATATCCTGTTTATTCATTTTATTTCTTTAATTCAACATTTGTTTCTAACAGCATTCCATACCATACTGCTGGGCCTGACAAGGGAGAAATGAAAGAAAAGAAAGTTAATAGAAGCATTGATAGAAAGTGAAACAGAGAGAAAGGAGTGAGGAAAAGAGAGAGAGGAGAGAAAACATGAATCCACTTCCACAGTTCACTGGTACATCTGTACAGAAATCCCTAAACAACATTCCAAGGTCTCTGTCGGAAAACAAAACTAACAATCCCCTACAGGAGGACCTGCAGGTGGCTTAAATATCCTCAGATCATACAAACACACGCAGAACTACGCAGAGAAGAGGTACAACCTAGTCATCACAATGGAAAGTAGAGAAGAGGTACAACCTAGTCATCGCAATGGGAAGTAGAGAAGAGGTACAACCTAGTCAGCGCAACGGGAAGCAGCATCATCATCAGAATAAAGGTGCTCCGTGGTGATACAGTCATGCAGATGCAGCTTCATCTCTGCAAGAAGGAGGAAGCCCACAGAGCCCAAGGCCTCGACCCCCAGCAGCCACCCAGAGGCCCAGACCCCCAGCCACCAAAAATCAACAGCTAAAAGAAATCTTGGCTACTTTTAAAATAAGGTTTAAAAAAAATATTTTTTGCTTGTAATAAGAAAAAAAACAAGTAAAATTTTCCTGATAAGATTTTTTGAAATAAGATGCATTTGTCCCAAAACAAGTTCCTATATCTCATCGAAATGTTCCTCTTTAAGTAATTTTTTCTTGTTTTGAGTGTGACGAGATATTTTGACTAGAAATTAGAAAAATCTACTTGGTAATATTCGAGGTTTTTCAGTGCATCAGCTGAATCTCAGTTATCTACAACTAAAAGGCAGATTTAAAACCTCCTGATCTGTTTTTATGTGATTTTAAGCAGCACTTCACGTCTGGTTCAGGTCCAGATCTGAGGGCCGGATCATTAAAGGTTTGCGTGAATAAAAATGTGAGCTATCTCATCGCACATGCAAAATGAACGTACAAAATGATCTATTAACAGCTAAAAGGGTTCGGTCTTTAAACGTGCTAAATAGTGCGTCATCAATTTTGCACTTCTGCTGCAATGAATATGCAATATGGGGCGTTTACACACAATTGTGTGTGTGATGGGAGGAGAAAATGTAAATATATTAATTTAGCACTGGCAAAGTGATTTATCAACCATGACACGCATCGCCTGGAAGGTTTTTGCATCTATTTTCATACGTCTGAACAGCAGGTGCAAACTGCAGCTTTGCACAAAAGGCTTCGGAGAGGGACGATCCTGGACGCACACAGGTCTGATTCAGAATCATTTTTCATGAGCAGTGAGGGCAGCATGTTTAGTTCTCATTGTTATTTCAATAAGAATCACCACAGAAAACACCACTATTTCAGATCCAAATCTGCATGTAGGATTTGCCCACACAATCTGGAATTTTGCGCGAAGGTCTGAACCACAGTTTGCAGGTGATTTACAAAGAATGATCGCGCAAATGACAACAGGTGCAAACGAGTTGGAGACGTACCGATATAAATGAGGGTTTTGCGTGTGGCAAATTGCGAGAGACGACAGCGCAAAAGGAAATACGACCCACAAAGGGAGATTTTAGTGGAGGAGGGAGATGAAAATATGATTTAAAATAAGAATTATGAATACAAAAATGTAAATAATACAGCAGGTCGCCGTGCAGAGTGTCAGA
The DNA here is from genome assembly GCA_023101725.1 of Atherinomorus stipes. Lineage (NCBI taxonomy): Eukaryota > Metazoa > Chordata > Actinopteri > Atheriniformes > Atherinidae > Atherinomorus > Atherinomorus stipes. The sequence goes on from JALJCO010004258.1 coordinate 72,522, forward strand.
AGTGTCCAGTTTATGAGGACGTGGATCAGGAGCTGCTGAACACATGAAAGTGTTTGCAGCTCCAACGTGGTCTCTATTACACACGCGGTGCACGTTAGCACGATGCTAACGGCTTCAGAGCTTGTGCTGCCAGATGACTGTGATCCTGTCCAGCCACTAAAATCAAAGTTAAAATGTGACGTTGGCAAAAAGGGAAATAAAAAGGCACAAAAATGCAGCTTTAGATCTGATTAAGCTGCAGCAGCTGCAGACTTTCTGTTCGGCCCGCAGACTTTAAGCTCATCATGATGATCCGGATCTCTGAACTTTGTTGCTCTTTAGTTTTTGTGCTCGCTCTGAGAGGTTGCAGCCGTCGTTGCCACGCTCTGGCAGAGGAGGTGGAAAGTGGCTGGAAGGTTCTGGTTCTCTTTCACTCAACGCTGATTTTCCAGGATTTCCGTTCACCTGCTTCTCTCTCCCTCATGTGCCACATCTGCCGGCTTTTATTGCTTTTTCCATCTAATCGATTCATTTAGTCTTTTATTTGTCCTGGAAGTTGATGATCTGCCATTTGTGTCCCTGCAGACGACAGATTCTGGCTGTTCAGGGAAGCCGACGTCCTGCCGGGGTACCCCCAGCCCTTATACCAGTATGGACGAGGGATTCCAACACACAAGATTGACACGGCGATCTGGTGGGAGCCCAACGAGTACACGTACTTGTTCTCGGGAGACAGGTATGCCCGGGACCTGCCGCCCAGCAGGAGCAGGGGAAGCTCTGGTTTCTGAGCGCTGCAGTGTGTGTGCAGGTACTGGCGCTACGACGAGGAGACCCGGACCACAGACCGAGACTTCCCCAAACACATCAGCCGATGGGGAAAGATCCCGCCCTCCCCCCGGGGAGCCTTCCTCAGTGATGATGGCGGTAAGTTTTGTCTTGGTTTTTGGCTCGTCCTCCTGTTTTGTGGCAGAGCTGCTGTAAATGCGCTCAGACAGGTTTCACCTCCAGTCAGAGCAGCCGGATCACCGCTCAGCCACGTGGACCAGCAGACGCGCCCACGTGCACGTGTCTAGCGTCAAAGGGTTTTCATGCACATTCATTTATACTGTAATACCGACTGTAACGACAAAAAAAATCCAAAGTTGTTGCTCATGTTGGGGAGGTGTGCTGAAGTAAGTAAGTAAACTTTATTTGTACATGACTTTTCACAGAAAGGGGTCACAAAGTCCTTCACATAACACGTAAACAATGCAAGTAAAAACAAGTAAAACTGAATAAATAGGTGAAGAAAACGATTAGCTATGTGCTTTGAAAGGCCTGTGAAAACAGGTGCATTTTTAGCTGCTTTTTAAAAGTGTCCACAGAGTCCAGAGAGCGCAGGGACAGAGTTCGTTCCAGGGACCGGTCTCCTCGGGTTCTAAAACGGGTCCGAGGAACCACAAGCAGATTTTGACCTAAAGACCTCAGGCTGCAGGTAGAAGTCCAGGCCTGGATCAGACCCGTAATGTCACCGGGCGCCTGTCCATGATGGGCCCTGAAAGTAAGGACCAGGATGTTAACATTCATCCTGGAAGCAATAGGGAGCCGATGTCGGGACCTCAGGACAGTGATATGGGTTCTCCTGTTCGTGGGGGTCAGGAGCCTTGCAGCAGAGTTCTGGACCAGTCGTAGGCGAACCAGCTCCTCCTTATTCAGGCAGGTAAACAGGCTGTTACAATAGTCCAGTCTAGAGGAAACAAGACTGGACTTGTTTGCAGCCCCTAAACTGAATCCCAGAACCCCTAAAATTTGATAAATTTATATACAGCCATGGAAAAAATAAGGAGACCAGCTTTGTCATCAAAAATAATGGTTATGCAATGCAGTACCAACTGTGGTGTGAATCATGTGACTAAAAGAGACAGAAAAGAAAATCTAGAATGTCCAAAAGCTGTTTTTGGCAGAATAACGCCGTAGATACTGATGGAAGAACTTAATAACCAAAATCACTGATCAAGAAAAGCATGAAAATGGCAGATATCAGTTCTTAGATTAAACTCTTATCAGCTATTTTTGTTGTTATCATTATATTTGTCCAGACAAATGTACTTTCAATACGTTAGTACCATTTAGTACCAGGCTTTAAAATATATGAAAGAAATATGAGACAACAAGGGTGGTCTCTTCATTTTTTCCATGTCTGTATATTAATATATATATCAGGGCTGTAACGGTACATGTATTTGTGTCGAACCGTTCGGTGCGCTACTCTCGGTTCAGCATGACCCTGTACAGAACTGTTGAGCGCAGGATTTGTTTATTTAGCTGTTAATTGTTTCATGAAGTTCTTGCGTGCAACCCGCCATCACGGACCCGCGCAGCGCCTCGCAATCCTGTTTCTAACAACTGTAACAACATGAATGTGAGATTGTTGAGCTGCAGGAAGCTCCGCTGGTCCGTCTGCTGTCTGGAAGAACTTCGGTTTAGACGAAGAGGGAGCTGAATAAAAGTTGACGAAACGGAATCAGTGTGCCGACATTGCAGAACGGCGGTCGCAGTGTTTCCATCAGCTTCACAATATTGAGGGGGTGGGGGGTCGGGAGGGATAACACCAGGGTGATAGCTGCTGTGTTGAAAACCTATAAGTACAGATCAGCTCTGCTGAATGGTGTATTATTCATAAACTCTGTAACTGGTAACCTTCCAGTTCCAGCATTCCAGAGTTAATAACTAAATAATCACAAGCAGATACTCTGTTCAGTCACGTCGCGTTTCCAAACTGATTTAAAAACAAAAAAGAGAAAACACAATTCAATTCAATTCAACTTTATTTGTATAGCGTCCATTCATGACAACATCACCTCAGGGCGCTTAACAGACAGAAAAGTTCGGGTCAGATTGATACCAGCCGAGCGAAGGAAACCACCATGGATGGAGTCTGGACTCGACCCGGTCCAAACCCCCATCCTGAGCAACCACGGAGGGGTGGCCACAGTGGGGAGGAAAAACCTCCGTCAGAACCCGGCTCAGGTAGGGCGGCCATCTGCCTCGACTGGCTGGGGGGGAGAAGACAGCAACAGATACTGCAACTTTTATCCAGCCAGACCTGCTGAGAGAGGAGAACCCAGTTATGATGCAATACTGTCACAAGTGTCTGCATGGAGACACAGAGATGATGGGAGAGGAGGCCCAGAGGACAGAAAAACGCAAAGGATTTCATAGGTCCTGATAAAAAACGTTTCATTCCATGAAGTCATGCTAAATATTGTTAAAGTTCAGATCTAAGATGACGTACTGACATTAATTAAGCATGATTTTAATGGTGGTATCAGCTGTGTGCGTTCCCGCAACGTGCTCGTTCCAACAACAAAACACCGCTCGGGTTCAGATCAGGGGGGCCGTTCCTCCCGATCACGCCCCTCCAGGTCTCACTGTCGTTGCCCACGTGAGCATTGAAGTCCCCCAGCAGAACAATGGAGTCCCCAGAAGGAGTGCTTTCCGACACTCCATCCAAGGACTCCAGAAAGGGGGGGTACTCTGAACTGCTGTTCGGTGCATAGGCACAAACAGTCAGGACCCGTCCCCCCACCCGGAGGCGGAGGGAGGCTACCCTCTCATCCACCGGGGTGAACCCCAACGCACAGGCGCCGAGCCGGGGGGCAATGAGTATGCCCACCCCCGCTCGCCGCCTCTCGCCGGGAGCAACTCCAGAATGGAACCAGGTCCAGCCTGGAACCAGGTCCAGAGTGGAACCAGGTCCAGAGTGGAACCAGGTCCAGCCTGGAACCAGGTCCAGAGTGGAACCAGGTCCAGCCTGGAACCAGGTCCAGAGTGGAACCAGGTCCAGAGTGGAACCAGGTCCAGAGTGGAACCAGGTCCAGCCCCTCTCGAGGATGGTGTTCCCAGAGCCCGAGCTGTGCGTGGAGGTGAGTCCAACTATATCTAGTCGGAACCGCTCGACCTCGCGCACCAGCTCAGGCTCCTTTCCAACCAGAGAGGTGACGTTCCACTTCCCTAGAGCTTCTGCAGCCGGGGGTCGGACCGCCAGGGTCTCCCCCACCCTCGGCCACCGCCCAACTCACAGTCCACCCAACCCCTATGGCCCCTCTCGCGGGTGGTGGGTTCACAAGAAGGGGGGGCCCATGTCATCATTTTGGGCTGAGCCCGACCGGGCCCCATGATCAAAAGCCCGGCCACCAGGCGCTCGCCTCCGTGCCCCACCTCCGGGCCTGGCTCCAGAGGGGGGCCCCAATGACCCATGTCCGGGCGAGCGACACGTGGCTCCATTGCTGTCTGACTCCATGAGGGGTGTTTGAGCTGCGCTTTGTCTGGTCCCTCCCCTAGTAACCTGTTTTCCATGGGTGACCCTGCCATGGGCATAATTTAGCCCCAGACAACATAGCCCCCAGGATCCTCAGAACACGCAAACCTCTTCACCACGATAAGGTGGCAGCCCAAGGAGGGCTGCCACAGTGAGAACCATTATCCACAAATGGTGAAACCATGGAACAGTGGTGAACCTTCCCAGGAGGGGCCGGCCGACCAAAATGACCCCAAGAGCACAGCGACGACTCATCCAAGAGGTCACAAAAGACCCCAGAACAACATCCAAGAACTGCAGGCCTCACTTGCCTCAATGAAGGTCAGTGTTCATGACTCCCCCATCAGAAAGAGACTGGGGGGCAAAAATGGCTGCATGGCAGAGTTCCAAGACCAAAACCACTGCTGAGCAAAAAGAACGTCACCTCTGGTTGGAAAGGAGCCTGAGATGGTGCGGGAGGTTGAGCAGTTCTGACCAAATATAGTTGGACTCACCTCCACGCACGACTCAGGCTCTGGAAACACCATCCTGGAGAGGGACTGGATCTGGTTCCACTCTGGTCCTACCGGGCCTTCCTGGCCCGTGGGACTCCTGAGGCAGCTGACAGGTATCGGCGGGCCAAGCGGAGCGCGGCTCTGGCGGTCGTTGAGGCAAAAACTCAGACATGGGAGGAGTTCGGTGAGGCCATGGAGAATGACTTCTGGACGGCTTCGAGGCGTTTCTGGTCCACCATCCGGTGGCTCGGGAGGGGGAAGCAGTGCACCACTAACACTGTGTACAGTGGGGATGGGGGGGGCTGCTGACCTCGACTCGGGACATCGTGGGTCGGTGGAAGGAATACTTCAAAGACCTCCTCAATCCCACCAACACATCTTCAGAGGAGGAAACAGAATTTGGGGACTCATGGGGGGGGCTCTTCTGTCTTTTCTTTTCTTTTTCTTTTCTTTATTAAGATCCCCATTAGTAATTGCAGCAACAATTACTATTCTTCCTGGGGTCTAATTTCACATTACATATTTTACATTTTTACACTATTACCCACACTCTTCTATTACACACTTCTGTCACTGGGGCTGAGGTCGCAGAGGTAGTCAAAAAGCTCCTTGGTGGCCGGGCCCCGGTGTAGATGAGATCCACCCTGAGTTCCTCAAGGCTCTGGATGCTGGAAATGAGTTTCCTCCGCAGGGGGGCCGGGCTCTCCCTTAGAGATAGGGGGAGGAGCTCGGTCATCCGGGAGGGGCTCAAAGTAGAGCCGCTGCTCCTCCGTATAGAGAGGAGCCAGATGAGGAGGCTCGGGCATCTGGTTAGGACGCCTCCTGGACGCCTCCCTGGTGAGGTGTTCCAGGCACGTCCCACCCGGACCAGACACCGGGGGAGACCCAGGACACGCTGGAGGGACTAGTCTTCTGGCTGACCTGGGAACGCCTCGGGATCCCCCCGGATGAGCTGGTGGATGTAGCCGGGGTGAGGGAAGTCTGGGCTTCCCTGCTTAGGCAGCTGCCCCCGCGACACGATCCCGGATAAGCGGGATGAGACGCTTGATGATGTCATATAGCTTATAAAGATATAAGTGTATATATATATATGTGTGTGTGTGTGTGTGTATATATATATATATATATATATATATATATATATATATATATATATATATACACATATAAAATCTTGACCACTTAAAATAAGTTTTCAAAAAAATCTTTTTTGCTTGTAATAAGCAAAAACTAATCTGCCAATAAAACAAGCAAAATTTTCTTGATAAGACATCTTGAAATAAGATGCATCGCCTTAAAACAAGTTCCTATCTCACTGAAATGTTTCTCTTCAGGTGATTTTGTCGTATTTTGAGTGTGATGAGTTATTTTGACTGGATATGAGAAAAATATACTTGGTAAGATTTGCGTTGTTGCAGTGTAGTTGCATTTGATGGCTTTATGGGCTCTTTAATGCTGTATATCGGGGGGGCAACTCCGGTCCTGGTGGGGGGCATCCTGCAGATAGCAGGAGTTCTCCTGCTGCTACACACCTCTGAATGTGCAGAGCTTCACACCAACTTCTGCAGGTGTGTATCAGCAGGAAACTCCTGCTATCTGCAGGATGCCCCCCCTCCAGGACTGGAATTGCCCCCCACCCCCCCCCCCTCCCCTGTATCACCTCTCTGAGCTCCTGCTTCTCCTCTTCTGCAGCTTACACGTATTTCTACAAGGGAAGCAGCTACTGGAGGTTCGATAACCACAGAGCAGAGGCGGAGGAGGGCTACCCCCGCTCTGTCCTGAAGGACTTCATGGGCTGTGTGGGGGTCCCTGACCCAGAGCCGGACCCCGACCCAAAGCTGGACCCCGACTCTGAGCCGGAGCCGGACAAACCCGTGAACCCTCCAGACCCGGATGAGGACCAGGAGCCCGGCGGGGACCGGGACAGGGAAACAAGCTGGGAGGAGGACGAGGATGTGAAGGTGGTGGTCACGGTGGCCGACGAGTCCAGGATCATGACTCTGGTCATGGTGACGGTCCCGCTGGTGCTCATCCTGGGCATCCTGGTCCTAGTCTACGCCATCCTCCGGACTCTGCAAAACAAGGAGCCGCCGCGGGCCCTGGTGCACTGCAGGCGCTCGCTGCAGGACTGGGTGTAGTCCGGACCGAGGAGTGTGTCTCCGGTTCCAGAGAGCCCATGAGTCGCCTCCAACGTCATCGTTGGAGTTTTTATTCGAGAAGGTGACGTCAGCGCCGTGGGACTGAAGTTCCCTCATCTGGATTTGAATGTTGCTCCGTTAAAGTCTCTCTGTGCCTTCCTGCCGTCGTGCCTGTTTCCAAGCAACCACTCCGTCATGTGAGAAGGAAAGCGATGCTGCATCATCATCTGGTCCTTCCAGGTCTTAGAATGAGTCAAAGAACCTCACATGAACAAAAACGCGTACTACATCACGTCACTATTGACACGGCGGTGCGAGTCTGCAGAAGCAGTGTCGTCGTGGAGGAGTCTGGACCTGTTCTCCATCACCTGGCTTTCCTGAGGTCCCTTTACAGCCTGGGGTCCAGCTCCAATCCTGATCCAGCTATAGCAAGACCACACTGACATTTCTGTCCAGATCAAACCGTTCTAGAGTCTAGAAGAGGGATTCGACCCGTAATTTATACGCCATGTGACTGCGCAAAAAAATCAGAAGAAATGAGAGAATGGAACGGCTGGAGATCTGCGAAGTCCAGAATGGTGAGAGGGGAAGGATGGGGGCTTGGGGGAGGACTGGAGCTACGCGCATGTTTTCCATTTGCGTCACAGCGTGATGACGACGGTTTCGTCCTCAATACGTTTCAGATAACAAACATGAGACAGCACAGAGTCGTCAGACCCTGCAGCCAGAATCCAGACCGTTAGGGATCATTCGTTTGAGAAACTCGTTGGACCCAGAAGGTCTTTCACACCAGGACCGATGCGAATAAACGGCACGAAATAGCGTATGGATGGATGGATGAATAGATAGATGGATGGATGGATGGATAGATGAATGGATGTGTAAATGGATGCATGGATGGATGGATGAATGTATAAATGACTGGATGGATGGATGGATGGATGGATGTATAATTGGATGGATGGATGAATGCATGATATGGATGTATAAATGGATGGATGGATGTATAAATGGATGGATGGATGCATGGATGGATGGATGGATGTATAAATGGATGGATGTATAAATGGATGGATGGATGGATGGATGCATGGATAGATGCATGGATACATGGATGGATGTATAAATGGACGGATGGATGTATAAATCGATGGATAGATGCATGGATGGATGTATAAATGGATGGATGGATGGACGGATAGATGCATGAATGGATGTATAAATGGATGGATGGATGGACGGATAGATGCATGGATGGATGTATAAATGGATGGATGGGTGGATGCATGGATGGACGTATAAATGGATGGATGGATGGATGCATGGATAGATGGATGGATGGATGTATAAATGGATGGATGGATAGATGCATGGATGGATGTATAAATGGATGGATAGATGCATGGATGGACGTATAAATGGATGGATGGATGCATGGATAGATGCATGGATGGATGTATAAATGGATGGATGGGTGGATGGATGCATGGATAGATGGATGGATGGATGTATAAATGGATGGATGGATAGATGCATGGATGGATGTATAAATGGATGGATAGATGGTGGATGGACGTTAAATGGATGGTGGTGATGGTGATGATGGATGGAGTAAATGGATGGAGGTGGTGAGGTAGTGATGGAGGAATGTGGATGGAGGGGGTGGTGATGGATAGATGAGGATGGCGTAAATGGGGGGGGGGGGTGGGGGGGGGGGGGGGGGGGGAGGTGGAGGATGGAGTAAGGATGGATGGGTGGTGATGGGGGTTAAATGGATGGAGTGGAGGGGGGGGTGAGGGGGGGGGGGGGGGGGGGATGATGGATAGATGCATGGATGGACGTATAAATGGATGGAGGTGGATGGATGCATGGATAGATGGATGGATGGATGTATAAATGGATGGATGGATAGATGCATGGATGGATGTATAAATGGATGGATAGATGCTGGATGGATGGACGTATAAATGGATGGATGGATGGATGCATGGATAGATGCATGGATGGACGTATAAATGGATGGATGGGTGGATGCATGGATAGATGCATGGATGGATAAGTGGATGGATGGTGGATGGATGATGGATAATGCATGGATGGACGTATAAATGGATGGATGGGTGGATGCATGGATGGACGTATAAATGGATGGATGGGTGGATGGATGCATGGATAGATGCATGGATGGATGTATAAATGGATGGATGGGTGGATGCATGGATGGACGTATAAATGGATGGATGGATGCATGGATAGATGCATGGATGGACGTATAAATGGATGGATGGATGATGCATGGATAGATGGATGGATGGATGTATAAATGGATGGATGGGCTGGATGGATGGATGGATGGATGTATAAATGGATGGATGGATGCATGGATAGATGCATGGATAAAAGGATGGATGTATAAATGGATGGTGGGTGGACGGATAGATGGGGATGGTATGGATGGATGGATGCATGGATAGATGCATGGATGGACGTATAAATGGATGGATGGATGCTGGATAGATGCATGGATGGATGTATAAATGGATGGATGGGTGGATGCATGGATGGACGTATAAATGGATGGATGGATGCATGGATAGATGCATGGATGGACGTATAAATGGATGGATGGATGATGCATGGATAGATGCATGGATGGATGTATAAATGGATGGATGGGTGGATGCATGGATGGATGTATAAATGGATGGATGGATGCATGGATAGATGCATGGATGGACGTATAAATGGATGGATGGATGATGCATGGATAGATGGATGTATAAATGGATGGATGGATGCATGGATAGATGCATGGATGGATGTATGAATGGATGGATGGGTGGATGCATGGAAGGCCAACCTTACATCGGCGGGCAGCAGCAGGTGCTTCCTCTCTTTCTGGGTCTGCTCAGTTTTCGTCTCGCTGCCGTTCGGCTGTATTTTCGTCGTTTATCAATGATGACGTCATCATCTCACGAGTTTTTGTTCATCTGGAGTTTTATTTTCTTTTTTTTAAGACCTGGTAAGGACCAGATGGTTTTCTCACGCACGGAGTCACCACACCTGACAAGTGGCTGTAAAAGTCACATGACTGGAAATGTCCAATTACGTCAGTTCCAGCGGGCCAGAAGAAGCTGACGGGAGTGATTTACATGCACATACATGCAGAAGCAGCCGGATGTGCATGTGCTCCAGCTATTAAACACAGTTAAAGGGATAGTACACCCACAGAATGATGGTCCTTCATCTTCTCCTCATCCTCATGCTGAGCAAAACTCAAGCACTTTTTTAATATCTCAACTGCAGTTGGAGATCCGAGGGGGGGGGTTCATTATCCACCAACTTTCATATAATGGTGTTCAGCGGCGACAGAACAAATTTGACATTTAAAGGAGTCGTATCATTAAAAATGGACTTTCAGAGCTTTTCAGCACGTTACTGTTATTTCCTCATAAAAACTTCATTTCAGTCGTGTTTTTCTTCATCTGTGCATATGTGAGTATATATATGAATATTCAGGCCAAGCTGTAGCTTCTTACCATAACTGACTGACACCGGTATACGCAACGAGGTGCACCAATCAGGAAGCACAAACACGCATACGCAGCATCGTAGCCAGACGCCGTCTTTGTGGAACAGAAACTCTTAGAGAATCCTAACCTATACACACTCTCTGAGGAAGAAACTAACAGCTGCAGGAAGATTTCCTCAGAGACAAACAGCCATCAGCTAACAGACGTTTCATCCAGATTCAGGAGAAAAGCTTTATCTTTTTAGCTCTAGAGGACGGCATGCTGGGAAAAATGTGGTTGCGTTCAGCGTGGGAGTTTATTTGTTGTTCTGGATGAACCGACCTGCCAGAAGTGGTTGGATTATAACTTCAGGAGCAGAAAAAACCTCATCTTTGTGTGTGAACTTCACTCCTGACAACTTCATGAATGTCGGGCAGTAAAGTGTTTTTTTCTCGGGGATTACTTCTGAAACCTGACGCAGTTCCTGCTATTAAAACGCCTCATGGACAGACAACAATGCTAACGGTTAGCCTATGATTTGTGAGCTAATGTACTTGTCAGGGTCTCTGGTGTTTGTGGTTTTGGGTGCGGTTGGGTTTTGTGGTACTGCATGTACTGGTTTCTGTGGTACTTCTGTGGTACTGCGTGTATTTCTGTGGTACTTCTGTGGTACTGCGTGTACTTCAAACTCCATATCAGATCTGGGTGGAGCATACAGCTCCATAACAGGCTGCTCAGTTTCATCCCGTCGATCGGAGTCCGATTATCCATCAATGTTTACAGATAACATCCATGTGAGCTGCCGGTGTTAAGAACAATTCTGTTACCGTCAGAATCTGTGTCTCTTCCGGGGCGATGTCATGAAATGGGCGTAAAACATGTTGTAATTGGTGGAGAGCTCCGTGTATCAGGACAGTCAGCCATCTTACTTCCATGTTGGAAATTAGACGATAAAAAACTAATATTTACACCAGATTAGTTTCTATGGTAACGATGGAACATGTTTAGCTGATAAACGCCTGGATTTGACTTTTGGAACGTTTGAAAGCTGATACAGCTGCTTTAATCAAACGATGCAAACAGCAAAAATAACTATAAATACCTGTACAACCTGATAAGTTGAATTTATCGTATTTATCATTGTTACCGTGGGGAATTTCTTTGACCATATATTGTACATGATGACCTATCGCCCATTCAGTATGGAGGAATATGGACAAGTTTTGTGGACTTTTATGGACCTTTTTGGTTCAGTCGCCGCTGAACTCCATTATATGAAAGTTGGTAGATAATGACCCCCCCCCCCCTCCCATTTGAGATATTAACAAAGTGCTCCAGAGTCTTGCTCAGCATGAGGATGAGGAGAAAATGAAGGACCATCATTCTGTGAGTGTACTGTTCCTTTAAAGTGAAGCAGAAAAGTTCAGCCAATCGTTTCTCTTCCTGTGTTGAAGGCGTCATTTGCACTTTGAAATGAGTTTTTGTTGTTGTTGTTTTGCTGTTGTTGCTTCTCTGCAGCCGTGCAGAGCTCTGTCAGCGAAGCTTCAACAAGTGCAGGAATGTTGGACAGCTTCGTATCCGTGGCCGTCCGTCCGTCTCCTACTGAGCCCTCCACCCCACCCTCCTCTTTCCAGTCACATGATCTCAGAAAGCCCCCGTCTGGAGGCGTTCGTGCACACATGTCCACATCTGCGGACACACATATTAAGCACTTACAAAGGCACATAGTTTGTGTGCAGAGACACATGGGCTGCAGCCTCCCCTCCCCCCACCAGCTGCTCCGACCCAGCGTGGAGACGAGCCGGTGCCAGGCCCCAGAACTACACTGCAAAATTTACTGGTCTTAATACCCATTCAAAAACACTGAAATTGAGAAGAATCCCACTATAATCAAGGGAAATTATCGTCCATGCAGTAAGATAATCACACTTGGTAAGATTTGTTGAAGCAAGAAAAAACACAGAGACTCTGACAGGGAGAAAGATCTTTAAACAAGTTATAAAAAACTAATTTCAAGTCTCTCATTTAGTGAAAAATCCCTCAGAACTAGTCTGTGATGCTTCTTTTCAGTGTTCTTTCTCATTTTAATGTAAAAAAAAATCTTAAAACAAAATGATTTTTTTTTAAATTTGGGAATTGCTATAAAGCCTTTTTATAAGGCAGCTCAACATCCACCAACCTCCAAACACGCATGTTCATATTGGTTTGGATGACCTGGGGCTCATGATCTTCTGAGTAGGAGACAACCTGCTCCAGCACCCAGCCGCCGTTTCAGACGGTTAGATGTTCACCTCTGACATCACTTCCTGGATTCCTGCTTAGTTGTTCTGGTTTTAAGATATTTTCTCTTAAAATGAGAAGCAGCAACACTAAAAATCAGCATCAGCAGACGAGTTTGAATGTTTATCACTTCATAAGAAACTTGAAATGAGTTTTTCAGCTTGTTTTAAGCAAGTTTCCACTTGTCTAATATCTAGATATTTGTTCTTATTACAATAAACTTTTGTGTGTGAACTGATACAGGAGGTCTGAAAACAAGTTTTACAGCTAAAATTGGGATCGAAAGACACAAAGTGATCTGAAACAGTCTTAGTGAGATCATTTACCTTAAAGGTGCTATAGAAGATGTTTCGCTATTTCAGAAAGAGACAATTAGCGAGTTTTTGAATAATGCAAGACCAACCTGCTAGCTTCACAGCTCCAGATGTTGTCTGAACGTCGCTAACTGCTAGCAGAATGATGTTAGCTACCTGCTAGCAGGATGATGTTAGCTACCTGCTAGCAGAATGATGTTAGCTACCTGCTGTAAACGTCAGACGAGTGCACGCAACTTCCAGGTCGCAGTATTGCTTTCGCCAATCAATCACTTTCATTGATCAGTCTGGCCTATTACCCGTTCTTACCACGGTAGTAAAAGTGATTGACGAGCCAGTAGACAAATGATAAAGTTCAGGAATGCAGAGATGATTGGAGGATTTTTTTACTTTCACAGTTGATGGAGAATTATATTTAAATATTTAAAGCTTTTCATTAATCAGAGCGTATGGAGCAGTGAACCCAATTTTACCCAATATTGCAAAATTGTTGAAAGAAACATCTTCTATAAGGCCTTTAACATGCAGATAAAATAACCAATTTTAAGATTCACTTACTGAGTAAGAAATAAAAGACATTTGCTCTCAAAACTACATAAATAATCTTCCACATTCTGGTCTTGTCAAATTTATTACTCTCAAACTGAGATAGTTAGTTTTTGCAGTAAGACCTGGTCAGATAGACTGTTTTTGCCGTAAGATCTGGTCAGATAGACCTGGCAGATAGACTGTTTTTGCAGAAAGACCTGGTCAGATAGACTGTTTTTGCAGAAAGACCTGGTCAGATAGACTGTTTTTGCAGTAAGACCTGGTCAGATAGACAGTTTTTGCCACAAGACCTGGTCAGATAGACAGTTTTTTCAGTACGACCTGGTCAGATAGACTGTTTTTGCCGTAAGACCTGGTCAAGACAGTTTTTGCTGGAAGGCCTGGTCAGATAGACAGTTTTTGCAGTAAGACCTGGTCAGATAGACTGTTTTTGCCGTAAGTCCTGGTCAGATGGACAGTTTTTGCTGTAAGGCCTGGTCAGATAGACAGTTTTTGCATTAAGACCTGGTCAGATAGACAGTTGTTGCAGTAAGACCTGGTCAGATAGACAGTCTTTGCTGTAAGACCTGGTCAGATAGACAGTTTTTTCAATTAGACCTGGTCAGATAGACGGTTTTCGCCGTAAGGCCTGGTCAGATAGACTGTTTTTGCAGTAAGGCCTGGTCAGATAGACTGTTTTTGCAGTAAGGCCTGGTCAGATAGACTGTTTTTGCCGTAAGACCTGGTCAGATAGACTGTTTTTGACATAAGACCTGGTCAGATAGACAGTTTTTGCATTAAGACCTGGTCAGATAGACAGTCTTTGCATTAAGACCTGGTCAGATAGACAGTTCTTTGCAGTAAGACCTGGTCAGACAGTTTTTTCAATTAGACCTGGTCAGATAGACAGTTTTTGCAGTAAGGCCTGGTCAGATAGACAGTTTTTGCCATAAGACCTGGTCAGATAGACAGTTTTTGCAGTAAGGCCTGGTCAGATAGACTGTTTTGAAGAGCGAAAACTCAGCGACTGTTTTCTCCTCTTTTAATGCAACGTTAAAAACGGTAGAAACTAATTGTGAGTGGAAGCAAAAGCCTGCAGGCTGCAGAAGAACGGGTCTGGTTTCCATTAAAGCCACATGTTGCTGATTTAATAGTGTCAGGCAGGGGGGGGGGGGGATAACAAGAATGATGGTGGAGGGAAATGGGAGAGGATGTTCTCTGTGGGAAAGGAGGAGTGAGGGGGGTTTTAGGAGGGGCAATGCTGGCGTTGTGCCTTCTGACCCAGATCGAGCCACTTCTTCTCAGCTCCTCTTGTTTTTTTGGTTTTTCAGCAGCTTGTCATGAGTTGGAGGCGACTCGACCGCTCCTCTCTCTCCTTTGTCTGCTTTTCTTCCCCCTCCTCTTTGTTTAAACGTTCCCTTCATTTCTCCCCTGCTCCTGTGGAAAGTTTGCTGGAGCATTTAAAGGCTGATGAATGCGTGGAAACATCTGCAGGATGTGATCCACCTTCCATCAGTCCGTCTTCTTGCTGCTCGTCTCCGTCGGTACAGTTTTCCTCCGGTGGTTTGGCTCAGTTCTCCAATCAGAAATCACATTCTCAAAACGCTACGATCATTTGGCTGAACGATCTTTCAGTTCTCACAACACCACAGCTTTTCTCTCCCAGAACCGTTCCTTCATCCTTCACACCTAAATTTCCTTCCCGTACAAACAGTCCGAGCCGCCAGAACGGATCCTCCTCAGTCTTTGGCTCATTTCTCTGAACAGACCGGACGTTCTCACCACTCTTGCTGCTTTGCCAAAATAACCCGGATTTTTCAGCACAACACCACGGTTCACCTGCAGAAGCTCATGTTTCTCCCAAAACAGTTAATCATTGTGTCAAAATCAAGTTTCTTTCTCATAGAAACAGTCAGAGCACCCAAACGCATCATCCTGTAGCATCAGAGCACCCAAACGCATCATCCCTGTAGAATCAGAGCACCCAAACGCATCATCCTGTAGCATCAGAGCACCCAAACGCATCAGCTCTGTAGCATCAGAGCACCCAAACGCATCATCCTGTAGCATCAGAGCACCCAAACGCATCATCCTGTAGCATCAGAGCACCCAAACGCATCAGCTCTGTAGCATCAGAGCACCCAAACGCATCATCCTGTAGAATCAGAGCACCCAAACGCATCATCCTGTAGCATCAGAGCACCCAAACGCATCATCCCTGTAGCATCAGAGCACCCAAACGCATCATCCTGTAGCATCAGAGCACCCAAACGCATCATCCTGTAGAATCAGAGCACCCAAACGCATCATCCCTGTAGCATCAGAGCACCCAAACGCATCATCCTGTAGCATCAGAGCACCCAAACGCATCATCCTGTAGAATCAGAGCACCCAAACGCATCATCCTGTAGCATCAGAGCACCCAAACGCATCATCCTGTAGCATCAGAGCACCCAAACGCATCATCCTGTAGAATCAGAGCACCCAAACGCATCATCCTGTAGAATCAGAGCACCCAAACGCATCATCCTGTAGCATCAGAGCACCCAAACGCATCATCCTGTAGCATCAGAGCACCCAAACGCGTCATCCCTGTAGCATCAGAGCACCCAAACGCATCATCCTGTAGAATCAGAGCACCCAAACGCATCATCCTGTAGCATCAGAGCACCCAAACGCATCATCCTGTAGAATCAGAGCACCCAAACGCATCATCCTGTAGAATCAGAGCACCCAAACGCATCATCCTGTAGAATCAGAGCACCCAAACGCATCATCCTGTAGCATCAGAGCACCCAAACGCATCATCCTGTAGCATCAGAGCACCCAAACGCATCATCCCTGTAGCATCAGAGCACCCAAACGCATCATCCTGTAGCATCAGAGCACCCAAACGCATCATCCCTGTAGCATCAGAGCACCCAAACGCATCATCCTGTAGAATCAGAGCACCCAAACGCATCATCCTGTAGAATCAGAGCACCCAAACGCATCATCCTGTAGAATCAGAGCACCCAAACGCATCATCCTGTAGAATCAGAGCACCCAAACGCATCATCCTGTAGCATCAGAGCACCCAAACGCATCATCCCTGTAGCATCAGAGCACCCAAACGCATCATCCTGTAGCATCAGAGCACCCAAACGCATCATCCTGTAGCATCAGAGCACCCAAACGCATCATCCTGTAGAATCAGAGCACCCAAACGCATCATCCTGTAGCATCAGAGCACCCAAACGCATCATCCTGTAGAATCAGAGCACCCAAACGCATCATCCCTGTAGAATCAGAGCACCCAAACGCATCATCCTGTAGAATCAGAGCACCCAAACGCATCATCCCTGTAGAATCAGAGCACCCAAACGCATCATACCTGTAGCATCAGAGCACCCAAACGCATCATCCTGTAGCATCAGAGCACCCAAACGCATCATCCCTGTAGCATCAGAGCACCCAAACGCATCATCCTGTAGCATCAGAGCACCCAAACGCATCATCCTGTAGCATCAGAGCACCCAAACGCATCATCCTGTAGCATCAGAGCACCCAAACGCATCATCCTGTAGCATCAGAGCACCCAAACGCATCATCCTGTAGCATCAGAGCACCCAAACGCATCATCCTGTAGCATCAGAGCACCCAAACGCATCATCCTGTAGCATCAGAGCACCCAAACGCATCATCCCTGTAGAATCAGAGCACCCAAACGCATCAGCTCTGTAGAATCAGAGCACCCAAACGCATCAGCTCTGTAGAATCAGAGCACCCAAACGCAAGATCAGGCATCACGCATCTCCCTGTAGCATCAGAGCACCCAAACGCATCATCCTGTAGCATCAGAGCACCCAAACGCATCATCCTGTAGCATCAGAGCACCCAAACGCATCATCCTGTAGCATCAGAGCACCCAAACGCATCATCCCTGTAGCATCAGAGCACCCAAACGCATCATCCTGTAGCATCAGAGCACCCAAACGCATCATCCTGTAGAATCAGAGCACCCAAACGCATCATCCTGTAGAATCAGAGCACCCAAACGCATCATCCTGTAGCATCAGAGCACCCAAACGCATCATCCTGTAGAATCAGAGCACCCAAACGCATCATCCCTGTAGAATCAGAGCACCCAAACGCATCATCCCTGTAGCATCAGAGCACCCAAACGCATCATCCCTGTAGCATCAGAGCACCCAAACGCATCATCCTGTAGAATCAGAGCACCCAAACGCATCATCCCTGTAGCATCAGAGCACCCAAACGCATCATCCTGTAGAATCAGAGCACCCAAACGCATCATCCTGTAGCATCAGAGCACCCAAACGCATCATCCCTGTAGCATCAGAGCACCCAAACGCATCATCCTGTAGCATCAGAGCACCCAAACGCATCATCCCTGTAGCATCAGAGCACCCAAACACATCATCCTGTAGCATCACAGCACCCAAACGCATCATCCTGTGGCATCAGAGCACCCAAACGCATCATCCTGTAGAATCAGAGCAGCCAAACGCATCATCCTGTAGAATCAGAGCACCCAAACGCATCATCCTGTAGCATCAGAGCACCCAAACGCATCATCCTGTAGCATCAGAGCACCCAAACGCATCATCCTGTAGAATCAGAGCAGCCAAACGCATCATCCTGTAGAATCAGAGCACCCAAACGCATCATCCTGTAGCATCGTGTAGCACTGCAAGCGACATGTTTATTTAGTCACTACGGCTGAATAACCTCAGTCCTTCATTGACGATGGTTATTGTAGTAAGTTTTATTTCTGTTTGTCTAGCTAACAGAATACAGTTATGTTTTGTTTTGTTTTGGGTTTTATTTAAAAGAAGAAGAAGAAGAAAAACAGGACTTTACGGTCAGAGTAGCTTTCAACGTTTGACATCACACACTGCTCTCACACTGCCGAGGAAGGTAAAACCATTTTCATCCACACACAAATCATTTCCATACATCACAGTCACTGTAAAAACGTGTCCAGCGTAACATTGCGACTGTAATATAAACAAACTAAAAGGGAAACCTACATGCAGCTTATAGCTGTGAAGAAGCTGGAAGTTCATGTTTCATTTTCTGTAGCTGGTCTTGACTCGTTCTGACAGAACAGATGATTCTGCTCGTGATGACGTCTGCAATGAAATGATGCTGAGAGAACGTCCATCAGACCGAGAACCAACAATCAGTTTAGATCAATCACACCTGTTCACTTGGAACTTGGGCTAAATGCAGGACAACTGTGCTAACTGTGGGCTAACTGTGGGCTAACTGTGCTAACTGTGGGCTAATTGTGGGCTAACTGTGGGCTAACTGTGCTAACTGTGGGCTAATTGTGGGCTAACTGTGCTAACTGTGGGCTAATTGTGGGCTAACTGTGCTAACTGTGGGCTAACTGTGGGCTAACTGTATTCAGTCATGTGCAAAGATGTCATGAAACACTGGGACATGTACTAAGACATTTGCAATTTAATGAAATAAAGGAGAAATACAGTCATGTTGTGAACAGTTGCCAGATGGTTTGGAGGTTTGTCCACGTTGTCCTGAGAAAGTAATTTCTGATTGGAGAAATGAGCCAAACCGACGGAGAAAAACTGGAATATTTGTTTTATACGTTTCTTTTCTGACTGCAAATAAGTTTATTATAAATCACACAAGGGGAAGTTTTTAAGATCTCTTTGTCACTTCTCTTTTCTACTTATCAGTTTTAGTTTTGTCATTTTTGTTCCTGTTGGGGTTTTCTTTAAAAACAACAGATTATTATGATGATGTCATGCATGCAGGGCATGTTGTGTAAGGCCTGTACATCAGAGGTTCCCAATAAAAGTCACAGGTGAAAGAGCAACAAGTTTTCTTCACTTCTGTTTGTAGATCAGTTAAATATTCTGCAGAACGTGGAATAAATATTTGATTCTGCTTCTGACCACATGAGGGCGCTGTTGCTTCAAAAGTACTGGAAACAAATTTCTTACAGAACAGAATGAAAGTAAAACTCAATAATCAAATCATGTTTATTGTGTACATATTTGTTTTTCAGATTTTTTCCATATATTTTTTATACTTTTTTATATTTTTATATATTCTTATAGGCCACTTTCACATTTTTAAAATACTTCTACATTGCACTGATTGGAAATGGCCCTAATCTTGTTACCTTGTGTGATGATGATACAGTCAAGCTCTTCTTCTTCTTTCTGATAAAAGATAAAGCTGCTGTGTGCACGGCAGCGATGCTGTAAGGTTGATGAGATCTGGACCAGAACAGGTTTGACCTGTGATGAAGTTATTTTTTAGCTTCAGGTGATGATTATTAGATTGTGTTGTAATTGTTTAGTCATTTTTCAAGGTTCTATTTTAACGCTTTAGAAATAATTGGAGAAAATATAAATGATGCTAAACGTGCAGCAAATGTTTAAAGTCTTTGTTGCACTTGTGACTGGCAGAAGTACGGAAGCCCGGACTTCCCAGATCCGGCCGGGTTGCTGCTGGATTACCGTTTTACTGCCCTCAGTTTTGTCTTCAGCGGCCTGAAAGTCGTCTGTCGTTCTGTCACCAGAACGGACAGAACCATCCACACTCAGCAGGTACTCCATCACAACCACCTTCTAGAACCGGGTCAGAACCCTGTTTTAGTTGCTTCCACACTAAACCTTTATGTATCCCACTCTGAACTTATTCACTCAAACCTCACAACTTCGCCTCAGATCAGCAAAACCATGAACGCATTCTCAGCCTGGACGGTTTCTATGGAAACGTTCACTTTTTTCAAATAAGTAGACGCGATGTTCCAGCTAACACACGAACATCTACCAGGAAGTAGAAAATGAGTAAAATGCCACATTTATTCAGACTCTGTCCTCACAGGTGGAAACAATGACGCCGTACACCAACCAATCACTGCTGGGCACAGACCTGGAAATAGGTCAAAGGTCAAACTATCTGTGTTGAACATGGATACGGATGCTGGGAGCTTCGCTTCAGCCTCGTCCACGTGTGACGAGTACTTTGCTGTGATTTTTCTATTGCAGGACTCCACAAATCCAGCGGCTAGCGGCTCGCTGAGTGACTTCTTCTGCTTGTTTGTTGAGCTCTGACAGTTGGGGGGGGGGGGGGGGCTGCATTAACTTGTCCAGTCATAACAGTGTAAATATATGGTCCTCGTGGCCTCTTGGTGGCGCTGGAGGCCCGAGCTTGGTCTAAACTTACTGAAATCTTACTGACTATTGCCAGGAAATGTATCACAGTGAAATGGAAATCTGATGTTCCCGTCCCAGTTAGAATGTGGCTATCCGAAGTAAATGGCTGCATACCTTTGGAAAGGGTAACCTACTCACTGAGGAATCAATTAGGTCTTTTCAATAGAATATGGCAGCCTTTTATTTCATACATGGAAAATATCCCCCTCCATATGATTGAATAATTGAAAAAAAAAAAAAAAGAAATCCTGTAAATACCCTCTTGAGTTTGTCGACTGGAGTTAACAGACATGTCTCTTACCTTGTCTGATGATTCTGTTTGCTTTGTCTTACATTTTGTTAATGTCAATTGGTTTGTAACTTTTTTACTATAAGGTATTGTGATTGCAATGTAATGGTCTTGTTATTGTTAGTGTTTATTTTTATTTTTATTTTTATTTTTTTTTGTATGTCCATTTTGTGTGCATTTTAAAAAAAGTTTTAGAAAACTCACTCTGAAAATAAAATAAAAAAAAAAAAAAAAAAAAGAATCACTGGTCTAGAGCATCTTTCCCATGAACATGGACCAACATACCTGTCAGCAGGTGCAGACGTCTGATTGGACGATACAGAAAACACCTGATTGCTGTGATTGGCTCAAGCTTCAGAGCCCATCATGCTTGTTTACTTGTTTTATTTTTTGTTTGTTTGTTTTTAATATTTCTGTTGAACCACGATTCAGAATAGACGTCATGATTTTATTTATTTTCACTTTTATGAATCTGATCTGATTTCACTGACAGATGATTATTTTCATTCTTTACTGTACTTGGACTGAGCTTTACTCATCATCATCATCATCACTGCTTTTGTAAACGGTCTAAGAGCCTTGTCTGTCTCTGCATGCATGTGACGTGTGCAGGCGTGTGCTTAGCGTGTGCTTAGCATGAGTGAGAGCACCTTGCTGCCCGTCTTTCTGTCCGAGCTAATCAGGATGATCCTCCATCACAGATCATCCGCTGCAGCGCTGCGTCTCTCTCTCTCTGCTGCTCGTCAGTGTCTCTCTGTCACATCGTGTTAATCTGCTATCAAACTGAAGCGATTAATGAGGTCACAGTTACGTTTTCAGGCAGCCCCCCCCCCCCCCCCCCCCCCCCCCCTTCAAGACACAACGCAACTTTTATCAGGTTTCCCAGTGACCCCCCCATCAACAGCTTACCATCATCATCATCATCCTTCGGACACATACAGTAGGAACCAGGAACCTCGGTCCTCAGCTCCTAGAACCTTTTTAGCTCCTACTCCGAGGCAGGGTCTTTACAGGGTTCCATAGAAACTGAGATACGTAGATGTTTGGTGATTGGTAGAACTGGTAAGCCCCGCCCCTTGCGTGATCTCCGCTTCTTCCAGCCGTCATATTTAAAAAGTCCCACAGCTGTTTACCTGTTTAAGAGATCGTAATAACTAGAACTATTCCAATCGTAGCGCACCACTTCATTATTAAATCCATCATAATGGAACACGTCCCCAATCCAGAACTATTCTGAAATGTGATTATTTTATACTAATTTAATGACCCAGATACAGCTGAAAGTACAGCAGGAGAATCTGCGGCTGCCGCCCGGACACAGTTAGCTGGTAAGCAGCTTTATAACAGCTTTGAATAAAAGAGATGAGAAACCTCAGTTTTATATCAGATGATCTGGGGCATAAATGTGTCTCCGTCTCAGACGATTGTGTCAAACATGGTTCCTATCAACGTCCTCCGTCATGTGTGAATGCAGACGGATGGAGAAGGTGGTTCTGCTAACGAAACTCGGGACGCGCAGTTACAGGAACGGCGTTCTTAGAACGTCTCTGTCCGAATGTGCCAACTGAGAAGAGTCTGATTATAAGATGCATCCTTCCCTCAGACTCCAGCCAAGGACCAGGATCTGTGTCATCCACCTCTCAGCTGATCCTGCTGAGCTCATTATGGGATCTAGCTGCTGCCTCAACCCCCCCACCCCCCGCCCTAACCAACACACACACACACACACACACACACACACACACGCACCTGTAGCTGCTGCCTCAACCCCCCCACCCCGCCCCTAACACACACACACACACACACACACACCTGTAGCTGCTGCCTCAACCCCCCCCCACCCCCCACCCTAACACACACACACACACACACACCTGTAGCTGCTGCCTCAACCCCCCCCCCCCACCCCCCGCCCCTAACACACACACACACACACCTGTAGCTGCTGCCTCAACCCCCCCCCCCCCCACCCCCCACCCTAACACACACACACACACACACACACACACACACCTGTAGCTGCTGCCTCACACCCCCCCCCACCCCCCACCCTAACACACACACACACACACACACCTGTAGCTGCTGCCTCAACCCCCCCCCCCCCCCCCCCCTAACACACACACACACACACACCTGTAGCTGCTGCCTCAACCCCCCCCCACCCCCCGCCCTAACACACACACACACACACACCTGTAGCTGCTGCCTCAACCCCCCCCCCCCACCCCCCACCCTAACACACACACACACACACACCTGTAGCTGCTGCCTCAACCCCCCCACCCCCCCGCCCTAACACACACACACACACACACACACACACACACACACACACACCTGTAGCTGCTGCCTCAACCCCCCCACCCCCGCCCTGAACACACACACACATACATACACACCTGTAGCTTCTGCCTCAACCCCCCCCACCTCCCGCCCTAACACACACACACACACACATACACACCTGTAGCTGCTGCCTCAACCCCCCCCCCCCCGCCCTGACACACACACACAGACATACACACCTGTAGCTTCTGCCTCAACCCCCCCACCCCCCGCCCTAACACACACACACACACACACACACACACACACCCATACACACACACACACACCTGTAGCTGCTGCCTCAACCCCCCCCCCCCCCCCGCCCTAACACACACACACACACACGCACACACACACACACACACCTGTAGCTGCTGCCTCAACCCCCCCACCCCCCGCCCTAACACACACACACACACGCACACACACACACACACACCCGTCGCTGCTGCCTCACCCCCCCCCCCCACCCCCCGCCCTAACACACACACACACACACACACATACACACCTGTAGCTGCTGCCTCTCACCCCCCCCCACCCCCCGCCCTAACACACACGCACACACACACACACACACCTGTAGCTGCTGCCTCAACCCCCCACCCCCCATCTGTGGCTGCCTTCACAAGTTTCCTTGTGAAGGGAACAAGATTGTTCCATTTGACCAGCTGGTTGTTAACGAGTTCCTGTTTACCAGCTGGTTGATAACGAGTTCCTGTTAACCAGCTGGTTGTTAATGAGTTTCTGTCAACTAGCTGGTTGTTAACGAGTTCCTGTTGACCAGCTGCTTGTTAACGAGTTCCTGTTAACCAGCTGCTTGTTAATGAGATCCTGTTGATCAGCTGGTTAACGAGTTCCTGTTAACCAGCTGGTTGTTAATGAGTTTCTGTCAACTAGCTGGTTGTTAACGAGTTCCTGTTAACCAGCTGGTTGTTAACAAGTTCCTGTTAACCAGCTGGTTGTTAACGAGTTCCTGTTAACCAGCTGGTTGTTAATGAGTTTCTGTCAACCAGCTGGTTGTGAACAAGTTCCTGTTAACCAGCTGGTTGTTAACGAGTTCCTGTTTACCAGCTGGTTGTTAATGAGTTCCTGTTAACCAGCTGGTTGTTAACAAGTTCCTGTTGATCAGCTGGCCGTTAACGAGTTCCTGTTAACCAGACGGTTGTTAATGAGTTTCTGTCATCCAGCTTGTTGTTAACGACTTCCTGTTGACCAGCTGCTTGTTAACCAGTACCATTTGACCAGCTGCTTGCTAACGAGTTGCTGTTAACCAGCTGCTTGTAAACAAGTTCCTGTTAACCAGCTGGCTGTTAACGAGTTCCTGTTGACCAGCTGCTTGTTAACGAGTTCCTGTTAACCAGCTGCTTGTTAACGAGTTCCTGTTAACCAGCTGCTTGCTAACGAGTTCCTGTTGACCAGCTGGTTGTTAACGAGTTCCTGTTGACCAGCTGGTTGTTAACGAGTTTCTGTTAACCAGCTGTTTGTTAATGAGTTTCTGTTAACTAGCTGCTTGTTTACCAGTTCCTGCTGACCAGCTGCTTGGTAACGAGTTCCTGTTAACCAGCTGCTTGCTAACGAGTTCCTGTTAACCAGCTGTTTGTTAATGAGTTTCTGTTAACTAGCTGCTTGTTAACCAGTTCCTGTGGACCAGCTGCTTGTTTACCAGTTCCTGTTGACCAGCTGCTTGGTAACTAGCTCCTGCTGACCAGCTGCTTGGTAACTAGCTCCTGTTGACCAGCTGCTTGGTAACTAGCTCCTGCTGACCAGCTGCTTGGTAACTAGCTCCTGTTGACCAGCTGCTTGGTAACTAGCTCCTGTTGACCAGCTGCTTGGTAACGAGTTCCTGTTGACCAGCTGCTTGGTAACTAGCTCCGACCTGAATCCTCCTTAATCACTTTGTGGCTTCAGGCCACGCTTTCTCTCCTCCTCATCCCTCCATCCTCGCTGGCTCCATATGTACTCTGTACTACAGTGACTGTACTCATCCCCATACAGCCTGTATATATGTACTTTATTCATTTTATTTATTTATTTTACTTTCTATCATATTTTACGTTTGAAGTTTTCTTAGATTTTATTGACTCGTGTGGCGTATTATTTTATGACTTCCCATATGTTCATTTTCCACTTATCTTATCCGTTTGAACATTTTTAATGGCGGTCTGTCCTCATGAGGATCCTTCACTCTTCCCTCTGAGACATGGCGTCCTCACAGCTGCGTCACCACGGATGTTTGTGGGGGGAGACCGGGGGGTTCCTCAGTGCTCATTCTGCTGAGCGCTCAAACTTTGACATGATCCTGAAATCTGACACTTAGACTCCTGCTGCACCATCACGGACGGGTTAAACTAGTGTCCAATACACGCTGGTGTTGTGACAACCTCCCCGAGCTATGGGGGGGGGTTGTACTGTAACAGGGATAGATGTAACTATCACATTAAAAAAGACCGGTAGGGTGGGGGGCAAAAGGGGTTCAAGGGGGGGCAACAAGTGGAGGCAGAGCAGGGAGGGTGTTGAGCGTCCTCACTGCCTGGTGGAAAAAGCTGTCTCTGAGCCTGCTGGTTCTGGTTCTGGTTCTGGTTCTGGCCTGGAGACTCTGCAGCCTCCTCCCTGACGGCAGCAGGGTGAAATCACTGTGGGCGGATGGGGGGGGGGGGTCACCTGGGATCCTGGTGGATCTGCAGGTGAGACGGGAGTGGTAAATGTCCAACAGAGAGGGGACGGGGGCACCGAGGATCTTCTCAGCTGCTTTCACGGTGATGCTGCAGCAGGATGAGGTGCAGACTCCGTACCACACGGTGATACTGCAGCAGGATGAGGTGCAGACTCCGTACCACACGGTGATGCTGCAGCAGGATGAGGTGATGCTGCAGCAGGATGAGGTACAGACTCCGTACCACACGGTGATACTGCAGCAGGATGAGGTACAGACTCCGTACCACACGGTGATACTGCAGCAGGATGAGGTACAGACTCCGTACCACACGGTGATACTGCAGCAGGATGAGGTGCAGACTCCGTACCACACGGTGATGCTGCAGCAGGATGAGGTGCAGACTCCGTACCACACGGTGATGCTGCAGCAGGATGAGGTACAGACTCCGTACCACACGGTGATACTGCAGCAGGATGAGGTGCAGACTCCGTACCACACGGTGATGCTGCAGCAGGATGAGGTGCAGACTCCGTACCACACGGTGATGCTGCAGCAGGATGAGGTGCAGACTCCGTACCACACGGTGATGCTGCAGCAGGATGAGGTGATGCTGCAGCAGGATGAGGTGCAGAATCCGTACCACACGGTGATGCTGCAGCAGGATGAGGTGCAGACTCCGTACCACACGGTGATACTGCAGCAGGATGAGGTGCAGACTCCGTACCACACGGTGATACTGCAGCAGGATGAGGTGCAGAATCCGTACCACACGGTGATGCTGCAGCAGGATGAGGTGCAGACTCCGTACCACACGGTGATACTGCAGCAGGATGAGGTGCAGACTCCGTACCACACGGTGACGCTGCAGCAGGATGAGGTGCAGACTCCGTACCACACGGTGATGCTGCAGCAGGATGAGGTGCAGACTCCGTACCACACGGTGACGCTGCAGCAGGATGAGGTGCAGACTCCGTACCACACGGTGATACTGCAGCAGGATGAGGTGCAGACTCCGTACCACACGGTGATGCTGCAGCAGGATGAGGTACAGACTCCGTACCACACGGTGATGCTGCAGCAGGATGAGGTGATACTGCAGCAGGATGAGGTGCAGACTCCGTACCACACGGTGATGCTGCAGCAGGATGAGGTGCAGACTCCGTACCACACGGTGATGCTGCAGCAGAACGAGGTGCAGACTCCGTACCACACGGTGATGCTGCAGCAGAATGAGGTGCAGACTCCGTACCACACGGTGATACTGCAGCAGGATGAGGTGCAGACTCCGTACCACACGGTGATGCTGCAGCAGGATGAGTTGCAGACTCCGTACCACACGGTGATACTGCAGCAGGATGAGGTGCAGACTCCGTACCACACGGTGATGCTGCAGCAGGATGAGGTGCAGACTCCGTACCACACGGTGATACTGCAGCAGGATGAGGTGCAGACTCCGTACCACACGGTGATACTGCAGCAGGATGAGGTGCAGACTCCGTACCACACGGTGATACTGCAGCAGGATGAGGTGCAGACTCCGTACCACACGGTGATGCTGCAGCAGGATGAGGTACAGACTCCGTACCACACGGTGATGCTGCAGCAGGATGAGGTGCAGACTCCGTACCACACGGTGATGCTGCAGCAGGATGAGGTGCAGACTCCGTACCACACGGTGATACTGCAGCAGGATGAGGTTCAGACTCCGTACCACACGGTGATACTGCAGCAGGATGAGGTGCAGACTCCGTACCACACGGTGATACTGCAGCAGGATGAGGTACAGACTCCGTACCACACGGTGATACTGCAGCAGGATGAGGTGCAGACTCCGTACCACACGGTGATGCTGCAGCAGGATGAGGTACAGACTCCGTACCACACGGTGATGCTGCAGCAGGATGAGGTGCAGACTCCGTACCACACGGTGATACTGCAGCAGGATGAGGTACAGACTCCGTACCACACGGTGATGCTGCAGCAGGATGAGGTGATGCTGCAGCAGGATGAGGTGCAGACTCCGTACCACACGGTGATGCTGCAGCAGGATGAGGTGCAGACTCCGTACCACACGGTGATACTGCAGCAGGATGAGGTGCAGACTCCGTACCACACGGTGATGCTGCAGCAGGATGAGGTGCAGACTCCGTACCACACGGTGATGCTGCAGCAGGATGAGGTGCAGACTCCGTACCACACGGTGACGCTGCAGCAGGATGAGGTGCAGACTCCGTACCACACGGTGACGCTGCAGCAGGATGAGGTGCAGACTCCGTACCACACGGTGATGCTGCAGCAGGATGAGGTGCAGACTCCGTACCACACGGTGATGCTGCAGCAGGATGAGGTGCAGACTCCGTACCACACGGTGATGCTGCAGCAGGATGAGGTGCAGACTCCGTACCACACGGTGATGCTGCAGCAGGATGAGGTGCAGACTCCGTACCACACGGTGATGTTTCGCAATTTTAGCATTTAGCTTCAACGCTAACACTAATGCAACATATCAAATTAATCCAGAGAAACTACGACTTTAGCTGGTAGAAGTGAAACAATCGTATCTACAACATGATGGACACAATGCAAAAATAATACTGGTGATGAAAATGTTTGGCTTCATACCTGAAAAATGGTCTTTTGGCTCCAGAACAGTTTTTAACTCAGAGACACCAGACTTTTTTTTTTTTTTTTTTTACTTTATCTAAAGTTTTTTAGAAAATACAAACATAACATCAATTATCAATTGACAAACAGGCACTGATTGAAAAGAACACAACACCAATAATAAAGACAACTAAGGTCAAATATTAATAAAAGGATTAAATAATCAAAGACAAAAAGAAAAAAAAAAGAAATTAATTAGAAATTTAAAATATTTATATATATAAAGTCACTTTTATTTGGGGGCAAGTAAAACTGTTTTAACATACAATAGCGTACCTTCACTTTTTTGTTTGACATAAAATTTAAAGGTTCAATGTAAACATTAAACTCATTTATAGACATTAAATTTTGGTAAAGATTTGGAAATTTTACTTTTGTGTTTTTGAAATTTACCCATTAAAATCAAAAGGTTTAATGTGAAGCAAACTGCTTTGTCATGACTGAATATGAAGTTAATATTTTTTGATCTAATATGTTGATCTAAATAAATAACTATATAATATAAATAACTATATTTATATAATAACTATAATTATACTACTGTTTAGAAGTACTGCTATTTATAGTTATTGTACAAGCTACACACATTTTTCAATGCTGCAGGTACCCTTAGGGTTGGAATGGTACAAATGTGTACTTTATATTACTTTGGAGCCTTTTTCATAGTATATAGGTACTTCTGGCCTCATAAAGACCAATATTGTACTTTTGAGAGAACATTTGTAGTAAATGTACATACAGGTACAGAAACGTTCCTGTCTCGTACTTCTGTTTTTGAGTGTGTGGGAAAAATATTGGTATGTCTCTGCAATAACTTCTTTATATGTTTATTTGTACATTTTTTTATCCATTATGTTAAAGGAGTCATCACCCGGAAATCCCACTTATTCCCGTTAGAACACGTGCACTGGAACAGGACCTCAGTTATAACGTGCCAGAAACTCCGGAGAGTGAAAGTAGTTTAGTCTTTGAGTGCGGCGCTCTCTTCCCACCAGAATCGGCCACCAGAGCGCGCTCTCCATCGTATGCGGTTTTGTTTTTTTTCTCCGAATGACGTGATCCACAGAGGCTGCTAGCTGCTAAGCTAGCCTCTTTAGCACCACCTGAAAGCAGCTGATTACCTGCTGCAGAGTAGCGTTTAATGACCAGCTTTGTCAGAGAGGAGGATGATGAGGAGAAGGGAGGGAAAAAAATCCACCATGCTGAGCTGCTTCAGCAGAAATTCCTCCGTTTTCAGTGTAACAGGAAGAACAGCTTTACCAGGGAGCAGTGGATCATATTTATCAGTTTTCAGTGTAACAGGAGGGACAGCTTTACCAGGGAGCAGTGGATGATATTTCTCAGTGAGGATGTGCAGTCGGTAAGTGTTGCTGCTGTGTAACTTATTATCTTTTGTGTCAGAGACCAGTAAACGGTGGTAGACGAGCGGACAAGCTGCTAATGTAGTTACAGAAGCTAACAGTGTTTGGTTAGCTTCACGTCAGACGTCCGCTCCTTATATCCATCAGAGTCCAGCCCTTTTACTCCGGATCCTCTCCATCAGCCGCACCGTTACGTTTTTATCACGTTTTTCTCTGCTGGGACATCATTTCCTTCACCTGCTCTGTCCTGATAAAACTTTGTTTGGCTTTGACGTTTGCCTCGTGAACGCGCTTACAGACAGCTCTGATTCTCGTACGTATTCTCGTCACAAACAGAAGTTGGAGATAAAAAGAGGTTAAAATGAGCTCATTAAATTTTCCTCCCACCCAACTAGAATTATAAATTCATTTGAAGATAATTTAGGAAGGATTGTGGATGTAAAACAGCAGTTATGACACCTTTAATCTCATCAGCTTTCGGAGACGGGGCCTGAACGTTAATGTATTGATCATTTATATGGCATGAACTCGATCAGACCATCTTTCACCATAGAAGCAAATTCTCTGTGTGTGACAGGAAAGCCTCCAGCTTTCAAGAAGTTTTCCTAACTGTAGATTTCCATTTTCATCAAACACTATTTCCCTCTCAATCCAGCTCATTGTCCAGACTTCTGTTGTTAATGGTGATGTGACCATTGTTCCACAGCAGCTCTGTGTGGACAGAAGTTAGGAACGTAACCGCTCCCTGTTGATGAAACTGAGTTTCAGTGGTCATTTACAAACAGTGGCACACTTCTGATGTATGTACTGGTTTCATGGAGGAGACAATGTTTGGTAGCACTCTGGTATCCTGAAGCCATGAAGGCACCATTGGTGAGGTGGCTTGGAGGTGGGGCATTTCAGCTAATTGGGGTTAAGGGTCTGCAGCTGGGTGTGTGTCCCAGCTCCCAGGGAAGCCAGACTGAACGCCACCAACCTCTGCCAACAGTTGTGTTATGCCCCGTAACCTCCAGCACAGCTGTTTTTGTTTTGACCCCCTCCTTTTAGGATAGAAATACAACCTGGACTGAAGATGCTGCCTGGGCTGAAA
Organism: Atherinomorus stipes; assembly: GCA_023101725.1. Lineage (NCBI taxonomy): Eukaryota > Metazoa > Chordata > Actinopteri > Atheriniformes > Atherinidae > Atherinomorus > Atherinomorus stipes. The sequence continues at coordinate 103,657 of JALJCO010004258.1, forward strand.
GGCCAACAGGCCTACGAGGGCCTCGTGGGGCCTGTACGACGAAGCCGGATTAACATGCCCGAGATTTCTCTCTGTTACCTGGTTGACTTAACCAGACATCTGCGGTCTTGATAAACGGTACTATGAAGCTGGTTATCAACTCGGTAATTCAACCAGGGTTTTCCATCTTAATCAGTGTGCGATCACATAAAAGAGGCGGCGTTGGAAGCATCTGACCAATCGCAGACATGGAGAAACAGAGAGCGACATATTTCACCATGGAGGAGCAGACGATGATACTTAACAAATATGAAGAATTCAGGATCATCATTCCTGAATGATAACACGACATTATGATTCAGGAATGATAATAAATGGCTCCATTTATGCTGCAGCAACACAGTCGCCGCAGCAAAAGCCAGGAATTAATGCTGGCTGTCAATGCGCAGCAAGTCCGTGCGATTGTACAATCATGGAACAATATCGGACTCTGATCATTTAGTGTTCATCACACTACAGTGCTTCCTCAGTATATTTGCTTCTCATACTGTGCATATGGATATTTTAGGCTCATATCCTGCAGTGTTGTAACCCTTCACCATGCCGGCATGGGGGGGTGTGCGCTCCATAAATTCATGTTTTCTACATGTGTGACATGTGTGACATCTTAATCACATTATTTCAGATGCAACCCCGCAGCGCAAGACGATCATGGGAACAAGTAAAGAACAAATACAAATATATAATCCAAACCGGCCATTGACGAGATTCTATGCTGCCACACTCTTTCATGAATGAATGGAATTTCATTTAATATTTGTGCAGCCCACAGGGGAAAAGCGGGTAATACAAAGACATGTTTTTGCATACGTTTTCAGTGTCGCCAACGGTGTGCATCAAACTACCAGTGAATGAATGAATGAATGAATAAATGAATGACGTTTTACTGAGTGGGACCGTGAGCATAATTCAGCCACAAAAAATAATCTATTCAGCTACATCAGTACAGCACTAATTTTTTTTCTCTCGAGGTGAGGCGTTGGTCTATATCAAAATTAATTCAATTAGTCTAACATGAATAAAACCTCAGTGTGATGCAGAGCATCTGTGGTGTTGTCAGTGCGGCTGCGATGCGTTACATTAGTGATGTTCGGCTCTAACAGCGGACAGATGTAACGGAGTCCAGCAGAGGAAAACCTACATCTTTCATATAAAGTGTCATGTGGCAAATCAAAAGGGTTGCACCATCTCTGAATATTTCTCTCTTCTAAGAACTCCTCTCACGATCTGCGCACCGGCATCGACAGGATCTTCTAAAAATGGGCAGGCCATTTTCCAAGAGTGCTGATTGGTCAGGGGCTGGTGCTTTCATAGTCGGAGATCTCTGATCCAGAACTTAACCTGGTCCGGACCATGTTAGGCGTTCAGCATCAGTTACCGGGGAGATAGAACCCGATCAGAACTGAACCTGGTCCAGACCATGTTAGGCGTTCAGCATCAGTTACCGGGGAGATAGAACCAGATCAGAACTGAACCTGGTCCAGACCATGTTAGGCGTTCAGCATCAGTTACCGGGGAGATAGAACCCGATCAGAACTGAACCTGCGTCATAGGACGAAAAACCCAGAAGTTTCCTCCATAAGAGAAAATCCGGCTTCGTCGTACAGACCCCTGGTCCTCCTGGACAACCACCATCCAGATACCAACACGCAGGTCAGTCCTTCCTTTCACTGCCGTCTTCCTCAGTTTATTTCTTTCAGTTGACCCTTAGACCAAAAATACAGTTACGGTGGGGGGGCTCTACCACTCCGTAACGTCCCAATAGAAATTTTAAGCCTCCTACTTTTTAAATACATTGTTCCATAGTGACTCTGGTGATTCCACACATTTCTAAAGCCATTTAACTTTCAAGGTGAGTTTAAGGAACATCCAGGATTTCTGAACCTCCCTCTGCTCTAAACTAAAGTTTCAGCTCTGAGTTTCGGGGGGGCCGTGTGCGGTGTTTCTGGGGGGCCGTGTGCGATGTTTCGGGGGTGATGTGCGGTGTTTCTGGGGCCGTGTGCGGTGTTTGGGGGGGCCGTGTGCGGTGTTTCGGGGGGGCCTGTGTGTGGTGTTTCGGGGGCCGTGTGCGGTGTTTCGGGGGGCCTGTGTGTGGTGTTTCGGGGGCCGTGTGCGGTGTTTCGGGGGGCCGTGTGCGGTGTTTCGGGGGGGGCCTGTGTGCGGTGTTTCTGGGGCCGTGTGCGGTGTTTCGGGGGGCCGTGTGCTGTGTTTCTGGGGCCGTGTGCGGTGTTTCGGGGGGCCGTGTGCGGTGTTTCGGGGGGGCCTGTATGCGGTGTTTCGGGGGCCGTGTGCGGTGTTTCGGGGGGGCCTGTGTGAGGTGTTTCGTGGGGGCCTGTGTGTGGTGTTTCGTGGGGGCCTGTGTGTGGTGTTTCGGGGGGGCCTGTGTGCGGTGTTTCATGGGGGCCTGTGTGTGGTGTTTCGGGGGCCGTGTGCGGTGTTTCGGGGGGGGGGGGTGATGTGCGGTGTTTCTGGGGCCGTGTGCGGTGTTTCGGGGGGCCGTGTGCGGTGTTTCGGGGGGGCCTGTGTGTGGTGTTTCGGGGGCCGTGTGCGGTGTTTCGGGGGGCCGTGTGCGGTGTTTCGGGGGGGCCTGTGTGTGGTGTTTCGGGGGCCGTGTGCGGTGTTCGGGGGGGCCGTGTGCGGTGTTTCGGGGGGGTGGTGATGAGCGGTGTTTCTGGGGCCGTGTGCGGTGTTTCGGGGGCCGTGTGCGGTGTTTCGGGGGGGCCTGTGTGTGGTGTTTCGGGGGCCGTGTGCGGTGTTTCGGGGGGCCGTGTGCGGTGTTTCGGGGGCCGTGTGCGGTGTTTCGGGGGGGTGGTGATGAGCGGTGTTTCTGGGGCCGTGTGCGGTGTTTCGGGGGGCCGTGTGCGGTGTTTCGGGGGGGCCTGTGTGTGGTGTTTCGGGGGCCGTGTGCGGTGTTTCGGGGGGCCGTGTGCGGTGTTTCGGGGGGCCGTGTGCGGTGTTTCGGGGGTGGTGATGAGCGGTGTTTCGGGGGGCCGTGTGCGGTGTTTCGGGGGGGCCTGTGTGTGGTGTTTCGGGGGCCGTGTGCGGTGTTTCGGGGGGCCGTGTGCGGTGTTTCGGGGGGCCGTGTGCGGTGTTTCGGGGGGTGGTGATGAGCGGTGTTTCTGGGGCCGTGTGCGGTGTTTCGGGGGGGGGGTGATGTGCGGTGTTTCTGGGGCCGTGTGCGGTGTTTCGGGGGGCCGTGTGCGGTGTTTCGGGGGGGCCTGTGTGTGGTGTTTCGGGGGCCGTGTGCGGTGTTTCGGGGGGCCGTGTGCGGTGTTTCGGGGGGCCTGTGTGTGGTGTTTCGGGGGCCGTGTGCGGTGTTTCGGGGGGCCGTGTGCGGTGTTTCGGGGGGGTGGTGATGAGCGGTGTTTCTGGGGCCGTGTGCGGTGTTTCGGGGGGCCGTGTGCGGTGTTTCGGGGGGGGGCCTGTGTGTGGTGTTTCGGGGGCCGTGTGCGGTGTTTCGGGGGGCCGTGTGCGGTGTTTCGGGGGGCCGTGTGCGGTGTTTCGGGGGGGGTGGTGATGAGCGGTGTTTCTGGGGCCGTGTGCGGTGTTTCGGGGGGCCGTGTGCGGTGTTTCGGGGGGGCCTGTGTGTGGTGTTTCGGGGGCCGTGTGCGGTGTTTCGGGGGGGCCGTGTGCGGTGTTTCGGGGGGGGTGGTGATGAGCGGTGTTTCGGGGGGGCCGTGTGCGGTGTTTCGGGGGGCCTGTGTGTGGTGTTTCGAGGGGGCCGTGTGCGGTGTTTCGAGGGGGCCGTGTGCGGTGTTTGGGGGGGCCGTGTGCGGTGTTTCGGGGGGCCGTGTGCGGTGTTTCGGGGCACCCCTACCCTGTCCACTTGTCCACCAGAAAGCGGATTTTCTCCTGATCCTCCGGTACCAGCGTCGCAGAGCTGGAGAGATTCCTGGGCCACTGCAGTAAATGACCCAAAGCGAGAGCAGCAGTGAAGCTGAGAGCTGAACGTCGTCTGTAACGGCTGCAGATGGTCCCAGCATCTCCTCCCTGCAGGTTTCATCAAGGTGAAAATAAAGATTTCACATTTCATGCTGCGTTTCTTTGCTGTTAATCTGCGATTGCTCACAGCGGAGGATTGGGCCGACCTTCAGGTGGTGCAGGTTAATCCCGTTAGCTCCAGGCAGGCGCGCTGGAAATCCCAGCAGATCTGTGCTGGCAGAGCCGCGCTCTGGAGCTCCACACCTTCGGCATGCAGAACCACCTGTAGACGCACAGGTAAGGAAATAAAACCACGCTCGTGCAGAGCTGTTCTGTAGGGGAGACGTAGACGAAGCTGAGGGGGAACGTTTGTGCTCATCTCCAGTAATCTGGAACAGAAAGGTCGGCAGGTTTTCCTTTCACTGCAAAAACTCAAATCTCATCAAGTAGATTTTCTCAATTCTAGTCAAAATATCTCATCACACTCAAGACAAAATGACTTCAAGAGAAACATTTCAGTGAGATAAAGGAACTGGTTAAAAGGCGATGCATCTGATTTGTTATCAAGAACATTTTGCCTGTTCTATTGGCAGAATTTTTTTGCTTATTACAATGGATTTATATTTAAAAAAAAAAAAAAGGGGGGGGAATATAATATATATATATATAATAGTAATAAGCAAAAAAATCTGCCAATAGAACAGGCAAAATTTTCCTGATAAGATTTCTTGAAATAAGATGGATTTGTCTTAGAACCAAGGTTAATGTAGTTACCTAAAACTAACGAAAAAATGAAAACAAAAATTTAAAAAACATGTTTTAACTGAAATAAAAATAAAAATATAAAACTAAATGAAAACTATTGTCTTTACAAAACTAATTATTGCAAAAACACCCTCAGTTTTAGTCTGTATATTTATTTACTACATCAGCCTTTTGGCTCGATATGCAATCTGTTTCTATTTAATCTGTTTACTTTTCTCTACCAGATTTTCTCTGAGTGACTTTTAAGATGATTTTGAATGTCACCAGACAAACACCTGTAACTTACAGAGAAAAGTCCCAAATACTAAAACTAACACTGGAACTGATAAAAACTAAAACAAAGCATTTTCCAAAAATAAAAACCAAAGCTGCTCAAAAAACTGAAACTAACTGAATGTTAAAGCAAAAAGTCAAAACTAAATAAAACTAATTTAAAATCCCAAGTTCCTGCATCTCCCTGAAATGATTCTCTTCAGGTGATTTTGTCTCATTCTGAGTGTGATGAGATATTTAGACTAGAAATGAGGAAAATCTACGCGGTCAGATGTGTTTTTGCAGTGAACTCTGCATTTGTTGGAGAATAATGATGTTTAGAGCAGGAGTGGAAAGTGGATCCAGGCCTGAGAGCAAGTGTAGATTAGCTTTAATCCAATCCCAGGAATGTGAGATTAGGACGAAGGGAGGCCTCTGTGATCTCTGCCGGTGGAGGCGGTGGCTCAGGAATCACGGACAGCCGTGGGACGCCTTCATGTCTGAACCTGCACAGAGCTGAATAACACTGATTCCTGACATCATGGGTGTAACGGCAGGTTTTCTGCACGTATCTGGGTCTGTGTGGGACGCCTTCATGTCTGAACCTGCACAGAGCTGAATAACACCGTGATTCCTGACATCATGGGTGTAACGGCAGGTTTTCTGCACGTATCTGGGTCTGTGTGGGACGCCTTCATGTCTGAACCTGCACACAGCTGAATAACACTGATTCCTGACATCATCGGTGTAACGGCAGGTTTTCTGCACGTATCTGGGTCTGTGTGGGACGCCTTCAGTCTGAACCTGCACAGAGCTGAATAACACCGTGATTCCTGACATCATGGGTGTAACGGCAGGTTTTCTGCACGTATTGGGTCGTGTGGGGCCTTATGTCTGAACCTGCACAGGCTGAATAACCTGATTCCTGACATCATGGGTGTAACGGCAGGTTTTCTGCACGTATCTGGGTCTGTGTGGGACGCCTTCATGTCTGAACCTGCACAGAGCTGAATAACACTGATTCCTGACATCATCGGTGTAACGGCAGGTTTTCTGCACGTATCTGGGTCTGTGTGGGACGCCTTCATGTCTGAACCTGCACAGGCTGAATAACACCGTGATTCCTGACATCATGGGTGTAACGGCAGGTTTTCTGCACGTATCTGGGTCTGTGTGGGACGCCTTCATGTCTGAACCTGCACACAGCTGAATAACCTGATTCCTGACATCAGGGTGTAACGGAGGTTTTCTGCACGTATTGGGTCTGTGTGGGACGCCTTATGTCTGAACCTGCACACAGCTGAATAACACCGATTCCTGACATCATGGGTGTAACGGCAGGTTTTCTGCACGTATCTGGGTCTGTGTGGGCCGCCTTCATGTCTGAACCTGCACACAGCTGAATAACACCGTGATTCCTGACATCATGGGTGTAACGGCAGGTTTTCTGCACGATCTGGGTCTGTGTGGGACGCCTTCATGTCTGAACCTGCACACAGCTGAATACCACCGATTCCTGACATCATGGGTGTAACGGCAGGTTTTCTGCACGTATCTGGGTCCATGTGGGACGCCTTCATGTCTGAACCTGCCACAGCTGAATAACACCGTGATTCCTGACATCATGGGTGTAACGGCAGGTTTTCTGCACGTATCTGGGTCCATGTGGGACGCCTTCATGTCTGAACCTGCCAGCTGAATAACACCGTGATTCCTGACATCATGGGTGTAACGGCAGGTTTTCTGCACGTATCTGGGTCTGTGGGACGCCTTCATGTCTGAACCTGCACAGAGCTGAATAACACCGTGATTCCTGACATCATGGGTGTAACGGCAGGTTTTCTGCACGTATCTGGGTCCATGTGGGGCGCCTTCATGTCTGAACCTGCACACAGCTGAATAACACCGTGATTCCTGACATCATGGGTGTAACGGCAGGTTTTCTGCACGTATCTGGGTCTGTGTGGGACGCCTTCATGTCTGAACCTGCACACAGCTGAATAACACCGTGATTCCTGACATCATGGGTGTAACGGCAGGTTTTCTGCACGTATCTGGGTCTGTGTGGGACGCCTTCATGTCTGAACCTGCACACAGCTGAATAACACCGTGATTCCTGACATCATGGGTGTAACGGCAGGTTTTCTGCACGTATCTGGGTCCGTGTGGGACGCCTTCATGTCTGAACCTGCACACAGCTGAATAACACCGTGATTCCTGACATCATGGGTGTAACGGCAGGTTTTCTGCACGTATCTGGGTCCATGTGGGACGCCTTCATGTCTGAACCTGCACACAGCTGAATAACACTGATTCCTGACATCATGGGTGTAACGGCAGGTTTTCTGCACGTATCTGGGTCTGTGTGGGACGCCTTCATGTCTGAACCTGCACACAGCTGAATAACACCGTGATTCCTGACATCATGGGTGTAACGGCAGGTTTTCTGCACGTATCTGGGTCTGTGAGGGACGCCTTCATGTCTGAACCTGCACACAGCTGAATAACACCGTGATTCCTGACATCATGGGTGTAACGGCAGGTTTTCTGCACGTATCTGGGTCTGTGTGGGACGCCTTCGTGTCTGAACCTGCACACAGCTGAATAACACTGATTCCTGACATCATGGGTGTAACGGCAGGTTTTCTGCACGTTTCTGGGTCTGTGTGGGACGCCTTCATGTCTGAACCTGCACAGAGCTGAATAACACCGTGATTCCTGACATCATCGGTGTAACGGCAGGTTTTCTGCACGTATCTGGGTCTGTGTGGGACGCCTTCATGTCTGAACCTGCACACAGCTGAATAACACCGTGATTCCTGACATCATGGGTGTAACGGCAGGTCTTCTGCACGTATCTGGGTCTGTGTGGGACGCCTTCATGTCTGAACCTGCACAGAGCTGAATAACACTGATTCCTGACATCATGGGTGTAACGGCAGGTTTTCTGCACGTATCTGGGTCTGTGTGGGACGCCTTCATGTCTGAACCTGCACACAGCTGAATAACACCGTGATTCCTGACATCATGGGTGTAACGGCAGGTTTTCTGCACGTATCTGGGTCTGTGTGGGACGCCTTCATGTCTGAACCTGCACACAGCTGAATAACACCGATTCCTGACATCATGGGTGTAACGGCAGGTTTTCTGCACGTATCTGGGTCTGTGTGGGACGCCTTCATGTCTGAACCTGCACACAGCTGAATAACACCGTGATTCCTGACATCATGGGTGTAACGGCAGGTTTTCTGCACGTATCTGGGTCCATGTGGGACGCCTTCATGTCTGAACCTGCACAGAGCTGAATAACACCGTGATTCCTGACATCATGGGTGTAACGGCAGGTTTTCTGCACGTATCTGGGTCCATGTGGGACGCCTTCATGTCTGAACCTGACACAGAGCTGAATAACACCGTGATTCCTGACATCATCGGTGTAACGGCAGGTTTTCTGCACGTATCTGGGTCCATGTGGGACGCCTTCATGTCTGAACCTGCACACAGCTGAATAACACCGTGATTCCTGACATCATGGGTGTAACGGCAGGTTTTCTGCACGTATCTGGGTCTGTGTGGGACGCCTTCATGTCTGAACCTGCACACAGCTGAATAACACCGTGATTCCTGACATCATGGGTGTAACGGCAGGTTTTCTGCACGTATCTGGGTCTGTGTGGGACGCCTTCGTGTCTGAACCTGCACACAGCTGAATAACACCGTGATTCCTGACATCATCGGTGTAACGGCAGGTTTTCTGCACGTATCTGGGTCTGTGTGGGACGCCTTCATGTCTGAACCTGCACACAGCTGAATAACACCGTGATTCCTGACATCATGGGTGTAACGGCAGGTTTTCTGCACGTATCTGGGTCTGTGTGGGACGCCTTCATGTCTGAACCTGCACACAGCTGAATAACACCGTGATTCCTGACATCATGGGTGTAACGGCAGGTTTTCTGCACGTATCTGGGTCTGTGTGGGACGCCTTCATGTCTGAACCTGCACACAGCTGAATAACACCGATTCCTGACATCATGGGTGTAACGGCAGGTTTTCTGCACGTATCTGGGTCTGTGTGGGACGCCTTCATGTCTGAACCTGCACACAGCTGAATAACACCGTGATTCCTGACATCATGGGTGTAACGGCAGGTTTTCTGCACGTATCTGGGTCTGTGTGGGACGCCTTCATGTCTGAACCTGCACAGAGCTGAATAACACCGTGATTCCTGACATCATGGGTGTAACGGCAGGTTTTCTGCACGTATCTGGGTCTGTGTGGGACGCCTTCATGTCTGAACCTGCACACAGCTGAATAACACTGATTCCTGACATCATCGGTGTAACGGCAGGTTTTCTGCACGTATCTGGGTCTGTGTGGGACGCCTTCATGTCTGAACCTGCACAGAGCTGAATAACACCGTGATTCCTGACATCATGGGTGTAACGGCAGGTTTTCTGCACGTATCTGGGTCTGTGTGGGACGCCTTCGTGTCTGAACCTGCACACAGCTGAATAACACCGTGATTCCTGACATCATGGGTGTAACGGCAGGTTTTCTGCACGTATCTGGGTCTGTGTGGGACGCCTTCATGTCTGAACCTGCACACAGCTGAATAACACCGTGATTCCTGACATCATGGGTGTAACGGCAGGTTTTCTGCACGTATCTGGGTCTGTGTGGGACGCCTTCATGTCTGAACCTGCACACAGCTGAATAACACCGTGATTCCTGACATCATGGGTGTAACGGCAGGTTTTCTGCACGTATCTGGGTCTGTGTGGGACGCCTTCATGTCTGAACCTGCACAGCGCTGAATAACACCGTGATTCCTGACATCATGGGTGTAACGGCAGGTTTTCTGCACGTATCTGGGTCTGTGTGGGACGCCTTCATGTCTGAACCTGCACACAGCTGAATAACACCGTGATTCCTGACATCATCAGTGCAACAGCAGGTTTTCTGCACGTATCTGGGTCTGTGAGGGACGCCTTCATGTCTGAACCTGCACACAGCTGAATAACACCGTGATTCCTGACATCATCAGTGTAACGGCAGGTTTTCTGCACGTATCTGGGTCTGTGTGGGACGCCTTCATGTCTGAACCTGCACACAGCTGAATAACACCGTGATTCCTGACATCATGGGTGTAACGGCAGGTTTTCTGCACGTATCTTGGTCTGTGTGGGGACGCCTTCATGTCTGAACCTGCACACAGCTGAATAACACTGATTCCTGACATCATGGGTGTAACGGCAGGTTTTCTGCACGTATCTGGGTCCATGTGGGACGCCTTCATGTCTGAACCTGCACACAGCTGAATAACACCGTGATTCCTGACATCATGGGTGTAACGGCAGGTTTTCTGCACGTATCTGGGTCTGTGTGGGACGCCTTCATGTCTGAACCTGCACAGAGCTGAATAACACCGTGATTCCTGACATCATCGGTGTAACGGCAGGTTTTCTGCACGTATCTGGGTCCATGTGGGACGCCTTCATGTCTGAACCTGCACACAGCTGAATAACACCGTGATACCTGACATCATGGGTGTAACGGCAGGTTTTCTGCACGTATCTGGGTCTGTGTGGGACGCCTTCGTGTCTGAACCTGCACACAGCTGAATAACACTGATTCCTGACATCATGGGTGTAACGGCAGGTTTTCTGCACGTATCTGGGTCTGTGTGGGACGCCTTCATGTCTGAACCTGCACACAGCTGAATAACACTGATTCCTGACATCATGGGTGTAACGGCAGGTTTTCTGCACGTATCTGGGTCTGTGTGGGACGCCTTCATGTCTGAACCTGCACACAGCTGAATAACACCGTGATTCCTGACATCATCGGTGTAACGGCAGGTTTTCTGCACGTATCTGGGTCTGTGTGGGACGCCTTCATGTCTGAACCTGCACAGAGCTGAATAACACTGATTCCTGACATCATGGGTGTAACGGCAGGTTTTCTGCACGTATCTGGGTCTGTGTGGGACGCCTTCATGTCTGAACCTGCACACAGCTGAATAACACTGATTCAGGGAAAACCTGCAGCCTCGGGTCTGTGCTGAGGTGGATTATCTGGGAGGATGACGACCTGTCAGACGATCATGCGTATGTGGGAGGTTAATCCAGACAAGAGGCTCTCTGGTTGAAACGTCCTGTTCCTTAGCCGGAGGGGGGGGGGGACTTCTATCCAGCCCACCTGTGGAGCCTCTAAAGCAGCTTATGCTGCTCTGCTACCTGGACAAGATTAAACTTCTGCTTCCACAGCCGCTCACTTTTGCTGTTGATGTCGCAGCTCACAAGGTCCCCCGCCCCCCCCCCAGCCCCCCACCCCACCCCACGTGGTCCCCCATGGACCAACTAAGATGCATTTGCCTTAAAACAAGTTCCTGTATCTCACTGAAATGTTTCCCTTTAGATGATTTTGTCTTTATGAGTGTGATGAGCTATTTAGACTAGAAACCAGAAAACTATACTTGGTCAGATTTGAGTTTTTGCAGTGTGATTTTCATCTGTCGCAGGTAAAACTGCTTTCAGACTGCAGCTAAATTTCAAAAGTTAAAATAACAAAGTAAAATTTTAGCTTCCACGCTGGACCTGGTTAGTTCCAGATAGGAGCTCTCTGACTCATGAAGTGGCTGCTTTAATGAGGCCACTGGAAAATCGTCATCATCAGGAACATGCATGAAGGGCTGGTTGTTTGTGTTTAACAGGATGTTTAACTGGGTGGTGAAAGTGGTTCCTCAACCTGTTGAAGCTTCTGGGAACGCTGAACCTGCCAAGACCCCTGCTGCTGTAAGACAACACACACACACACCACACCCACACAAACACACACAACTGCACCTGCACACGCACACATACACACACACATGCACCTGCACACGCACACATGCACCTACACACACACGCACACACATGCACCTGCACACGCACACATACACACACATGCACCTGCACACGCACACATACACACACACATGCACCTGCACACGCACACATACACACACATGCACCTACACACGCACACATGCACCTGCACACGCACACATGCACCTGCACACGACACACACATGCACCTGCACACGCACACATACACATGCACTTGCACACGCACACGTGCACCTACACACACACACACACACACGCACCTGCACACACACACACACACATGCACCTGCACACGCACACATGCACCTACACACACATGCACCTGTACACACACACACACACACACACATGCACCTGCACACACACATTCACACACACACTTTTGCTCATTATTGATGCCCCAGAAATGCAGGTCCAGAGTCCCATCAATCTCCTGGCTGGCTCGCCAAATGTTGTGGATAAAAGGTCTCCCAAGAAAAGGACGAGAAAGGCTTGGTAGGGTCTGGTGATAGGTCAACACCTCAGAATTTATTAATACAGAGTGACTGAGTTCATCCTAGACAGAGATAGAATACCCCGTTTTACGCTTGACGTCAATATTTATAGAGCAGATATACCCCTTGAGACAAAGGCTCGGATTAGATCAAAACCATATAAGACAACTAACTAAACATAGACACACTATTGCCCATATCAGATTTAAATGTTATGGCTATAATAATATCTTAAGCCCTTCTGACTCTGATAAACAACCCCTGCTTATGTTAATATTGTAGTTTATAAGGATTGGGAAATCCACCACACTGATAGGCTACCACCATCATGTGGTACAGAAGCTAGAATCTGATAGGCTACCACCATCATGTGCTACAGAAGCTAGAATCTGATAGGCTACCACCATCATGTGCCACGGAAGCTAGAATCTGATAGGCTACCACCATCATGTGATACGGAAGCTAGAATCTGATTGGCTACCACCATCATGTGATACAGAAGCTAGAATCTGATAGGCTACCACCATCATGTGACACAGAAGCTAGAATCTGATAGGCTACCACCATCATGTGACACAGAAGCTAGAATCTGATAGGCTACCACCATCATGTGACACAGAAGCTAGAATCTTGCTGCTTCTGAGGATGACACCCCATAGGGTGGTTGATAGGTCCACCAGTGAGTGATTGTGGCTCCAAGGAGAGTGATTGTGGCTACCAGTGGAGCTATCTGTGGCTCCACCATGTTGGGCTGATGGGCTACCACCAGAGAGGATTGGGCTACACATGGAAGGGTTAGCTACCACCAGGAAGAGCTAGTCTGTGGCTACACTGCATGGACAGAAGCTAGAATCTTGCTGCTTCCATCATTTTATTGTCTGAAAGTCTCAGAAGTGGAAACAAACTGCATGTTTTGTATCTGTAAAGTGGTATCTGCATACTCTAAAGGTATCAAAGTGATATTTTGTCTGACTGGTATCGCAGTTTCAACTCCAGGGTATCGGTATGCCCATCTCTTAAACACTCTGCACACGCCTCGGTCTCATTTCTTCTCATTTCTCTCTTTAATCTCAGGACCCTCCAAAGAACAGAGATGGTGAGGACTATTTTCAGCTTCTGCACCTTCAGTAGTTTCTAGGAAAGTTGTTTTCGTGCTTTTAGATCAAAGTGTTTTATTTCTTACAGTGAAGAATTCCACACAGAAAACAGAGGAGGTTTCAGAGGAAAGGTAAAAGCTTTTGTCCTCCATCTTGGTGATGTCAGAGCCGTTGTGTTTGTGAATGCTGACGTCCGTCTGTCCGCCCTCACGTCCTCCGCAGCCACGTCCAGAATGGTGTGATCGGCTGGCTGTCCAACGGCTTCAGCAGCGCCCTGCCCCAGCCTCCCGGCTCCCCCCAGCTTGCCAGGGCCAACTCTGAGGCCAAGGTGACTTAAATCTGGGACATCTTTGATTTTCCAGCTCATCGACTCTCCGGGCTGAGCTGCTGCTTTACGTCAGACCGTCCGAGCAGTCCAAACCTCTGAGATGATGTTGCTAATGAAACATCCACATCTGTCCTCAGAATGATTCACACTCTCCAATGAAAGAAAACGCTGAATATACAACAGTAATTCAAAAAACAAGAAACTACAGAAACTAAAATAAAAATGTACAAAATTATATTGTTGTGAAATAAAATGTTGCTTTTTAATTGTGGTTGGAAACAATTTAAAAAAACAAAACTGTCTCAGACACATCAGAGCATCTTTCCCATGAACATGGACCAACATACCTGCCAGCAGGTGCAGACGTCTGATTGGACGTTACAGAAACATCTGATTGCAGTGACTGTTTTAGCTTCAGAGCCCCGTCATGCTTGTTTACTTGTTTGTTTTTTATATTTCTGCTGAACGATTCAGAATCAACGTCCTGATTTTCATAGAATTTTATTTTTTATTAATTTCATCTGATTTCACTGACAGCTGAATTTCGTTCTTTAATTGGAGGATATGAATCATTTTGACTGTTTATCCATCGGGTTCAGAGTTTCTGGTAGAAATCAGAACGTTCTGAGGCAACAGAAGTTTCTGCGTTTTGTGATTCCTTGTGTTTCCTTCTTACAATGCTTCCAATTTCAGTTCATGAGTTTTAAATGAAAACCACAATATATCCTTAACTATATGCATATATCTGATAAATGCGGCGTTAATCTTGTCAGTATGATTATCATTGAAAACAGCGGCAGAGGAGATTGTTTAACTCTTCCTTCATGTTTTCTTCTCTCCACACACCAGGCAGGAGAGGATGGAGAAAGGTCTGTATCTGGATGAAGGAACTGCTGAATATTTAATAAGCGTGTTTGGAGGATGATGCAGCCGTTTGCTCTGCAGGTCTGGAGTCATCGGCTGGGTGACGCAGAGTCTGACCAAAGTTCTGCCTCAGCCGGAGGAGAAATACAAAGAACCTGCCGAGAGCGAGAGCAAGCCCAAAGAGGAGCAGACGGAGGTGATGTTCAGCAGGGGGGTTAGGGGGGACGAACGAGTCATCGATCGATCAGGAACTGATGATGATCTCAGCCTGGATTCATGTGATTTCACACTGAATAGATCAGCTGATGAACATTATTCATTACTTCATCAACGATATGGCGACGAATCTTCCAGTTTACAGCCAAATACTCATTTATTTTCCTACTGTTGACTTTTTCAAATCAAACTTTATTCATGAAGCATTTTCCTGCCAGGGGGGGGGGGGCAGCACAAAGTGCTTTACATGGAAATAAACACAAGTGCTTATCAGTAATAAACATCTGGCTTGGTGCTAAAACGGATAAAATAAAAAGAAATGAGAAAGTGGGCTGAAAGGAAGGTCTCCGCCTCCTCTGCAGGTCTGGGGGGTCTCTGGTTCCACAGACCGGGACCACGACGTGGAACGAGGCCTTGCCGTGAGTTCTAGTTCTCGCTTTGGGAACAACTAAAAGGACCGTGTTGGTCCAAAAACGGATCAAACCGCC
The DNA here is from genome assembly GCA_023101725.1 of Atherinomorus stipes. NCBI lineage: Eukaryota > Metazoa > Chordata > Actinopteri > Atheriniformes > Atherinidae > Atherinomorus > Atherinomorus stipes. The sequence goes on from JALJCO010004258.1 coordinate 119,014, forward strand.
GCCTGCTGTGTTGTGTAGTGGGGGGGGGTTAGGGTCAGGGTCAGGGTCAGATCTGAGTGTGCTCTCGGGTGTGGTGGGGGGGTCGTGCAGGAACGTCGGTACACGACACCCCCAGCTCCACACTGACCCCGCGGATTCTGGTGGTATCGCTCCGCTCTCTGCGTCGAGTGACGGACGGACCAACGAACCGGATGACGTACGTAACCCGACGCAGACGGACGAAACTGTCCCTCCGTCCGTCTTCGGCATCAGGGCCCACCGTGGTTCACCGGGGCCGACTAATTACATAAGAAGGTCCGAGACCATTCAGACATTTCTAAACCACTAAAATAACCTTTTAAAACCGTCCTGGAAGACGCGATGCTGCGATTTTAAAATGGGTTAGGAAGTCCCCTCTGGTCCCGGTCAGGACCGGTGCTGCATGAGTTCTGCAGTAACTGTAAACTAGAAACAGACCTTTCAGGAAGACCAGAGAGCATTGGAAACAAAAGCGTAGCAGCACCTCGTGCTGGCAAGACATTTTTACAATATTTCTACAATAATGTGTATCTTAAGTCAACCGTCTAACGGGACGTTTTATTTTCCTCCAGAATAGCTTCTCTGACTCGCTGTTTAATGGGAACTTTCCAGCAGCATCGCTGACGTTGGGCAGGTAGCAACTTAATTCTCTGCTTCCCACAAGCTTATCCGACTAATCGTGTGAGAGGATTAGGCGTGTGAAGGAATAAAGGGGCCTTTATCCCGGTTAAGTCCTCCTTCCAGACCAGGTGTGACCACGTCTTACCTGGAAGCGGTGATGAGGCCTAAACTAACCTTTGCAAAAGAGGATAGATGCATTTGCTTTGAGGGATGGAAGTTTTTAAAAATTCATGTAAAATAAAAGAGCCATTATTTCCGAGCTCATAGCAAGAAAAAATGGCTGTGAAATATGTTCTTCTGCTATATCACATTTAAAAACATGACTTGGTTATGTATCATTTCCAGCCAGTGTTATTGAGCGTAGTTGAAGATCCAAAGAGCCGCTCGCGGCTCCGGAGCTGCAGGCTGCAGACACCTGCAACAGAGCGTGCACCTGAGTTTGTGGGTTTTTCCTGGAAACATGGTGGTCAGGAGAAAAATCAGCTGATCTTTGCTTCTTTCTGCTTTTAAATGCATTTTCTTCTCTTCCTGCAGGTGTATGAGGTTGCAACGATGCCAGGTATGCGATTTCTCATGTTCGCAAGAGTTTTGAATATGGGGGTAGGTTGTGGAAAAGTACAAAGAAATTAAGAAACTAAAATAAAAAAATCAACGAAAAATGAACCACGCAACACTTTCCTGTGAAATCAACAGAATGTGACGGCTGATATGTTCCTGCACGTTAACTACACGCAAACTACATGTTCCTGCACGTTAACTACACGCAAACTACATGTTCCTGCACGTTAACTGCACGCAAACTACATGTTCCTGCACGTTAACTACACGCAAACTACATGTTCCTGCACGTTAACTACACGCAAACTACATGTTCCTGCACATGTAGCACACGCAAACTACATGTTCCTGCACATGTGAACTACACGCAAACTACATGTTCCTGCACCCCTGCATGTGAAGTACACGCAAACTACATGTTCCTGCACGTTTACTACACGCAAACTACATGTTCCTGCACGTTAACTACACGTCTAACTACATGTTCCTGCACGTTAACTACACGCAAACTACATGTTCCTGCAGCATGTGAAGTACACGCAAACTCACATGTTCCTGCACGTTTACTACACGCGAACTACATGTTCCTGCACGTTAACTTCACGCGAACTCCCGGAAGGAGTGGGATATACATGTTCCTGCACGTTTACTACACCGAACTACATGTTCCTGCACGCACCACACGCGAACTATATGTTCCTGCACGGTGAACTACGAGCGCGAACTACATGTTCCTGCACGTGTGAACTACACGCGAACTACATGTTCCTGCACGTGTGAACTACACGCGAACTACATGTTCGTTCCTGCACGTGTGAACTACACGCGAACTACATGTTCAGCACGACCTAACGCGGACTACATGTTTCGCGCGAACTTCAGGCGAACTACATGTTTCAGCACGTTAACTTCACGCGAACTACATGTTCCTGCACGTGTGAACCACACGCGAACTACATGTTCCTGCACGTGTGAACTACACGCGAACTACATGTTTCAGCACGTTAACTACACGCGAACTACATGTTCCTGCAACACGTGTGAACTACACGCGAACTACATGTTCCTGCACGTGTGAACTACACGCGAACTACATGTTCCTGCACGTGTGAACTACACGCAAACTACATGTTTCAGCACGTTAACTTCACGCGAACTACATGTTTCCGCACGTTAACTTCACGCGAACTACATGTTCCTGCACGTGTGAACTACACGCGAACCACATCTTTCAGCACACGTTAACTTCACGCGAACTACATGTTTCAGCACGTTAACTTCACGCGAACTACATGTTCCTGCACGTGTGAACTACACGCGAACTACATGTTCCTGCACGTTAACTTCACGCGAACTACATGTTTCAGCACGTTAACTTCACGCGAACTACATGTTTCAGCACGTTAACTACACGCGAACTAGATGTTCCTGCATGTGTGAACTACATGTACAACCAGCATGTTCCCGCACGTGTGAACTACACGCGTACTACATGTTCCTGCACATGTGAACTACACGCAAACTACATGTTCCTGCACATGTGAACTACACACGAATCCACATGTTCCTGCACGTTAACTACACGTCAACTACATGTTCCTGCA